>LPNX010231598.1:458183-511894 GCA_001517045.1 Pseudotsuga menziesii | reverse complement strand
AACTCAGAAAGCTTCTAGAAATACCTATGTTTAAAGTGTATTCTTTGGAGCAAACACAAATGACCACATCTAATTAAAATATTCTTGGATCTAAGTTTGTAAAGAAAACAATATCATTTTAGTTATAGCAATATTAAAGCTTCTTCCTCAAAGCCTTCCACTTCTAGGATTTGATTTGACCTTCATGGAATCTAGAAGTGTCTAGGCCATCCATCTTGCTTTACTAGTAAAAAAAATAAGGAGTCGTCCAATTATCTAAATAAGTATGTCCATTTGGTTGCATAATTCATATGTCTTTAGGTCAGAGTTCAGGATGCCTCTCCTCACAAAAAAAAACTTAAATTGGACACAAATATTGTGGTTAACAATCCAACAAACTTTGTTTGAAATAATAACATGAAACCAATTATAAATTGATTTTCACTTAAAACAATTTTTTGAAAGTGCACAAGCAAATTATTTAATAAAAACTACACATGTAAAGCAAACTCCATCACTATGCAAGTTTTAAAAATTCACATCTGATTAGAAAATAACAAAATCTACAGATGCAAAGCAAACTCCATGACTATGTAGCTTTTAAAAATTCACATCTGATTACAAAATAACATGGCAATTTAGCAGAGGCAAACTATTTAAAAGAATCTATAGGTGGAATTAAACTCCACCACTATACATTCCTGAAAGTCATCTTGAATTCCCACAGTAGAGCCAGAGCATAGACTATGAAGTACTCAATCTATTTATTGACACTACTAAGTAAGCACCACTTAACAAAGTTTAGTTACATAACTGTCTATCCAACAATAACCAGGCATTCTACAGCACCAAATTGAAGACCCTTCAGCATATCATGTTTAATGAGAACCTTTCATCTCCATCACAAATTACTCCTGCAGGCTTGCCATTGTCATCCAATGCAGTATCTGTGTCCTGTCCCTTATCTTGTCGATTCTTCAAAGCACAAGTCACATGAAGATCACAGTCACAATCTTTGCAATAATAGCACCATGCAGTGCCATCTTCGTTGCATCCATCACAGACATATACACGCCTCTGTGTCAATACAAGTGGGTGTTTATGCTGACTGTACCTCATCTCCTTGGGTGATTTCTCAACCATCTGTTCAATTTCCTTCTCCAGCCTTTCAAGATGAGCATCAGTGAAGGGATAAGCCTTGGCTCCATGGGTGGACCCTGCACTTCTGGCATTATCTGTCCCAGTTTTTCCATCTGGACCAACCACAATCAAGGATGGGATGCTTCTTACACGGAAAAGTGCAAATGGAAGAGCCAGCCATGGCAGGTTGTTGTAGTATTCTTCAAAAGCCTCTTGATCTCGGTCAGTAGATCAGAGAAACTTCAGCAAGGGGGGCACCAATGAGCAGAGAAATACAAAGCAAGTGTCTTGCCCACAATTTCAGATACCTGGACCTATTACAAGAATCAAAACATATAAATAATTATTTCATGTCTGGCTGTGGTTTAGTGGTTGAAAGGCAGAACTCAGAAACAAAAAAACTCAAATTGAAAGTATTGGCAAATTAACTATTTCACGCTGCTCCTTAGTTCACTAATAACTTATGTATATGTACAGTGTAGTTCCCTAAAATCATAACATACCTTCAACCAGATTCAAACAGTTAATTTGAAAACTGTACAACCGAAATTTTGTATATAAAGATTTGTTTTATTTAATTTTGAATATGATAATCCTCCAATCATATTATAAGCAACCCATTTTTTATTTGGAAAATAGGGAAATAGTAGCCACATTGACTTGAGATATGATAATCAATCAATCATATTGCAGATACTATGTGCATTAGAGTTAGAATATTATTAAGTAAACTTTTCTTTTTTAAACAGAGAAACACTAACCATATGAAGATCTCCGGGGAAATCTATGTTTTGCATTACTTGCAACAAGCCCACATAAACAGATCTGTAAATTAAGTATATATCTTATAAGCAACATGAGTTAGAAGAAAATGAAAAACTATAAACATGGAAAAGTATATGGAGAACTAAAGTTGAAGTAGAATGGTATCACAACCTACCAACAAGCATTAGCATTCATCTTTTTCATAAACTAAGCTGCTCTATATAAATATTGACCTCCAAAATGAGGACAGAGCAGCAAGTTGCATATTCAGTTCAACATGAAATCAACTAAAGTTTCTAAAATTAGTCAACTTGCGAGTGGAACAACAAACTGTATAATGACTATGTTTAGACATCATTCATCTCCTAATTAAATGTAACAACAGCTCTACAGTATTAAAATCGCTTTCGGAAAGGAATATAGCATGTAGTTCCATTAAGAGTTAAAATGGAGATTGAAGCTAATCTATGATTATAGTAGTCTACAAATCCATAGGATGACTGTAAAGAAGGAAAATCAAATGGTTAGCTTAAATACAGAAAAAAGACTTGAAAATTAAGAGAGCACTAAAAATAGCCTATAGTATTGTGGAAATTGATGAAAGTAATTGGTTTGATAAGTAAACAAGAACACACCTTTTAGAAATGACCGATATCTCATTTGAAGCCTTATTTTCTCTGCTTTTGGGGGGTGAAGATCTCCGGGGAAATCTATGTTTTGCATTGCCTGCAACAAGCCCACATAAACAGATCTGTAAATTAAGTATATATCTTATAAGCAGCATGAGTTAGAAGAAAATGAAAAACTATAAACATGGAAAAGTATATGGAGAACTAAAGTTGAAGTAGAATGGTATCACAACCTACCAACAAGCATTAGCATTCATCTTTTTCATAAACTAAGCTGCTCTATATAAATATTGACCTCCAAAATGAGGACAGAGCAGCAAGTTGCATATTCAGTTCAACATGAAATCAACTAAAGTTTCTAAAATTAGTCAACTTGCGAGTGGAACAGCAGACTGTATAATGACTATGTTTAGACATCATTCATCTCCTAATTAAATGTAACAACAGCTCTACAGTATTAAAATCGCCTTCGGAAAGGAATATAGCATGTAGTTCCATTAAGAGTTAAAATGGAGATTGAAGCTGATCTATGATTATAGTAGTCTACAAATCCATAGGATGACTGTAAAGAAGGAAAATCAATGGTTAGCTTAAATACAGAAAAAAGACTTGAAAATTAAGAGAGCACTAAAAAATAGTCTATAGTATTGTGGAAATTGATGAAAGTAATTGGTTTGATAAGTAAACACGAACACACCATTTAGAAATGACTGATATCTCATTTGAAGCCTTATTTTCTCTGCTTTTGGGGGGTGAAGATCTCCGGGGAAATCTATGTTTTGCATTGCCTGCAACAAGCCCACATAAACAGATCTGTAAATTAAGTATATATCTTATAAGCAGCATGAGTTAGAAGAAAATGAAAACCTATAAACATGGAAAAGTATATGGAGAACTAAAGTTGAAGTAGAATGGTATCACAACCTACCAACAAGCATTAACATTCATCTTTTTCATAAAATAAGCTGCTCTATATAAATCTTGACCTCCAAAATGAGGACATAGTAGCAAGTTGCATATTCAGTTCAACATGAAATCAACTAAAGTTTCTAAAATTAGTCAACTTGCGAGTGGAACAACAAACTGTATAATGACTATGTTTAGACATCATTCATCTCCTAATTAAATGTAACAACAGCTCTACAATATTAAAATCGCTTTCGGAAAGGAATATAGCATGTAGTTCCAGCTCTAAAGTAGCATAATCCTCATAAGGTAAACAATGTATTCAACCAACCATAGCAAAAATACGGATATATACATAATTTGAAAAAGATGTTAATTATTTGCAGTAAATTGTATCCATTCTAACCCTGGATATTGACCGCCAAAATAGATCTAAGAAATCTTAAACCGCAATCTTTCAAGGTTTAAGATGAATAGATGCTAGTTCCTTTTTAATTGCTCTTTGTCATTTTGTGTGCGAAGAGACTGTTCACCAAATTACTGTTGTCTCATCCTACTTAGACAAGAGCTACCTCCTTGCAAACAGATAACTCAAAATAAAAGGCCATGAACAAGTGATCTACAATATCTAAATCGTGCTTGCAAAGTATGCAACTCTTAGCATGTCTAGTTTCTTTTATGTCTATTATCCTAGGTTAACAGCTTCTTGGCTATTTATAACCATAAAATAATCTTTATTTTTAAAGGAAATGTTGATTTCTAGACCGCTCTCCGCAAATAGACTCTATATGAAAGAAGGCATTCTTCAATGCTTGCAGCATAACCCAACTTGATAGTGTACACCCTTGTTCCACTATTCTTGGACCACTTGAGTTGATCATATTCTTCTAAAAGTTTAATAGCACTATGGTTAACAATATATACAAAATGTATACTAAAAGTATATATATATATATATATATATATATATATAATGTTTCAATTATTTATCCAAATGACCTTGTAAGTTTACATCAAATTCCTATCACAATATATGTACATTATATACAACCTTTATGTGCTGAAAAGAGTGGGAGAGGATATTGGAATTCTTATTCATTATAGTGGATAGATAATGAGGGAGAAGCGATGATGCAATGGATGAAGGATAAATAAGAGTTTATAGCAATGTGATAAGGTTAGGAATATAGAATAGAGGTTAAGAGGAGTTGGTAGGGTCAGTTAGTAATGTTTACTGTGTATGTAGGAATAACCAAAACCAACTATAAATAAAAGGATCGAAGATACTAGGTAACAAAGATTAAATGAAAGGTTCAACATATTCCATTTACCACTGCCCATAGAAGTCAAAGGATCCAACATTTTTAAAAAGAAACTTTGAATATATTATATTTTAAGAATAATAACAGACATAACAGTTTTCCATGAAAACCAACATTATTAATTGTTACATAAAGCTCCAAGTTCCAAATAATTTATATGAAAGTAGTGCCAACAACAAGTGGCAGTGGTCAAAATGTCAAAACAAGTAATGCATGCATTCATTTTAAGTAAATGCTTCCTTTTGTAAAAATTTGTTAGAGAAAAATGTGCCTTTAATTCCTAGCCTCTACTACTTCAAAAGCTAGAATAAATTGAAATCTACAGCAAAACCATAATAAATAGGAAAGCCTTGACAATATTATTGCAAACGAGGAAATGACAGAGATTAGAGATACAGATAATTTTGCCTTTAGAAATGGAACCTCCTACAGTGTAGGAAAGTTTTTAGCTGATATACAAAATGGGGAGTATCATTTAGCAGGTAGAGATTTATTTCCTAAGTGATACACAAACTACTCCATTTCTTTTGACATTCTATCAACTATAACTGTTGCTTGTCTCATAGATTGTAAAGTTTTTCTTAGTGAGAAAATCCATTAGTTCCGAGACTTTTAATTTCATCCTCAGCAGCAGTCTACATCTTCTATAATTAATCCTGTTGAAAGAAACTTGGAAGCCCCTTCCGTGAGACTATGGAATTAAAATATAAAAATACAGAGTAGAGAAATCAATTGTCATTTCTAAAAACTGTCACCAAAATTTGTTTTCATTGTTTTAAACTTTAGCAACCTGCATTATTTCTTTGCTTGTCATTTGATAAGTTTATAACCAATTGATACAGTTGGCAGGTTGGATGAAAAAATGATCGAGTCTCTTTTTGGTTATGATCCCAACCAAAAAGTGAAAAATGAAGTGACAAACTTTTCAGTTCCTGCTTCCCAATCTAGAAACAATGCACAAATACTTGATCACATAAAATATCAAAATATTGCCATACTCAAGGGCTTTGGATGTGACGAAAGAGGAAGTTTGTGATGCATTGCTGGAAGGTAAGCTTCTTCACTATCATTCTAATAATAGAATTGTGCAATTGGAAGGTGCAATATATCAAAATTTATTATTCTTTTCCAGCTTCTCATGTTGACTCCATGCATGAATGGCAAGACAATTGGATATCAACTGGCTTACTAAGATTTATTGCTTGGTACAGGGGATGGCGTAAACACTAAATTCTTGGAGGAAGTGGTAAAAATTATGCTAACTCGAGAAGAAGAGATTAAACTGAAAGACTACAATGGTGATATTTCAAAACTTGGCCCTGCAGAGCGGTGTCTTAAAGCAATAGTGGACATCCGTTTTGCCTTCAAACGTTTTGATGCAATGCTGTTTAGGGCAACATTTGAAGAGGAAATCAATTTTATCAAGAAATCCTTCACAATATTGGAGGCCAGTTTACCTTCTTTTCTATGTCGGTACTCTAGTTTTTTTATGCAACAAAGTGAGCTTATTACATGATAAGTTATTTTAATAGTGTATCTTCCCTTTGGTAGGTAATGTAGCTATCCATTATCTGATATTTTGTTGTAAGCCCAAGTCCTAGATTAAGTGTATTTCGTGTGACTCTGTTCACACTCTAAAGTGATAACCTCACTTAAGCAATCCTAAGGCAAAAGACCTTTCGGGACCTGATGATACATGTAAAAAATCCAGATTATCTCAGCATAGGAATCATGCTAGAAAAAGCTAAACAGTAGTAATAGTATACAAGCATGATTTTTGGAAGAAGTTAAATGGACTCTTGTACACTTTAATGTGCTACTTCCATAAACTATGTTGTCTCCTAAAATGACAGTTAGGGTTCATTCAATTTTTAAATTTAATTATAGTTATCTGTTGTTACAGGTTGCATGCGCAGAACTAAGAGGAAGGCTTTTGTTCTTGAAATTACTGGAAGCTGTCCTAAAAATTGGTAACCGGATGAATTCTGGTACTTACCGCGGTGGTGCACAAGCTTTCAATCTTAACACACTTCTCAAGCTAGCAGATGTTAAAGGGACAGATGGGAAGACAACTTTAGTGCACTTTGTTGTTTAGGAGATTATAAGATCAGAAGGCAAACATATTGCAGAAGGTGCAGATCAATCTGCCTCAAGCTCAGTTCCAACATCTTATGGCATAGATGGTAAAGATGAATCTTCTGTTAATAAAGAAGATGATTATATGTGATTTGGATTGAAGGCTGTTGCAGGGTTGAGCGATGAGCTGCATAATGTGAAGAAGGCTACAGGAATAGATTCAAATACTGTGACTAGTTGTGTGCCAAAACTTGCTAGTGGAGTAGCAAAGTTAAGAGAATTTTTGTAGTCAGATTTGACCTGTAAATAAGCAAAATTGGTTGGCCTAAGCAAGCCAGCAGCCAACAAAAAAGACAACCATTAGACCTTGAATCCCCATTGGTTGGACCTGGAGAGTAATTTTTCTTTGATGGACACTACAGTCCTTTCCCCGCTAAGTCCATCATTTTCTTGTACCCTCTTCGATCAAACAACAAGAGATTTTTCAGGCAAGGAGTTCAATTTTTTTTATATTAAGCAGCTCGACTCCCAACTCTTTGTTCTCGGTTCTTAACTTCTTCATAGCTCATTTTGTCACCTGCAAAGGCCTGTTATACATTTCATGGGAGAAGTAGTTCCAGGTTTTGGCAATTGTAGATTAGAGGGGCGGTCGCCATGACAAGATGTTCACCCACCTCCAAATTGAGAAGAAATGCCAAACCGATAAAAAAACACTGGTCTTTTACAAGACGGGCTCTCCAAATATCCCCCCACGGCGCTCCAGAACCGCCGGGCAACTGCGGTCCTGACAAACTCAACACGCAATACAAAGCCCATGAACAATGAAACTTGCAGGTGAAATGGGCGGTTCTGACAGACTCAACAGTCACGGCAAATCCCATGAACAATGAGACTTGCAGGACAGAGCAGGGCAGCGACCAGAAACTTGCAAGACAGAGCAAGGCAGCGGAACTTTAAAAAACGCGGAGGACCAGCTGACCGTGAAGAGGACACATGGAGGACCTACGGATCACGAAGAGGGCACACGGAGGAGCAGGGTTGGCTGAATAGATGACGGAAGCAAATATTGCTTTGAGATTTGAATTTGAGCCTACAAGCAAATATTCATCAAAATCTTCAATGTTCCAAAAATCCAAAAATACCTTCCCTAGAGCTAGAATTTCTCCGGCATCTACCTATATGGTCTAGTTGCTTTAACATACAATCATATTATCATAACCCCATACAATCAACCTTAAAGCATATCACTTAGATTGCAATCACCCCATGACTCTCCTCAAATATTGGCATCTTCTTGAAGCTTTTTTGACACATGTAAAATTATACGACCCTTTTATATTCCTCCCAACACCTCATCCCTCTCACCAAATCCAAAATCCATAATGCCCAGTGACCTACAAAACTGTCACTTTCACACCTTCAGATGCCCTTGTCACTTCAGTTAGTTTTTAAAAAATCACATGAACCAATAGTAATAGAGCAATCAAACTATGGAACAATTGTGGGAGCATACATATTCAATTTTAGGCCACAAAACTTATCCTATTTGCTGCAGATACCATTTTGAACACCCTCTGAAAGACACTTGTATTTGTGTAGCTGGGTGCCCAAAAATATAAAAATGTGCCAAAACCACCACAGTACAGAATCAGGCCCTTAGCAGCTGGATGCCATTACTAAGCAGAGCATTGTAGTGAAAGGCATTGTATTTTGAATAGATGGGAAAGAATTACACTTCTGAAAAAAAAAAAAAAACCAGCTTCTTCACAATGGGATATCGTATAGCTATTCCATGTCAATTACGCCATTAGCATGTAGACATTAAGAGATTGTATATTCAACTCCTGCCTACAAAGCCAAGGCTGATTTGCTTATTATTTTAATAATATAGGATGACCAGAGATGGCCCAGCCTTGGTACATATTCAAATTCTAAACTGGACACCCAAGTCCCACAAAGGTCTATCTGATTTGTCATAGTAGCAGGCTTCTTGGGGATTAAAGGACAAAGTGGTTTTCAACTATATATCTCTCCCGTAGTTCTCTGTGTGCCGGTGTTCTCTTGTGCTACATTGATAAGGGTCTGTCACATATGCAGTGGGCAAATATTCTATCTGACAGGTGTCTATTGTGAAAACACATCAAATTGTCGAATGTATTTTATGCAAAGCAAAAGATCAAATGACGGAAAGAAATATGTGTCCTTAGTACTTACATCCAATTCACAATCACAGATCTCGATTGTTTTATCAAGGATATGACAGATGCCCATGAGCTCTGAGCATTGTGATGGGTCGACTCAATTGGAGATTAGGATCCAGCCGATAAGTTTTTGGAGTTTTTCCAACATAGAAAATGAGATGACATCTCATAATTCTAATACTTCAAAGGAAAGAGGGGACAAACAAACCTAGTCACGGTAGGATTGTATAGTGATTTCATGAGAACTATACTTACTAGAAGTTCCCCTAACTCATGTGCCTACTCTAATTCAAGAAAAGCTAAACTAAACTTAGAAAAGCAAATTCTAAAAATAAGAAAGGGTTAAACTAGAATTATTTCACAGACTGGCACATTCATGTGCACATTCATAGCATGCACACACCTCTACCACGCTGCTGTCTCAAAGTCTTATTTCGCAGACTGGCACATTCATGTGCACATTCTTAGCATGCACTCACCTCTACCGCGCACCTCTACCAGCTATCCTTCAGAGATTAGACTTGTGCATCAAAGCCTTTTGGCTCAGAGATAAGTCTATGTTGGATTGATCTATTGTACCAATTGTAAATTGCTTGAAGATAATAAAAGCTATTATATCTCTCATTGGTTTTCTAGCAAATATTTTTCCAGGGTCATTAGACCAAAAAATTTTGTGTCAATTTTTATGTGTGATTGCTATATTGGTTAAAAGAAGTGAATTGATCTCATGTGTTTCAGTTTCATGTCATAAATACTTGCATGTGATTTAGAGAGACCTAAGACCAAGTTGGGATCAAGTATTTGAGAGAGATTCTAAAAATTTCACATTTCAAATTAGTCATTCTGGCATTTTCACCCCCATTTTTTATATGACACCTCAGGGCCCAAAACTCACAAGTTAAAAAAAAGGGCATAGCAAAGCAACTTGTGTCCAAGTTTCAACTTTTCGATCGTTGTCATTTCGGAGATACACATGATGTAAGTCAAGCAATTTGAATAGCCCAAAAATTAGCCTTAAATAAGTGTCTGAGGTAAAATTGTTATACCTAAAGTTTTAGAACTCCAAATTGAGTGCCACCAATTGCATTGAAAAGAAGACAAAACAAAGTACTTTTGTTATCAATCTCATATCTGCAACTGAAAAATTGTACACGAGACAGTCTATACAACATCGCCTTTCCAAGAAAGCCAAAATCAACAAAAACTACCTTATCATCTATATTAAATGACTCAGCAAAATATATAAAAAGAAAATTATTACAAGTTCCAAATACCATCCTTAGCTTCAAAAAGGCCGATAAGTCTCAAACTTTTCATCATAAGTCTAAATACAACAATTTAAAATATTCGAATGTATCCTTAAAAAATCTCCCTTCATTCAACTAGTTCCACAAATAAAATAAAACCTTCCATTCCAACCTCGAGAATGCCTGCTTCGAAAGGAAATCTACTTCCTCATTGAATTCAAGATACACATGTTGAAATTGCATTGAATTCACCATACACATGTTGAAATTGCAAGCGTGCAAATGCTAAATGAAGATTTCTCATCTTGATTTTCCATCCATCCAACAAACCCACCTATAACTGATCCTTTCGCATAGACTAGTCAATAACAATTTCAAAGTCCCAACAATTTACAAAAAAAAGATTTACTTAGTACAAGCAAACAACAAAATCGCCCATAGAGCAAGCAAGTCACCTTGAGTGTTAGTTCACACTTTCTTCCCCTCTCTTGAGAAACACCATCAATATAACCAAGAAGAGGCTGCTTATCATTAAAACAAGGCGCATTGGGAATTCTATATTTCTTACATTATCATTCTTGAAAGCCCCAATGACCTTCAAACCAACCCTCATAGCATCCAATCATTATATAATAATAATATTCATGTAACTTGTAATTTTTTATCCTTGGATTCCAAGGATAACAATTATGTAGATCTTCTATATCTACCAATTTCCTAGGTTTGAAGATGTTAACTCCACTAAAAGTTAAGTGCAGCAAATATATTTTCTTCCTAACGACAGTTTTTCTCTCCCTTCATATATCTTGAAGAATTTTTGACATGAAGTAAAGTTTTTGGCACCAAGATGTTTGAGACAAATGTGAACAAAGTTCTCCACTAGGTTATCCACTAACTCCTCATCAGACAGGCCTTTTTCTAAACTATCAAATAGTTTCAAAATAGATTGGCGGGTTAACATGAATTCTTATGTGTTTCCCAATAATGTTCTTTTTCTTATTAATAGGTTATACTGGTTAGGCAATGATAGATACTAGACTACCTGTTCTCACTTACCTGCTAACAATTACCTTCACGGCATATTATTACACCTTCCTTGGGGCAATTGCTAGTAAATAGATCTATGCTAAAAGGTCGGGGGGTCTTTGGTTTGCTACTATAGCTCAATCTAGTAGCTAGCTTGCACTGTGAACCCTCAATTACAAAAACTCAGTGGGTCAAATTCTCTCGCAAGCGGGGAACCTGGCTTGAGCATGATTAGCAACAATTCAGTAAATAGTTATTATACTTGAGTAATGATTAATTAAAAGAAAACTCGAAAATGATACTTCGAATTTATGTTTTTGAGAAAATAGGAGATGACCGCCATTCACGAAATAATCTAAATGATCATTTTTCCTGCCTAGGAAAACCAGAAGTTCTGACATTAATGTTGACCAATCTAAATGACCATTTTTCATGCCCAGAAAAACTTGAAGTTCGGAAATAGAAGAAAATTATGGATGGGCAGTTATTTTATGGAGAAGAAGCAAAAGTTATAAAAAATGTGTAATAGGATGACGATAAACTAGAGGTTAATTCAAAATTCAAAACCTGAAGATTAAGGTTTCAGCAAAGAAGAAATACCTGAATTTAAGGAGAATCTACTTAAAAATCAAAAAGCACATTAGAGATTAAGTAATTTTGATGTTCTTTATCAGATAAAACCAGCAGAAAAGGATCCCTTTAACATGATTAAGAAAAAAAATAGCAGAAGGGTCATCCCCATTTATAGAAAAAATAAAACTAAGTGAACTAAACTTTAGATTATTTGCATTTTGTTTGGTGGTTTTGTTTGTTTAAATTTAGTAATGAGTAAATTTCTCAAATTGCAATTTAGGTTGTTGAAGTTGCAATTTTGATTGTAAAAAAGGATTACTGGGATTATCTCGAATTACTCCAGGTAATCAAGATAATTTCAGCCATTACTCTTATTCTAATCTCGAATTACTCCAGGTAATCAAGATAATTTTAGCCATTAATCTTACTCTAAGGCACCAGATTATGCAATTCCAGCAACCTAAAACTGCTATATCAACAATGTTGATCCAATTTTCATTGAAAAACCATCAGAATCCTATTACAAATTGTCTAAAATTTAGCTAACTCCTTTTAGATCAAAACTAAGTATCTCAGCAAACGTTCAACTTTGTTCGTCAGATACACTGATTCATATTGGGTTGATGACTAGAAGTTGACTTCTAGGTATGTTTTTCATCTTGGGAATGCTCTGATTGTTTGGTCGTGTAAGAAGCAGCAGATTGTCTCATTAGAAACTGTTTAAGATGAATACACGGGTACAGTGAATGTTGGAACTGAGGCTATGTGGATTTTCAACCTGATGGGTTTCCTGATTGATTTGGTCTCTCCCTGGGCTGGCTCTGGGTTCTTCTCCAAACTACTGCTGGCCATAAAGAGTTTTTGGGGGAATCCAATCCATCCAGAAATAGTGTCCCTTCCAAAGCACTAAAGCCAGCCAGGCTGGTCTGGTCTCCTAGAAAGAATCCTGGTTCGGCTGCTGCTGGGCGTCTACTCTCCTTCTTCCTCCTCCATAGCCGCAGCACCACCAATAGCAGCTTATGCAATAGAATATCTAGTAGCAGTTGGTTAAGCATACCTATACCTAGAAACATACGTAGAAGCATATTTTTTATTCCAATCAGATCTGATTGATACTAAATGGACCTGTCCATAGATTAAACAGTTTAATTATGTATTTCTTATTTAAAGTCTGATGAGTTATATATTAAATAGATCTATGCTAAAAGGTCGGGGTCACCGAGGAAACTGTCTTTGGTTTTCTACTATAGCTCAATCTAGCAGCTAGCTTGCATTGTGAACCCTCAATTACAAAAACTCAGTGGGTCAAATTCTCTCGTGAGCGGGGAACCTGGCTTGAGCATGATTAGCAACAATTCAGTAAATAGTTATTATACTTGAGTAATGATTAATTAAAAGAAAACTCGAAAATGATACTTCGAATTTATGTTTTTGAGAAAATAGGAGATGACCGCCATTCATCAAATAATCTAAATGATCATTTTTCCTGCCCAGAAAAACCAGAAGTTCTAACATTAATGTTGCCGATCTAAATCACCATTTTTCATGCCCAGAAAAACTTGAAGTTCGAAAATAGAAGAAAATTATGGATGGGCAGTTATTTTATGGAGAAGAAGCAAAAGTTATAAAAAATGTGTAACAGGATGAGGATAAACCAGAGGTTAATTCAAAATTCAAAACTTGAAGATTAAGGTTTCAGCAAAGAAGAAATACCTGAATTTAAGGAGAATCTACTTAAAAATGAAAAACACATTAGAATCTAGTATTTCTAATGTCCTTATATATTTACAGAGAGCCTGATAACTCAAGCAAAATCATATAATGAATAATGCTGAATATGTGTGAGAGAAATTGATCCATACCTCCAAATCCATATGGTCAACAATATGAATTAAAGAAACTCCACCTTCACAGGGCCGAATCAAATATCCACTAGGATGCATTTCAGCTCTAACAAAGTGCTGCATAGCAGGCATGCTAGGACCTCCCTGAGTACCAGTTAAGGATCTTGTTGTAGCTGCAAGTTTTCTTCCCCTAATTTCTTAATTTTTGGGGTCCCTCCTTATCACTTCGAGTTGTTGATTTCGTGTGATCCATGAAGGTCTGGTCTAGCCATAGCTTTGGTCGAGTCTAATGATTGATTCGCAGCCTGTTTCTCCAGAGCGCGTTTGTGGTAAGATTTTATTGTAGATCACTGAGGTGAATGTGGTTTTGATAGCCAGAGTTTAGTCAGATCAGTTGCCTTTTAAGTAAACCGTTGTCTCTGAGATATTTTAGTCTAGCTGCTGCTATGTTGAGCTCTTCAACACTTAGTTTTTCTGTGATCGAGCGTAAATTTTATGTTAGATCGGAAGCTGTGAAGTTTCAGCCCCTCCGCCGTTACGGCTCCGAAATCGTTTATTCGTCCAATGTCAAAGCCGTCCGATTTTCGATTTACTTTTCCAGCCTTTTCGTCGCGTGCCTGAAGCCTCTACCTTTCCGCCGTTGCGGTGGGAAAAGTGTTTCCTCCCCCGAAACGGAAAACTATCCGACTTCTGACTTAAAGCTCCTCTTGCCCGTGTTTCGCTTGTTCACAACTTATGCCTCGCCCAGCGTTGCGGCTGGGAAAACCTTGTGGCCTCCGATCTTATTTCTTTCCGATTGCCGACTTTAAGTTTTCCCGCCAGTGAGTTTACTGTTGACCATCGTAGGCTAGGTTTGTCAAACCCGCAGGAGGTGCGCCTTGCCATTTCCTTGTGGAATAGTCGTTTTCTAATTGTTAATATTTGCTATTTTGAATGATGCTGGTCGATTGATGGCAGGCGGTTTCGAAGAAAGCGGTCAATCTACCGGGGTGCAGAGAAAGACAGACCCGTTTGGTGGAAGTGTGACTGAAACCAGGGAAGTGGAGGATGAAATCCAGAGCCGTAAAGGCGTGAACCCAAAATTGATCAGTTACCAAGGGGCTCATGATTGCATACAGACAAGATATAGGAATGTGAAGCGTTTGAGAAACGGGAAGACCATGCGTCTGGGGGAAAACGAAACGCTCTGTAATTGTAGTTTAAAATATTGGAAAGTGGAACTGAAAGAGGGCTTTTTCCCTGGAAAATTTTGTAATGTTTACTTGTGAAAGGAACTAGTTTGTTTTGCAAAGAAAATTGCATTTTGGCTGCTGGAGAGAGTGAAATGTGGAATGTATCAATGCGACTCAATGAATAATGTTGAAGAGGAACTATTTCGTTTTCAGCTATGTTTCATTTACTGTAAGAGTGTTTAATTTCCTGAACCTATGTTCTTGTTAAATGTTCTTCAGTATCTTCAGGATTTCTTCCACTGTGAGTAATAAATGTTGTTCGTAAAATAATCGGCTATCTGGTTGTTTAAATATCTGTAATTGTTCATGTGTTTTGAATGAAGTATTAGCTCTCTGTAACTATTCATAATGCATGTATTAAAGGTATTACTCACTAACGAATGATAACCTTGCTCCCTAGGGATAGATTAGATAGTTAAGTTATTTCTTATTGTACGTGATTTAAATGCTTGGGCGCCTTAAGACGAGAGGTAAAAACCTGGGCATCACATTGTGACGGCTCCTCGCATTCTGATCATCTTGCATTTAGTTAAACACTTGCATTGCATTTTTAAGTCAAAATACAAAAACTCGGTGGACCGGGCCACAACCGGTAAACCCTTTGTTTGTTATCTAACCTACGGTAGCCGGACCGCAAACCGGACGGATTCCCTACACCAAACAGTCAACAGGCTAATTGGGAACGTTGATTGGGGAGAATCCTTTACTGTTGTCGCCTGCGATTTTCCAGGCCTCAACAGATCTCTCGCAGACCTTCAGGAAGGTTTTGGAAGTTTTACAGAGTTAGTTAATAGAGTGATAAGAAGAAACGCTCAAGGAAAACTAAATTTAGGGCAAAAACATAACAAGGCACACAGCGACAATAGAATAAATACAGGAAGAATAGAATGAAAATAGGCTAGAACTCTCGATTTTTTCTTAAACTCAGAAGTCACAGCAAGAAATATCCAACTTACCACAAGACTACCATCTTCCAATACAGAGGTGTATCTAAGAGTCCAGAAATCCCGGGCAGGAGCTAAAGTAGTCGGTGCATACATCTGCAATTAGTATTAGCATTCAAATTAAGCATTGATGAACACTTCACAAATTCTATATGGGTACAAAGTTCTCAGTTTACAAATCGTTTTACCTGCATGTATAAGAGCTCAATGGTTCCTCCATTTCCAGTTGTGAAAACGGTAACAACATCCACACTGCGGCAATCCCCAAGCCAAGATGTGCGATCTTTGAGAATCTCTGCAACCTGAATTAAACAACAAAAAATAAGAACCAATTCCTCTTTCAACCTGTAATGAAGACAGAGATCGCTGGGAATGGAGATATGTTTACCTTTGAAGGGTCTATACCAACAAGAGAACAAGCTCGTGCAGCTACTCCAGTACACCCATGTGAAATAGTGACAATCCCAATAGCATCCGGACCAGGCTGTACAAAATGCCCCACTTTCAAGAGTCCATGGCAAGAGCTGATATTTGCGAAATATTTCAGAGGAAAACCCTGAAACCCCAGGACAATCTGAGTTTACTGCACAAGGGGGATGCTCTTGAGCACGACGGTTTCGACAGTGAGGCCCGGCCCGAATCCGAACAGGACTCCCACATCGAGCCCCTCTCCGGTTGTTGAACATCCTTTTTCTTGAGAGGACTTCCTCATCTCGTCCAAGATGAAGTGCACGCACGCGCTCGACATGTTTCCATATTCACTCAGGACTTGCCTCGTCACTTTTAGTTTCTTGGGATCAAGATTCAGCTTTTCCTCTAACTGATCCAGAATAGCAGGACCTCCAGGATGGGCGATCCAGAATAATTGGTTCCAGTCCGAGATTCCGAACTGCTTGAAGGCCTCCACCAGACTTTTTTCAATGTTCTTCGAGATAAGGCCCGGGACATCTTTGAGAAGGTGGAATGTGAGACCGAATTCTCTCAGATGCCCGTCGATGGCTCCATCGCTGTTGGGAAGAATTGTCTGTGCGGTCCACATCAGCTTGAAACAGGGCTTCTCCACTTCAGGGATGGGATCGGCTCCCACGATCAGGGTTGCTGCACTGTCGCCGAAGAGAGCTTGGCCGACCATACTGTCCATGTGAGTATCAGAGGGGCCATGGAAGGTAACAGCCGTGATTTCACTGCAGATGACCAGAACCCGAGCTCCCCAATTGTTCTCCGTGAGATCCTTCGCAACACGGAGAAAGGTGCCTCTAGCGAAGCAGCCCTGTTGGTACATCATGACTCTCTTAATGCTGGGGCGGAGACCAAGAAGCTTTGTGAGCTGATAGTCGGCTCCAGGCATGTCGACTCCACTGGTAGTGCAAAAAATGACATGAGTTATCTTCGACTTGGGCTACCCCCATTCCTTGATGGCTTTGGTAAAACCAACAGACAAACACGCGGCCGAACCTTAAAACCAATAGACAAACACGCGGCCGAACCTTAAAACCAGCATACAAACATCAAACATGTGCCAGCATCTAATTGGAGCTATAGACGAAAAAAATGAACAGTTGTCTTCCGAACTTCTTCAGAGAAAAACGCCTAACGACGTAATAAGCAAAAACAATAATCCAACATGTTTATATAAATTCACTGCATAGTAAGAAATTCAACCTATCGTTTTTAAATACAATATACCATGAAATGCAAGGATTAGTAAACAAACTTTAACACTTGGTAATTGTAAATAAAACAAGTGAATTTCGCAAGTGGTTTTAAGAAAAATAATACCATTTAATGCAAGGAACGATAATCATGGCATTTGTTCACAATTTACCTATTAAGCAAAAATGGGTGAATCCCACCTTCGACATAAATATTTATACTTCTTGAATAATTATTTCAAACATCTCATTTAGCTCTTTAGGAATTGTTTTCTCCCAATTGTATACCTTCAACACAAGCATATAAACTTCTTAGATTAATTATTTCAAACATTCCAATTAACTCTGTAGGAACTATTCTCTCTCTCTCTCTCTCTCTCTCTCTCTCTCTCACACACACACACACACACACACAAATCCTCTTTACACCACAATAAACTAGCAATTACTACACGAAATCGCAACGATAAATAATTATTTGCAAATAAACATTCAAGTTATAAAAATAACAAAAACGAATTGAATTCCAACTTATTTGTCCTTTCAAATAATTTACCTCTCTCAATTATAAATTTTAACAAACAATGCGTAGTAAAACTTGTACACATTCCATATATAAGAATTCAACCAAGCAACACATGAACTCATTCTTTAAATTTAATTTTAGAAATTAAAACATAAAACCATGGAAATTGTTTTACCATTCTTCAAATAAACACCATTGAGAAATTAAAACATAATTTCCAGGTATTAAAACTTGTCTGGAAATATTTGAATTGGGCAATTGATTGTGTGTGGGGCAGAGATATGGCCTGTTGGCTGGGTAAATCAATATTTAAAGTTGACCTATCAAGTCGACGAAGGTGATTTACCAGTTAACGGGAACACATATCGATCGGTGTTTGGCAGCTCATTGGATGGTCGAGGGGGATGTGGATCAACTGGTGGTCGACGACTCAATGCATGGTCGATCGGGTCAACTGAGAATATGGGTGACTAGTCGATGGGGTCAAGTGAAAAAATAGTCAACTGATTGAGTGGGTCGATTGAGGAAATGATCGATTGTTGATCAATTGGGTCGACTAAGGATATGGTCGACAGGGTCGATTGAGTATTATGATTCGACTGATACAATTCAAGTCAATCGAGGTTAATATCAATTGAGGAGTCATAGAATGTCGACTTAGTGGATAAGCTTAGGTTGACTAAGTAGTCGTGGTTAAGATCGACTAGGATAGTTGACTAGATGATCGTTTGACTACACAATAAAGTTGTTTAGACTTTATAGGGACACCTATGTTGCCAAGGGTTAAAATATGTCGTGATTCCTTATGTGGATGCAAATGTGATCAAGGAGGTTGTGCGAGAAACATCCAAATAGATAATTGGAGTAGCATGAATATAATTCAACTAGAGAAGATGATGAGATCTATTGTTGATTGTGCAAAGGGATCGACTAGAGTAAACGATGTAGTCTGTTGTTGAATAAGCAACATAATTCAAGTACTTGGCTCAAGAGTGCTTGATTATTGTTATTGCATGAGAAAGTAGATGCTCAGGTAGCAATGTTTGTAAAACAATATTTTATTGATGGATGTGTAATCACTGTAAATGGGGATACGACTGTAAGGACAATAGAGGCATTCGTACCCCTGGTAACTCATTGATAAAGTTGAGACTATAGACCAAGGTGTCAGGGGAGGTGATACTAGATTCCTAGTAGATATAAATTTAGGGGGGAAGGCTAACATTCCCAAGTAAAGTTTAAAGGGGGGGGGGATGTTGGGTTATTCTTGACTTGGTCATAGAGTGGGTTAAATGACTTTGGTTTGTTGTTATGAACCCATGGTACTAGGAGATATTCCCATGGTATTCTTGTGATGTAATCCTGTTAAGAGGCTAGTTGAACTCCATTTTAATATGCATGTATGAGCACACTCTGACTGATGGTTGACGATGGTCGTGGCCAATAGAGCCACAATCGACCATGTATTAGTTGGTTTATGTTGATGTTTTATGTAGATTTGGAAGATAATATTATTATATTTGATCAAGCAAAAACCCTAAAAGAAACAATGCTATGTTACATTTGTAATGTCAGCCAAGAAGATTCAAAAAATAATAAATAAACAATATTATATTGCCTCCCAGACAAGTTGGCCCAGTTAAGTGAACAAATCAGCTCCACAGTGGAAAAAGTCTCTCCAAAACAAGTATAATAAAGGTGTCAACCTCCTCATTTGACACACAAGGAAGTTCGATCAAGCCAATGAGACAAGTGTATAAGAGGGAGAGAGAGTAACAATAATTGTAGGAAGACTAGTATTCTGGGGTTATCTTATCTTTGAATTCGGGGTACCTTTATATGAGAGAGCTTTAGCTCTTCACTATATAGACATTGTACTTTGTTGTACTGAAGAAGTTATGATGGGTTTTCTTCCACAAGAGGGTTTCCCGCAATAAGTCTTTGTGTATGCCATGGATGTCTTTCTTTCAGTGATCCTGATGTATGCAATTATTTTGGTATGAAGTAAATTGGATTGAAGACTGACTAACATAACTGCTTTAAGTAAAATCTCAACATGGTATTAGAGTTGTGCTAAAAGAAGTCATTGCAATAGCTGTAAAAACCTAAAAGTAGGGATTCTTGGTTCTAGATTTTCCAACCATAGTTCTAGCTCTAATATAGCATAATTTAACTCACCCGAGGAGGGTAGATATTCCTATGGAGGCAAATTTTAGATCCAAGAATTTTCATTTTTGACCTAGTTACTATTGGATCGGGAAAACCAGGGCTTCCACTTTTTTCCTGTTCTGTCCCCATATCTAGAAGAAAAGAATGTTTTATCAACTCGCCTTGGGAGGGTGCATCTTCTCCTTGGATCAAATTTTCCAAATTCAAAAGTTCAAAAATTAGGATTTTCTCATAAAACCCTAGGTTATACATTAAGCATATTTTCATGTTGACATTGGAGCTGATTTTGGCTTATGGATATCACCTTGACATAGCACATTGACTGGTAAGTCCAATTTCCATTTCTAAAAACTTTCATATCTATCATATTTTAATCTTGGACATAATGACGAACAACACTAAGCTTGATGAGAAGCTTAAAGGGGTTGATAACTTCCAAGCATGGAAGTATATAGTGCTTCTCCTTCTAAAAGAGAATGATTTGGTAAAATATTTTGAAGAAGAGGTTGCAGAGCTAGAGGGAGATGAGGCTAAGGAAATGCATAAAAAGAACATGGTTAGGGAAAATAGAATCATTGTAGATTTTATAAAGGACCACTTGATCCCTCATGTCCCATCATTGAAGACTCCAAAGCAGATATTTGATGCTGTGCCTAGATTGTTTGAAGGCAAGAATATCAAGCGAAAGATGACATTGAGGACCCAACTCAGGAATGTGAAAATACAGAATTTAGAAACCATTGAATCCTACTTCACAAAGGCATCTGAAATTAAAGAAAAAATTGAAGCCATTGGAGACACAATTGAACAAGCTAAAATAGTGATGACTACATTGAATGGTCTCCTAAGATCATTTGAATAATTTATTCAGGGAAATTGTTCCAGAAATAAACTAACAAAGTTCAACAGGCCAAGAAGAAGATAGATTGGTACTAAGAGAAGAAAAGTTGTGTGATGATGAAAATCAAGCACCGACAGCACATGCAAGAGAAGGGAAAAGCAAGAAAGAATCTCATTCTTGTAAGAAGTTTCAAAAGACACAAAAGACTCAAAAATATTAATCAAATGACAAATTCTATAGCTACCAGAAGATGGGACACAATGCAAGAAACCATTCTCAAGTAAAATATCAGATCATAAAAGGAAAGAATAAAATACATCATGCTCGTGCCGCACAAGGTGATGATCTTGTTTAGAAGAAATCAAGAGAAGATGATTCAAGTGAAGAATATGTGTTAATATCATCTCTCACGAGAACAATCACTCATGGAAGTGACACATGTCTTATTGATAGTGGTTCTTCTAAGCACATGACCGGTTACAAGAATTCTCTCGCAAATTTGGTTCAAAAGGATTCACCTCATAAGGTGAAGCTCGATGATGATTATTAGTATCCCATAAAAGGGGTAAGAGAAACTTCCTACAAGTTGGTTTTCAAAATCCTATGAAGATGAAATATGTATTGTATGTACCTGCTTTGAAGGAAAATATCTTCTCCATCTCAACATTAGTGGAATGAGGATATAGAGTTGCTTTTGTTGATGGCCAAGTTCTCGTGTGGCCAAAGGCAAAGACTATTGATGATGTTGGTGTGATTGGTGTTCAAGAGGGAGGCCTGTACAAGCTGAAGGGACACTAAGATTCAACATCGGTACATACCTGAGTGAGCTATGGCATATAAGACTTGCTCACTTACATTACAAAGCATTTCCAATCGTGAGCAAGATGGTGACACGTTTACCATAGATTCAGGTGACCATGATGGTATATGATAAGGATGTGTACAATAAAAGAACACGAAGAGTCCATTTCCAAGCAATGACATCAAAGCAAAAGGAATCTTGGACATAGTACATTCAGACGTGTGTGGACCGATGTCATCAACAACACTTAGCAGGTACATATATATGATGTTTCATTTATTGACGATTATTCACGTAAAACTTGGATTTATTTCTTGAAAGCAAAAAGTGAAATGTTCAACAAGTTCAAAGAATTCAAGGATCTTGTAGGGAATCTCTCTGAAAATAAGATAAAAACATTAAGATCAGATAATGGAGGAGAGTTCACATTAGATGAAATCAAGACTTTCTGCATAAAAGCTGGGATTAAGAGGGAGCTCACTACTCCCTTTGAATCGTCAACAAAATGGAGTGGAATAAATAAAGAATCAAACGACAATGGAGGCAGTGAAGGTTATGATCCACGATCAAGATTTACCATTTCACCTATGGGTAGAAGTAGCCATAATCCTTCTATATGTACAGAACAAAACTCCTCACCATGTACTTGGGAACAAAATGCCAGAAGAAATTTTTATAGGAGAAAATCCAAAGGTCAACCACTTGAGGATATTTTGCTTTCTGGTATATGTACATGTTCCCAAGGATAAGAGAACGAAGTTGGATCCTTCAAGCAAGAAGGGTATATTTTTTATACAGTGAGTCATTGAAGGTATACAGAGTCTACATTCCTAGTTATAGCCAGAATGAGACTACCATATATGTCACCTTCGATGAGGATATAAATTTTAGCAGATTGAGGTAGACTCATACAGACGAGGTCCATGATGAGGATATTGAAGCTCCTAGAGTTGCAGAAACATGCATAGATGATGATGTTGTTCTAGAAGAGCATGTTCTAGAGGATCATGATATGGCAGAACCAAAGATACCTAGAGATCCACCCCGATAAATGATTACACATAAAATAAGAATAGCTTGGGCTCGAGAGATTATGCAGGATGTAGAGAAGTATGGTGCTCCAAATGGATCCTTTAGAGAAAGCAAGGGACCTCAACCATATTCCAACTACGTGGCATTATTATGTGACATCATCAATGTAGATCCTTCTAGTTATGAAGAAGTAGCTGATAAGAACGTATGGAAGGATTCCATGATCGATGAATACCAATCCATTATGAAGAATGATGTTTGGGATGTGGTTTCGACACCAAAAGGGAAGTTAGTGGTGACTTCCAAATGGATCTACAAGACAAAGCATACAACAGATGGCAGTATCGAGAAATACAAGGCAAGATTCATGGCTCGTGGTTTCTCCTAGAAAGAAGGAATATATTATGAGGAGATATTTTCTCATATGGAGAGATACACTTCAATTAGAGCTATACTTACGATAGCTGTAGTGATGAAGCAGAAGGTACATTAGATGGATGTGAAAACAGGTTTTTTGAATGGCATAGTGGAAGAGGAAGTGTACGTGGAGCAACCATAAGGATTTGAGACAAATGATAGGCAGTCACATATGTGCAAATTGAAGAAGGATTTGTTTGGAATGAATCAGGCGTCAAGGACATGATATGGTAGAATTGATAGTTTTATGATGAGCACAGGATTTACTACGAGTAAAGCAGATTCCAACCTTTACTTTAAGGTTGTGGATGGTAAACCAGTGATATTGCTGTGATATGTGGATGACTTGTTTCTAATAAGGGACAAGATTCTCATCTCCGAGTGTAAGAGGGAGCTTGTTGTAGAGTTTGAGACGAAAGATCTAGGTATGATGCATTATTTCTTATGTGCACACTAGATCTAGTGTCACTGACCAGAAGAGTACATCAGGATGTTGCTTTAGTTTGGGATCAACCATGATCTCATGGCTCAACATGAAGCAAATTATTGTGGCACTCAGTACAATTGAGGTTTCATGTTCAGCCAGTAGTGAAGCTTTGTGGCTTCAGAAGTTGCTTGTAGGGTTGTTTGATCTTGAGTTGTAGGTGACTTGTATCTTTTGTGACAACTAGAGTTGCATAAAGTTGTCCGAGAACCCTGTGTTTCATGACAAGTCAAAGCATATCGAGATAAAGTACCATTATATTCAAGATATGGTGCAAAAGGGAGTTGTAAATCTCCAGTATATTATGACATACGAGCAAATAACTAATGTGTTAACTAAGCCTCTGTCAAGGGTAAAGTTTGAGTACTTCAGGAACAAGATTAGCGTAGTACAGAATGACTTCCTTACCTGAGAGGAAGTGTTGAGTTACATATGTGATTCCAGTGACAATAGCATACATAGTGTGGCAACAATGGGTAAACTTTCACAGGAACATTACCAACTGGTGCACAAGTTGATCAAGATGCCCAGCCTTTAGGGATGGAATACCGGGTCATGTGGACTAGTGAATTCCCATCTTTCGGGATGGAGGGACAACCTGAGTTGTTTGGAGGGTTCCTAACATCGTGCTGGATGGCTAGTGTGTGCACACTAGATCACCTCACCCTTGTGGTTAGATGCCTAGTCACTATGGGATGGATGCCTGATGTTGCCAACTAGAAGTGATAGTCTTGATGCAAGTCAACCATATTCTATGTGAGTTGAATGTTCAGTGTGTGTGAGATAGATGCCTAGTTCGATGTGATCTAGATGAAGTCTAGTAATGACATAAGGTCTGAAAGGACGTCGAGACTCATAAGTCCTAGAAGGATGATGAGGTTGTACCCAATAATGAGATGTTATGTATGATGATGAGGCCTTGGATGCATGATGCGGAAGATGGTTTGCTCGCACAAAAATTCTAGTGATGGATAGATTCGTGAAAGACAACAAGTAAATGGTCAAAGAATATAGCCATGCAAAAGCAATATTGAAGATGGTGTCAGAAGAATACCTGCATTGCTAAGAGGGAGTGTTGATGTTTTATGTAGCCTCAGAAGATATTCTTATTGTATTTGATCAAGTGAAAAACCTAAAATAAACAATGCTAAGTTACACTTGTAATGTCGGCCCATAAGATTTTAGAAATAATAAATAAACAACATTATATTGCCTCCTAGACAAGTCATCCCCATAGTGGAAAAAGTTACTCTAAAACAAGTATAAATAAAGGCTACGACCTCCTCATTTGACACACAAGCAAGTTCACTCAAGCCAGTGAGACAAGTACGTGAGAGAGAGAGAGAGAGAGAGAGAGAGAGAGAGAGAGAGAGAGAGAGAGAGAAGCAACAATTGGAGGAAGACTAATATTTTGGGTTATGTTATCTTTGTATTCAGGGTATCTTTCTATGAGAGAGCTTTAACTCTTCATTGTATTGACATTGTACTTTGTTGACAAATCTATATTAAAGAAGTTCTATTGGGTTTTCTTCCCCAAGAGGGTTTCCCAGGATAAATCTTTGTGTATGTTGTGAATGTTTTTCTTTCAATAATCTTTATGTATGTAGTTATTTTGATACGAAGTAAATTGAATTAAAGACTAATTAACATAACTACTTTAAGTAAAATATCAGTAGTTTAGGCCAAGGGTGTAATGAATATATCTTTTGCTGGTTTCCCCCTTGGTTGAGGGCTTTATAGGATAAAACATGGTGTCCATGATGTGCATGTTGTTATTGTTTTCTTTATTGTTTATGTTTTGTTGTGTTCATAATGTTGTTGCATCCATGAAATATCTATAGATATAACTCCCCCATGCCCGATGCTACTTCACACACTTGCTACCAAATTGGTGTATGGTTCATATTATGACGAAATTAATGGAAACATGATAAAAAGGTGGGATAATGCAGATGGACAATGGTTCTAGAGGTATGCATTTGCCAGAATTTCTAAGAAGAGCTTGGTCTTAGGGCCCCTTGGTGGCCTTTGGCCGACAAGTTGCATCTGTGGTTTTTCTTGTGGGGATATCATTGGTTGCAATTTGCTTTGAACGTGTTAGTGGTCTACGACTCACCTTTGACGAGGGTGAATGGACATGCCCTTCTTAGTGTGCATTTCTCTTTGCACAAACTTTTATGCTTTGCATTTTTTATAGGATGTTTGGTGAATTGTAGTTAGTTTTAGAGTGGTATTGGACAAAGGATTTGTCTTTAATTTGGAAGGGGCTTTTAGTCATTCTGCGAAAAGGGTCCAGGTACAATTGAGGGACCCTTCTTGAATTTGTCTAGTCATAGAGGGGACTCAAAAGTTAGTGTCAACATGTATTTTATTTATCATTATGGTGAACCCTTTTAATTCAGTATGGGACAATGGTGAGGGGAATGTTGAGATAAAAAAGATTTTGATAATGATGCCAAGGAAATTAGAAGAAATGAGATATACCATTGAATACTTGAGTATTCATATGGAAAAGCAAGAAGAATTGGGAGCCAAGGAAACAAAGTATGGAATATGATAAATTGGATAACTACTCATAAATGCATCATGACGTCATCTTGGATTTGTTTGTTGGGAGCTCCCCATCAATGGTTGGATGTCCAACTATCTCCATAAGTTCGGTGAAAGATCAAGATGTCGAAAAAGATACGATGTAACAAACTACATTGTCTCTCTTAAGACGATAGAATGTTCATAAACAATAAAGCCCTGAAAAAGATGACGCGTCAACGAAAAGTGCTCATAACAAACATAAATTTGATCACAAATAACTTATCTTATGCTATTTACTTGTATTTTGCTATTAAGACAATATGTTAAACTGTATAGTTATAAACATAGTAAAACTGCTTTAAACTCTGAATACATCATACATTATATTTATATTTGAGAAAGACCATATCATTTTAGATAAGCTTTAGCAATTATTATATATATATATTAAACTGTTATGTATTATTAGGGCTGCATGGATTTCTAAAAGTTCCATTATTAATATAAAGCTCCACTCATTCATGGAAAGACAACTAAAACATAATTGTTTGTATTTTCAATGCTAAACATCGACATCAAGAATTATAATAATATCTTCATGCATGGGTTGCATAACTTAGCAATGATGAGAAAAGCCACGTGGAAGGCATTGAAATTGGGATGGTGCATGAGTAACTGGAGGATCGTGTAACAAGCTGAATCGTTGGAGCACAGGTGACTGACTGACTGACTACGTCTAAAACCAATGAAGGAGGCAAGACACGTGAGTCTATTCAACATTTAATAATGATATGGGTTTTACACAAGTGCCACTCTTGCTTTTTCTATGTCTCTCCAGAGGATCAATCCCCCCACCACGGATGAGGTCTTAGAAAATCAAAAGATTCCATTTCTTTAAGGTGGTATTCACTCCAAGGAATCGAATAGACACTAATGCACCTAAATCTATACATGAATTTGCATCCCTTGCATGCATAACACTAGAACTTTCTTCTTTAAAAAATATACTTGTAAATTGCAAGAAATTCAAAAGTTCATACATGAATTTGCATCCCTGGCATAATCCTAGAACTTTCTTCTTTGGAAAATATACTTAAATTGCAAGAAGTTCAGAAGTCTATGTTCAAATATATATTCCAAGCAATGATCTTCATGAAGAACCTTGTATTTGGCATGACACGTGCAAGCCCCTGCATTGATCTTCACCATATATCCCAGATGGGTCCACTTGACTTTAGTGCAAATAAGCCACATGGGCAATCCATGATAGAGCTAGAAAAGCAGAATCTGAGTCTGCATCTAAATTACACTAACCTCATCATGGAACAACATATTCCATTGATTTGACACGTGACTAGGAGTCAAGGGCAGAGTGCCCAATGCTTGAAAAAAAGTTTCTCTAAAGCAGAGTGCCCAATGTTTGAAAAAAGTTTCTCTAAACAATCGATTGTATTTTGTATAGGGAACATGCGTCATCTAGTTAAAGACATTAAATTTAGTGGTCCAAACAAGGACACACAAATTTAATAATCATGGGCTATCAAGATTCATATAGTGAAGAAATAAAATCATGACAGCTCAATTCCTTCAAGGTTTAACCCATGAAAACATCTTGGTACATGGGGTTCTATTTGCATTTTCTCTACTCTTTCTCGACACTATATCCAATTTCTATTCATATTATAAATAAATAAAAAATACAGCAATAAAATTGATGGCCAAGGGTGTTTTGGATTTCCGTGAGGTGAATGGATTGTCAAGCTATTTAATATTATAAATAAATAAAAACATAACAATAAAACTAACTGCCAAGGGTTTTCTTGGGTGGTGATAGGAGTATTAAGCTATTATACTGGTTGCAACATGGTATATGTGTTGGGAGTATTAAGCTATTATACTGGTTGGAACATGGTATATGTGTTGGGTTTATTGCTGACTTGATATTAGTTATAATTATTTTTTATAACTATTTTATTTATTTTTCTATTTTATTATTGGTAATTCAACTTGAACTCTTATTTAGGAGCGGATAGCAACATTCATGAAATTGAAGAAAGTATTTTAGAGATTGAAAAAATATTTAATGTTAACAAGTTTTAATATTATGTTAATTAGTGCAAAATGTATTTGGTTTACTCGTCATTGGGTGACAACCATTCAAAGTTTTTCTTTAACCCTGCCAAAAGCATTTACTCTACTATCATATCACACGTCAAAAAAAATCATATTAAATAGTTTTATATGCAAAAACGTATATTATAGAAAAAATAAACTATAAGTTTTTCCTCAACATTTCACAAAGTTCAATCCACTTCCTCTAAACTTCTATGAGCATATATTATACTAAATATATATAAAAAGTATTTCTTCATGGATTTGAATGCACTTACCATGAAATTCTTGCAGTGCCTCATTGCCATCTATTATCTTTCCTTTGCCTTGTGCAGGTTATCAAAATCTAGGTAGCACTAGTTTCAAACATCCTTTGTGTTTACGTCTTCTATAAGAAATGGTGTAGGATATCATATCTTCCTATCCTCATGTGCTGTGTATTTGAATTGTCGTAAACATGTGCAATATTGCAATAAGTCAATATATGTTAATCTACCATTGAATTTTGAAGGTGAAAATTTATTTATGTTGATTATAAGGCTAGTTTATGAAAGTTTACTTATTCTGATTGTGAAGGTTTATTTCAACAACTACTATTTTTTTAATAAAAAAAGCATATATTATTTATATTATAGAAATAATGGTGAAACCACTGGCACAGTTACAACAAAAGATTCAATTCAATTAGCAAACAACAGTATTAAAATGACAATGGAATCTGCTTATCCAAAACCTTAGAGTCTGCCTTAAATACGAGTCTAAACTTAAAACATAAAAGTTTCCGACTAACATAGTTGTAGATGCAGAATGCCTACAAATGACAAAGGCTTCCAAAAAACAAAAACCCAGAATTAGTGATTTTGAATGTCTGAAGGACCTGGAGCAGGGGATGGTGGAGCTAACTAGGCTGCACAAGCATTCTTCCTCTCCATAGAAATCCTGCTAACCTGTAGTTCCAACTTGTCAAACCTCAGTTCCAATTCAGCATGCTGGGCAAGCATGGCTTGTTCTGACTGAGCAAGGGAGGCAAAGAAGTCCTCACGAATCTGCATCAAGTCTTCATCCACCATCACAATTCGACGACCACCTTTATCATCTAAACGCTGCACAAACCGTTTCTGATCACGAAAATTTCTACGTAAATCCTGAATTTCCAATTCCAACCGTTGACACGAGTCTTGTCCAAAAGCAATTGACTCAGAGCTTGAGGACATGATAGAAGTCGAAACATAGCACAAAGAAAACCAGTTTACCAGGGTCTGGTTATCCCACAAGAGACGAAGCGTATGACAACAAACATCCCGCGTCCAAGGATCCCATATAAATATCCAATGCAAATTAAATCCATCTGAATCGATCACTGCAACCCGAATCCACATCGAATTCTCCATACATTTGCCTCTTGTGAACTGATGGAGGAAAGTACTTCGACAATGAAATGCCTTGCCCATGCTGAGGTCACCGCTCGTCGGGAGCTTCTAAACTGACTCCTTCGTACATTCATCTGGACGGATTATATTAATGCAAACCTTTTCATGCATGTCAATGCGTGTCGTATATACCACCGCACCGTGAAATGCCTTCCACCTCACCGCATAGAAATACAGGAGGCCCTTTGGCTTGAGGGCCAGGGTCTTATGGAATGAGAAAATAGAAGTGTGCTCCATTCAAGGTGAGAGTCCCTTTTCTCAATGGGACCGCATCATTACTATGCTTGATCAACTCTCTCATTCAAACTTCAGAGAATATGAAAGAACTGGATTTGAGGAAAGGAAGTGCCCAACTTCTGGATTTTTCTAATAATTTGCTGAAGTCAGAGTTGCTCGAGAAGATTTTGAGTAACTAGAGCTTGAATAGCCACCCTAGAATCTCCAAAGGTGCTATCTTCTGAAATACCACAAGCAAGAGTTTGATAGAGACCCTGCTAGAGGGATAAGGCTTCAACAATATTGTTTGAGTAAACTCCTATTCCCCAAGAAACTGAGAATTCCAAATTGTCTTCGGGATTAAAAAAAGGACCCCTCCCCCTCTTTCCACCCCTATTTCAGCAACTACCATTGATCAAAGATAGTTAATTTATTTTGTTAGCATTTAATTTTCACCTATACCTACCCACCATCATTTTTGAAAACACTCTACACCCTCCCTGTTAGCTCACAGTAATAATGAAACCTACTATACTGAAGAAAGAAAAGACATATATGAATTAACAAAGTATAGCCAGGGCAATGAAGCGAAAAGCGTTTTCTGACCACTTATCCAAAATAAATGGTAGGTTTTGCTCGACCGATCAACTCTCATTTTTGATATGTTACCTATGTTTTTTGGTATGCTATAGGTGATACCTAGAAAGGACGAAACTACACCTATTATAGTGATATAGATGGGTCGGGAGTGAGAATAATTAGTAATTAAGCATAACAACTCTTCACATACCTTGATAGAGCTATGCAAGGATGGAATATATGTAAGGTGGGCTTGGGCTATTGCCTAGAGCACAACCCCCTCCCTTCAAGAGGCTTGGACATAATACGATATTACAGTAGTCTACTTGGACAATCAACAACAAAAAACTAGGGGGTCACAACATAACCCTCCCACCCACTAGGTGGAACACATGTGGTATCATCCACATCATTCGAGCATTGCCGTATTTTATTGACTGGATCATTATCAAATGATTGTTGAATATCTATTTGCTCAACGAGAACAACCACAACAACAAAAAAAACCTATTAACTAACACCATTGCCTGAGTTGGTGGCTAAAGACTATTTTTGAAATGCTTCTTCAATTTGCTTCAATGACATGTTTATCTTGGTTCTTGTTGCCACCATTCTCTACTTAAGCATGCACCTTTTTTTTTGCAATTTTGTAACTAGAAAATAATGCATAAATCAACACTGATAATGTTATTGTGGAATGAATGACGAACAATTCCATGCACGTGCCAATACATGCCTCTTTTGTTTATTTTTGTTGTGATGTGTTTTTTTTAATAAGTAGCCACATAACTTAGTGAATGCTTTTCTTCGTTGTCTGTCATAATTTGAGTCAACTTAAATGGGACTCGCATTTTAAATGAGTTCTTTAGCTACTCAAAATGATTTTACATTTGCCTCCTTTGTTGTTAGAACTAAAAGGTATGCACCTAGTTTTGTATTTTTTTGTCCATATACTTATTGTCGATCATTTCATAATATATGATGCAAGTTGTTGTGAAAAACTGATTATAAAAAAACACTACTTAGTGAGGGTTGACAATATACACCTCACATCAAAGTAATAAATGCTATATAAGCTAGAATATACACTATTGGATTAAACATGTTTTATATTCAATGGTGTATATCCTAGCCTATAAAACATTTATTACCCGCAGGAAAGTAATAAATTTTATATAAGCTGGAATATACATCGTTAGATTTGAATTTTTTTAAATATTTAATGGTGTATATCTCAACCTATACAACATTTATTACTCTATTACACAGTGCATATTGTTTGTCATGGATCAATCAATGCTAACAAAACATAAAATCTCATCAAACATAAAAAATACATGATATAGACGACAAAAATAAGAATATAAACATACCATATGCCATTTTTAACGAATAATAAATAACATATTCCTTTAATTCGAACATCAAATATAAAAGTAGCAACAACTATCAATAACTTAATTTTTATTTTTTTAATTATAAGTTATATTTCCTTTACTTTATGATTATTTTTATTTGATTTATTAAAAAAAATTTAAAACTATTATTAATTTTGTAGTGTAAAGATTTTAACTTCTAATTCTTAAAAAATATAATTCTAACCACCAAAGACTTACTTGTTATTTTGCAATTTCTTTGATTTACAAATGGTAGTGAAAGAGATTTTTGTTTTTAAAATCAATTTTTAATTTTGGATTGTAACTAAATCTAACCAACGAAGGCTTGCTCCTCTACAATCCTTTTTATTTGATTTACACATGGTCGTATTTTTGGTTGATAGATTATTTTTAAGTCACATTATGTTATTAAAAATATGGTCGTTATCAATTAAAATAATGCGGTCAAGGCTTTAAGTCGAGTCTTTTCTTAAAATATGGTTAAATCTATTGAGTCACTAATTCTACATGTGACTCTATTGTACATTTATAAAGTCAAGGAGGGGATGAAATGTGTGTCTTTTTAAGGTAGGAAATATCCTCCAATCTTATAAGTAAAGTTGGTCTCTATTCGACAATAAATCGAGTTAAGTCAAATGAACTACAAGCAGTCGGTCCCAACCATGATCATCATCCGAGCATACATATTTTAACTTGTAGGCATCCGCATGACATACAAAGTTAACAAATAATACATTCAAGAAGAAAATATCCTACACCACATAGATAACACTTAATGATTAAATGGTGACACAAGAACAACTGAATAGATCGTTCCCTGCGATGCAAAAATGCAGAAGCACTTATGGATGACGACTGTAGAAGTTGAAGGCAAAGAAACAAAGTGGAGAGAAAAGCCAAAATACCTCCATTTGAGCTGTTGAAGATTAGTCTGGCTAGTTGAGAAAGGATGATGCTTCACCGACTATTACCTTATTGAAGGAAGATACTGAAGAATCATTCACCCTAAGTGTTTTTTGCATGCTTGTTCACTTCAAGGATGAAGCAAAAGTTGTGGGTGGGAAAGATGTTGGAAGGACCCTTTAGGGCCCTTAATTTCCATCATTAACCTATGTAATTTGACTAAAGAAGCAGTTGGAGCGGGTGTAACCAATCCAACCATATCCATGATGTACAAATACTGTTTTCAAAATGAATGCCAAGCAGTTGAATGCATTCGACTCATTCCTTTGTCTTGATTACTTGTGTGTGTGCTTACTATCTACTTGAATACAACAAAAATGATTGTTCATATTCTATAAGTTGCCATACTTTAAGGATATAGACATTAGGCATACTGTTGGCTTTTACTGAGAAAAATATAGCTTATGTTATTATAGAAAACGTTGTTGGTGCTTTTGATACTGTTTCATCACGTCAAGACTTTCGACACTAAATATTCATTGAAATCTTTGGGTTGAAAAATATGATGATGAAAAATGTATAAAACCTTGTGCTTCTTATGTTTAGACAAAGGAACACCATGCACAATTTTTGAAGTTGATGTCTTAGACTCGTTTTCCTAGTGGAAATGTAAGTAGTAGTATTAGAAGCCAAAATAACATTACTAGCTTAAGAGGCCTCAATATCCATGACTATCATGTCATAATCAATAATATTTTACCTATTATGCTTAATATATTGAGTTTGTCAAAGGGGCCAAAATTGGAAATTATAAGATTGGGCCTAATATTAAAGAGAATGCTTTTACTTGTATTATATCCTTCGAACTTTGATAGTTTGAGGGAAGAGATTGTTAAATTCCTTTGTCTATTGGAACGGGAATTTCAACCAACAATCTTTAACATTTCTATGCATCTTTTGATACATATAGAATTTGAACTAGAGAATTGCGGCCCGACAAGAATGAGATGGATGTATCCTATGCAATGATATCTTAAGGTTTTGAAAATATTTGTTCATACTAAGGCAAAATCGGAAGGCATCATGTCTAAGGGATATTCAATGCAAGAGGCCATGGGAGTTTGTACATAATATATAAAGGATTTTAAAAATGTCAATCAACCTGTATGGGATGATGAAGAAGATGAGAGAGTTGCAGATGAAGTATTAGAAGGAAATGGATGTCGCTTCAAGCTATCACATGGAGAAAGAAGAGTGATACATGCCTATGTTATTCAAAACAGATATTCGTTCGATAAGTGGCATAGTTGAAAATAGTTCTTACATGATAATTTATTTATTCAATTTCATTTACACATTTATATTATTAATCTTACTATCTTGTACGTTCTAATTCTATGTATAAAATACGAAGAAGAGAATCAATCATGGATGGGACGTCTTGATTTTATTGGAGGCGATTCTTTTCTAAAATTTGAAGAATGGATTGTTGATGCAATCCATGATGAAGAAAAATAAGGTCAAGATATAATAATGGAGGAAATTGAGCTTTCATAGTCTCCACATTTACGGGCTTTGCATTTTAGTGTAAGGTGGGCATATGGTAGTCATTTAAGAGTGGAAGAAAATGACAAGGGAAAGACAAATTGTGATTGTGTTGTTAGTGTTGAATTTCATCATGAAACCGAGAAGAAATTTTATGTTAGACTCATCCATTAAATTATTCAAATTGATTGTGGTGAACATAGTCCTATAATATTAAAATGTAAGTGGACTAAAACATCCATAGTCCAACTTGACGGGTATGGATTTGTACACGCAAATACACGATAATTTTTATCCTAAACTGATGAGTCTTATGTTTCCCCTATTCAAATTAATGAATCATTTCTGATTGATGATGTAAAAAGCATAGCATGGTTATATGTCATTCAAATAGAGTCTCGTTTGAAACAAAAATTCATGGAAGTTGTTGATATAATTCCTGATGGGAAAGATGATAATTTACAAGAAACATTGGAAGAAGTGGTTGAAGATGGTGATAGAGTGTTTGAAGAAGAGACTTTCCCAACGAAGAGATTGTGAGAGAGAATGTAGAATTGCACGTCACATATGAGGATGATGATGAATATAAAGTAGATGCATACACAAGTGACCGGGATTCTGATCTTGGTGGAAATGAAGATGATTATGATGATGATTTGTCACCTTAACTAGCTTGTCATCTTAACGTATTAGCTTGTCCCCAAAACTTTGGTGGTCACTAAACTAGTTACCTCTTCCTTTATGAGGTTGTATTAATTTATATGAGGTGAGGTTGTCATTTTACTCCTGGTCAATCATAACAATATCAAGCAAAATTTACCCCATGGGCTATTTTTCTGCTTTTTTCCAAATACAAATTCATCAATTTATCTTTTTTTTTCAAAGATGATTTGCCCAAATTCCATGGGATAATTTTTTTACTCTAAAAATCTCCCAAATTATCCAAAAAATATATAAAATCCTTATAAATTTGAATATTAAAAAAAATCACCAAACATTTTATGGTTACATATTTAAGAGTTAGTAATATTCGCCAAAGTTTCTACACTTTAATAAAATTATGGATCCTTAAAGTTTCCCTAAATAATATACTATGTTTAAAATTGTTTTCCGTGGGATTGATTGGATACTAAACTAATGCATAGTTATGATCATTTATGAATTGATTATTATTGGCATACAATACATTTGAATGATGTTGCTTTGATATATTTTTACCATGCTTTGATCATAAGACATTGAAGATGAGTGATATAATTAGCTACAATATATGACCATTATTTTTAGGGGTTTTAGGAATAATACATACAATCAACTTATTAAATGGAAACTAATAATAACATGCGAGTCCTCATGATGCTTGAAAATCGTAGAGCATCCTCTATGATCAGGTAGGGAATAAACATTCATAGGTAGGGAATTCCCATGTGGTAGCCATCATGCACTCTAAATCCATAAATAGTCTCGTTTCTTAAAATACCAACAAATATACCTCCTTAGATCAATTGGATTACAACCAAACAATGACCAATCAAGCAATCTAGAAGCTCATACCAATATAATATGTGTAGCAATAAACTAGACTATTAATATGATTTGGTAACAATAAAATGATTCCCATAGAAGTCTACCACTACGAGATTAAATCACAAATTCATATAGTAAATCGATATATGATGGCGTTGATATTATTATATTACTTTATATTGTATACCAATCTACAACAATAAGGACTGAATATTCTTATATTATTATTTTCACACGGTTGACCATTTCTCCTTAACGTGAGTACGAGGAAAAGTTGATGTTCGAAGTATTTCTTGTGTTTCATCTTTTAGTTTCCACTTTGGAATACTCACAATGAAAGTAGCTTGAAAGTAGCAACAATGGAAATTATTATATAACCATTCTCCCAACATCTATGAATGCCTTCACTCGAATAGAGAAAATCAAGTTTCCCAACCTGATCTAAGAACCCTTCATTGCGAGATATGACTGCACCCCATCGACTACCAACAATTGTCATCAATGTGACATAAAATTCGTCCTTCCATTTTTTATGATCCATTTGAAAGAAAAAGAATAACTTAATTTATAGGATTGGTGAGTATAGCGTTCCCTTGGATATAACAATAAGAGAACTACGATTTGTATCACTAGTAATCGCACTAATATAGTAATTTTTTTCCCATTGCACCATAATCCCATCCTTGTGAAGAAAAACAATAAAAAAATATTAAACTTGACAACGAAACCTTGTTCATGCATCCATAATGATATCCCAAAGTTTTGTGCAAGAAGTCACACAACTAATATGCAACACATATTCATTCCCTTTCTCAACATATTGAATGAAACTATGCATCAACAACATTATAATGTTATCTCTATTTCATAGGTAGTCAAGCATTGTAAAGACATATCCATTGGGTTGTTGGAGTTCCAAGTTAAACCTTGCTCTTGGGATGTTCATCATCATTGACATTGACTAGCAACCGTGCCCATTTTTTCCCAGCCTTCTTAGCTCCGTCCGTATTAATTGGTATTGTTGAGACATTTTCTCCAAGAATTCCTTAAAAATGGAAATAAGCTTCAGATAATTTGTTTCTTCATCAAATTTCATATTTTGTTGCTTCAAGAAATTGTCAAAAAGGAACTAGACAGAAGTAACACAACATTTCGGGAGAAGTTGCCATCTTTTTAAGAACAAGAAATCCCTTGTTGTCACCTCGGTGTATCTATGTTGGTTGTATGCTTTTTATCATTATTATTTTTTTATCATCAAAGCACATCCAATACTTGTTTAACATATCTCAAAATTGATCACACAATTGTTCTCTAAACATTGTGGTTTACTGGTTATAGATTGGAAACATCATTGCCATTCATGCTTGAACATAATTTCTAAACACGTGATATTTGGGTGAATGAAAATATGCTTTGAATGTTATTTATCACTATGTTTTCCTTGCGTTCACACTCAGCCATACAACTGTTACAACTGGTCATCAAATTGTGAGTTATATATCAAGTGGTTGAGCCTATTTGTCGACACAAATGACATTGATTTTCTAGTTGTTGTGAAATTATATTGTTTATGTGAATTAGGGGACTTTAGGATATGAAGTAAAAGTATTTGAGGTGCAAATTAAATGATAGTGATGATCATGGAACTATGAAAGAATATGAGCACTTTTGTAGAGAACAAGTGACCAAGAATGATGAATGTTTATCGTCTCTTGGTCTTGCAAATAGGACGTAAGTTGTTAATCCACTTAAGTAGTATATTATTTCTTTAAAAATGTTTAGTTTTTATAGGAAATAACTATATGTATATAGGTGCTAATGTGATATTTTTTGTTTTATAGGAAAGAAAAAGTGGAGAAACAATCTAGGGCAAGTAAAGACATAATGTTGCCTACTCATAAAAGCACCTGAAACAATTGTGATTCAACAAATGTAGTTCATGAAAATGATAGTTGTGATGACGTGAAGCCTCATACATCACATGGTGATGTGCATGATGATGATATAAATTTAACATAAAATCTACAAGAGATATTTGTTGATAAGCATGATAGTAAAGGAAGATCAAGTTTGCAGATCATTTATTCAAAATTAAAGGACATGTTTGAAGGCACATCAGCGGTGATTGGTACATCTGAGCTACCTACTTCAACACCTAATGTGGCCAATGAACATTCAATTATGGTTAATTAAAGTCATGAAGAGACATCAGTTACATCTAGTGGGTCTCGAAATACACCTACTACATATACAAATTTTGATGCAACGGTATCAACCAATTATTTTGGTAGTGATCTAGAAGATGTATATGATGTTGTTAAAAGACAAATATTGTGTCAAGATTGGTATAGGTCAATAGAAAGCAAAGAAAAAAAATAATTAGAAGGTAAGAAGAATTTATTGATTGCGGTGTCAAAAGATGGTGAGGCGATTGGGAAACATGCTACAAGGTGGGCCAACAAGCTAGGTACAAGATGTAGGGATCAATTGGATGTTTGCAAATCAAATTTTGAAAACAAAGATCCACAAAGTGTGGAAATTGTTATTCATAAAATGGAAATATCATTTGAGACTGTTGGTGGGGAGATATTAAGAAAATATTACAAGCAAAGGACAAGTCTGACTTCTCATAAACAATTTTAGACATAATTGCAGAAAAATGACCGTAGAAGGAAGAGAGATGAGAGACTCCACTCTATCTCCCAAATAGTGGGAGGAGTTGAAGGAGAATATGCATTCCAAAGATTATTTGACAAACAAGAACAAGGTGAGGAAAGCAAGAAACAATGTGCAAGCTACACATTCTTTTGGTCGAGGTGGGTTGTAGGCCAAAACATAAAAATTTACAATAAGCTCATGGATTTTTGTTTGAATTTACATTGTGTTATTTATTTTGATTTGTTTATCAAACTGACCTTATGTCAAAAATTGACATGATTTTTAGGTGGAGAAAAAACAATAGAGAACTAGGTGCATAAGACCTTGTGAATTATATGGTAGCATTAAACTATACTAAATTTTAACAGTAATTCGGAATGTAGATCATCTCCAGAGATCTCACAACCATCTATTCAAAGAATCCCAACAAGGACCACTGAAAATGTTATCAACCCAAATTATGGCTACCAACATGAAATGACTTGCATATATGAGTTGTCAAATTTAGTTTTGTAGTTGGTTTCCTCCATTAAGCCACTTGTTTCTACATGGAATGAGCATCATTCCATTGATTCAGATGAGGTAAGATGCTTAAAGATTGTCTGATTATAGTGCTTAGGCATTCTTATTTCTTGATGATTTGACTTCTTTGATTGTTGAGTTATTGTACATTTATTTCTATATATCTCCCTCTTCCTTCCTTTCTACTACGGGCTTGCCCCCATTTTCCTACTTTGATTTTTTTGAACTCAAAGTCTTGTAATTTAGTTAAGGATTTTTTTTGTTTAGTAAATCAAGGGTGGTTATACCCTCCCCACCACGGTTCTCTTCGCATCCATAGTCAATTAAGCTCACTTAGTTGCTATGCCATTACTTATCCAAGACTTCTCATTTTTCTCCATAACCTTGTATCAATCCTAGATTCTCATTATTTTGGTTTAATTTTAGATAACCGATGATGGTAAGAGGGATATTGATAGTGTCGTGTGAGAACACTTTTATTCGTTCATAGTAGTAAAGTTCAAATAAGTCAATCTAGCTCTAAACCTATTCTCCTTTGACAATATAGTTAAGAATCACCTCTTCACCATAAATATCCCCAAACGTGAATGAAAACTATCCATCCATGCCCTATTCTATTGGATGGTGTTGATAGCAAATCCAATAGATGAGATCTCATCCAATATGGAGGTTGCAAAACAATCAAAGGTCATTCTTGGCGATCCCTAAGTAGCATAAGCCAAATTTACTATAATAGGGATTCTCCTCTTCAATTTATTTATGCCAATAGGGTTTCTCCTCTTGTATTTATTTATGTACCTGTGAGTTTCATTTATGATTCCCATAATAGTTGCAATAAGACACTATTTGTATTTCATGTTATCCAACTTGGTATGCAGAAGATATTGAAGATTTGCTACATTTTTTGAGAGACTAAATTCCTTCAATTATTAGAAAGAAACAATTCTTTTCCAAAGGAAGTGTGGTAGCAGGTGAATAGTTTAGTGGCTCTCCATCTGCTATAACTATAAAAAATCAGGATCAACTTCAATCTTAGGAGTCACAGATTTCTATTCCATGTCCAATTTTGTCAAACTATGGGCATTTTGAACTACTTCAACCATCTTTCATAGTCCATATTAATTTTCAACTCCAACTTCTTTGGCGTCACTGCTTACAAAGGAAATTTAACATGAGCTTCCACCCTTTTGAATGACACCAAATATATGCCTCATGAACACTGGTTCGGGTGTTGAGATGCTTGCATTGGGATCTCCCATTTGTGCCCCTTGACGCCTATATTACTCCTCCACATAAATATTATCATGAGTCACAAGTCCCTTATAAAAAATTACAAACGATGCTTCACCGCATTAGAAATTGAAAATGTGGCTTCAAAGTATCCATGCTCACAAAGTTATTTAAACCTCAAATCAACCATTGAGTCTTGATGATTATTTCATTTTTACTAAATTTAAGTAGAGAAAACCAGGGCGAGATATATGTGTAAGTCATTGCATACTTGGAAAAAATGGTAATCCTCTTAAGCATTCATAAATATAAAAATAAACTAAATGGTGTCAAGTGACCAATGGTCCACTTTACACATGCCCCTTCTTTGTCACTACCACTGATGGTTGGCATTAATTTTATAGCCCAAACTTGTATGACTTTTAATCTCTCCACATGTCCCCGAAGTGGTAAAATGTTGAATCTGGGGCACGAAATTAAAGGATTCGGAGGCACTCATAATGTTAGTTAGGCCTAAAAGATAAAAGTACATGAATTGGATTCAGATTTCAAGGTTTTCAATGATGCTTTGAGGGTTCTGCCACATGCTATTCTTCCCACCTCTTCTTTGCCTCCCACTTCTAACCAACAACCTGTTTGTAAGATCCAGTTGGCTAGCTCATGTCTCAGAAGTGTACATAATAGTTGGCTTGTTCTTGCACATGCAAATGATGATGGGTATTTTTAAGGTTAATGGAGCTATATATCCTCTTACATTAATTACATTTATATTTTTTTTGCTTTGTAACATATTGAATAAAATACAAATTTCTCTTATGTTGCAAGGATGTTGTAAGAGGCCATGTCAACAGTGCTCTTGAAGCACAAAATGATGTCAGTAGTGATAGTGATGATGAACCTGACAACCATGTGCACAAAATTTATAATGGTGATGTCGAACTCGAGGCTTCCCAAACAATATTGGGCCTACACCATGATATTTCAAAAGTTTTACGTAGTGAGTGCAATATTAATATGCTAAATATTAGAATGTAATTGTTCCTGTTACAGTTTTCAAACATCAATATAATGTGTACTTTATGTTAAATATTAGAATAATATAATTGTTGTTGTAACAACATTTTTCAAACCTCAATACAATTTGTATTTTTTTTGGTAGAAATTTTATGATAAATTCCAAGAAGGTGATAAAGTAAAGGTGTTGGATTCATCTAATGGTGCTTCTATGTGCATTGGACGGATTCACTCACTGTTTATTATACATCGAGTTAAATTGAGTAGAGGAAATGGAAATGTAAATATTTCAAATATCACAAGAAACATAGCCTTTCCTTACGAAGACAAGATAGATGGATCCAATCATCTAAAAGAGATCAAAGGAAGCTCCGCACGATGTCCTTTAAAATATTTGGAAAAAAAATGCATAGTTGTTGTTGATGTGGGAGTTGTTGACAGCTTGGCCCATTGCTTTATGCAACAGTTTAATATTTGATTGGAGTATATTTAGGGATTTTTTAGTATGGTGTATTTGCATAGCTGGAAACTCCATGATACTTTACTAAATAGTTGAAAACTCAGTGTTATTATTGCACTTTGACTTACACACGCACACACACGATCAGTTTGTTCATCTAAATTGCATTATATGTTTTAATTTAATTTATAAATGTTTTAATTCGAGATTAATGATTTTTTTATCATGATGTTGAATTAGGAATATTTTTTCAATACTTGAATCAAGTGGGTTTTATCATTTATCATGATGTAGCTTAATGTTCATGTATGTATATAGCTCGCACGGGTGTGGCTCATTGGTGATTCACTTGATATGATGTCACATGTTGTAAATAGAGGTCATGGGTTCAAATCACACCTGGGCTTACCCATGTCCCATGCTCACAGGAGGTAGTGGGGCACCTAGGGGTATAGTGGTAAAGGGATTGGAATCCTAGACCCCATGTGACGTGAGTACCAGCCAATCCCCAGTTGTCGATTCCCCTAGTATAAAAAAAGTGTTTATGTATGTATATGTTGTTTTTATTTGATTTTGTGTTTCAATTCAAGTTTAGTAGATAATATATAATGTTAAATTTTGGTACGTTGTTATCATGATGTATCTTGTTCATGTATGTTATAATGTTTTTATTTGATTTTAATTTTTAATTCAAGTTTAATAGTACATATATATTGCTAAATTTCAACATGTCTAAGTTATTTTATTTTATTATGGATGAACATCAAATGTGTATTTTTATATTGGATAACATCAATAATATTGTACAATAAGTGCATTACATAATTTATGGAATTTAATAAATTATTTGTATCATATAAATGAATATTTACTACTAAACTAGTAGTAAATATAATGATTATGCAACTAATAAGAAGTAATACCCCCAGTTTGACCATTGCAATGTCTTGAATGAAATTATGTAAATGATGTAAATATGCTAGTACGGATTCCTAGTGTAGAGTTCAAGGTCAGGGCCCTACTAGTGAATGAATAGGCATGTATGATGTGTATATTTTCATTTGGATTGTTTGGTTGGCTTGTCATGTTAACTCAAAATATATGCAAATATTATGTTGCATAAATAATAAAATGGTCCAAAATGGTTGTGTAAAGAGCACTAGAGGGGCTATGATTCCACCAAAGGGGAAGATAAAAGGGGGCCTACAAGAGGCTAAATCCTTTGATGCCAAGTGTCAACACTAGATCTCTTCCAAATTTTGCCATGTACTTTAAGTGAGCCAATTACCTCGTTTTTACTATTTCCAATCATTGAATGCATGTGTGAGGTTGGTGGGAAAAGTCACCTCATGCAGTTATTCAAGCACGAGGCCAAATGCACTTTTGTGACAGTTCTGTCACATGTCAGAAGTCAGTCTGCAACAGTTTGGAGTCCTTTATTCCGTAGTCAGAATATATGTCAGTTGTGTTTTCACCATGATCTCATATCCCTTGGAGTCAACCCTCATTCTCTCATTCTCTCATCATTTCATGCATATCTACATTATGTGGAGTTCTCCATAGTTGTTCATGACCATTTTTACCAGACTGTGTAAACTAGAAATTCAAATTTTGGGACAAAGTTGTATATTTGGGAGGGAAAAAATTATTTTTAGGTGAGAAAAGAGGCTAGGAATCTAGGTCAAACCCTTACCCATTGAGTTATGCTGCACATAAATGCTTGAGAAGACATGAATTGAGGCTACAGGTGGTTCTCCAATCGAAAACACCAACTTGTACTCCTTCTATGCACACAATGGGAGAATCTAGCAAGATGGATCACCCAAGAGAATCATGGATCGATGAAAGGTATGCCAGTGCCAACAAAGGTGTTGTGTGGGGCAAGTGTTGTGGGAGCCAAAGCTATGAGGGATGAGAGAGATCCCTGTAGAGCTATGTTTGAGCATTTGGATAAGCACAGAGAGAATGGGTTGTGGTATGAGAGAGAGAATCATGTAGGTGTTTCCTTCGCCTTGGTGGCCTCATAGCCTGCCTTGAGGGTGGCCTCTCAACAAAAAGAGAATATACTGGACATGGTGCCTACAGTTGGGTGGAGAATCCCTCTTACACAACTAGTTGCTTGGATCTACATTGGATAAAGATAAGTATTATTTTATATTTCAATGTCCAGTGTTTTATTTGATGCATGTGATGATTGGGTTTGTATATGCCTACTAGATGTGTGTGGTTGAAGTATATTTCCTTTGGGTATATTTTTGTATGCATCTACGCATGTCTTTTAAATTTTATGAAATCATAATTTGACTATGGAGAGAAATTTTGAAGCCTGAATTTAGTCAATTTCCCCTCTTCTTTGTCGGATTAGGCGAGGAGGACGTTATAGAGTGGTATTAAAGCTTCTGATTGTAATACTAGAGTTGTAGGGATAGAAATCTAGATTTACAATTAGAAATTATGCTACAGAAATCAATTTATGTTAATGACAAATAAAGGGATGGAAATAATTTTGAATTAATCCCAATTATGGGAAAAATTAAAATTCTGTGCAAGTTTGAAATTAAAAAAAAAGGAATTTTCATGTGGACCCCACCCACACCACATGGAAAACTGACATGGAGGTGTCACATGGGCAGGAGGTCTGACATGGTGGATCTAGGAGGGAAAAAGGTATGATGTGGACAATCCACGTCAAACCCGTGCATAGGTGTCCGCATATTATGGAGTCAAAAAGTGGAGGAGATTTAACCATTAGTTAGTGGTGGAGATCAATGACTCATAGTGCTTCAAGCTCACAAAGATGTGCTAAGTTTAAAGTGATTAGCATCATCGGCGTGTCAGTTGCTCGTGCATTTAGGATGGTAAAAATCTTTTTGGGAAACCACCTCTTGTAGAGCCCGAAACCACTTTTGGCCTAACATGTGGTGATATGATATCAGGTTATATGTGATGTGCAGAGATGTTAGAAAGGATGGGACCCTTTCCAGTCATGTCACTCTTTGAATATCGTGCAGATTTCATCTACAAGTAGGATTCTTTCAAGTCTGTAAACTTGCATAAAGGTTAATTAATTGGCATAATCCTAGAAGGAAAATCACCCTATGATTTGTTTCCCTCTCATGCATTCAAGCTCATAAAAGCAGCTTCAGGAAACTACTTTCCCAAACCCTAAAACCAATTATGTCTAATAAGTGGTAATATGATCTAGTTTGGTGTTAGAGGTGCATGAATCAAGGGAAGGGTAGTGTTTTCCACAACCAAATTTTGGGTGCTAGGAATAAAAAAATGTAGTTGATCTTATGCACCAAATTACACAAAATTAAAGGAATTACAAAAAATGAGGGCGTTTCCCTCGGCCCGCCCTACAACAGCACCAAGGGGGCAAGCCCCCTTGACCCCCATTTTTATTTTTTATAAATATACAAATTTGGTTCTTGAGTTTAACTACATAAAATTGGGAAAATTGTGGATTATGAAGGAGTGATTCAAATGTTTATGAAAATTGGGCAAGAAATGTTCAATGTGGGAAAATGTGAGTGACCTCCAAAGTAGAAAAAATACTGGAGAATCTTTATATGATGGTGCAAGAGTACTAGAGATGAAAGTGACACAAAGTGAGTAAGTATTCTGATACCTATATCATGGTCATGGTGATTTCCCAAAAAATTAGAGGCACAATTGGGTTAGCAGACAATGTGAGGAACTAAAACAAGTAAAGTTGGATACTTGGTAGCATGATAATTTTGTTGACGAGAAGGGATATGCAAGTGATGGTATCATGCTAATTCATGTTAAACATGTGAGAAATTTTTTTGAGTGGATAAGATTACACTCTTGCAGATTATATTTGATAAACACACATGATGGAAGAACAAAATTGATAGGAAGTGACGGTTCCTTAGCTAGAATGTATGAAAAACTTTCTATATGTTCAAAACATGTAGTATAAATTGCATATAGGGGTTTTGGAAGCCCTTATTGAGACTAAATACTTTTTCTATGCATTATTGATGAGTGACAACCATGTATACTCATGAAAGAATGAAAGAGACCAATAATGGACATTGATGACTCAAATAGTAATGCTCAACAATGTATGGAATATACTAGCATGTAAAGGCCATGTAACTTATAAAGGTGATGGGTGAATCATCCTTGTGGGAGAGTATATGAAAGATGTTGTAGGATATGAATCAACAACTTATGAGTAAGTAATTAGAATGGGTAATTAACTCCATTCAACTAGAAGTTGTCACTAACAAGAATACGACGTCCTAGTATGTGTACTTCTCATGTAGTTCATGATAATGACAAAGTAGCCATGCAAAGGCTGCCAATCAAGGAATGGAGAATTCTTATGTGTGAATCAATTATGTCATTTATAATTGACAGAAATATTTCCATGGGAAAGAAAAGAAAGTCTCATTGTTGTCTGAGGTACAAGGGCATATAATGGACCATGAAAAGACTCTGTATGGAGTTGTAATGGAATAATTTCCAGCATTGATTAGTGCTAGGAAGTCTAAGAAAGGTCAATTTGGACTTGGCCAAATATGCTCAGATAAATTGGAGTAGCAGGGCAATGTGAGTAGAGTGCAATGAAAGATATTGTAATGACCAAACAAAGCTACATAGGGATGATATGATAGTTGTACCAGAAATTGGAGAATAATCTCCATAAGTTAATGTTGATAAAGAGAGAAATTTCTCACGTTAAATTATTTTTGTTTATAGCATCATAATTGCATGCTTGGAAAGTATCAAGTATAAATTTTATACATGTGTATATGTATTGAATTACTTCTTGGAGAGAAAATAATAGATAACGATCCCTTGAAAGCTTGGTAGAGAGGCCATTAAATTAAATTGGATCAGTTATGATGTGGAAGAGGAAATTTCATGCTATGATAAAGAATTGGAAAGCGAGAATTCCTCAATTCTTATATTGTTGTTATATTTATATTTTTTGAGTTTTATATACATTAAATTATGGCATATGAATGTTGAAACTACAAGAGTTGGATAGTTGGAACGCAAATGCACTAGTGGGCATATTAAGAGATAATGCATAATGCATTAGAACTTTCTTGTGCATGCACATGCTATTTCATATTGGTAAAAGAAGTGAGGTTTACATATGCAATGATACACTAATGATAATTATCGTGGTTGATAATGATCATTGCTCTTGGTAATGGTTCTAGGACCAAAGACAATAGAATCATGGCTGAAAATGTTGATGATACTATTGCATGTGACTAGTGGCTTTATGAAGAAAGGTTGGGGCAATGAATCTATGATCAAGATGTTGGTGGAATGTTGGTTTAATCCTTTGTAAAAGACCAACTGATCAATAACATTAGAAATCATGTTGATGGTATCCATGCAAGTAATGGTTTATTTACCCTGATTGCATAATTGTTGAAAGGGGATTGTGTAAGAATCCCTTCAACTATATTTTAATCATCATAATTTGGTTTGCATTTTATATTGTATGAATTTATGTGAATGTTATATCACCAGGTATAGTGAGGTATGGGGTAGTAAGGGAAAGGATCATTATGTAATGTCCCAAATTTTTCATTGGGTCACAATGGAAAAATCAAATTTTCCATATTCATGAAAGTTGTCAAAGGGATGCTAAAAGTCAAATAATTTCCAAGGTGGAAAATCACTAGTTTCCTAAGTTGGGGGTGGAAGCTTTGAGATTTATAATAAGGGGGATAATAAATGATCTTTAGAAATTAGAAGAGGATAAATATTTAATAATTTATATTATTAAATAAATACAAGAGAAAATTGAAATGGCTATGGAGAATGGAGACACATGGAGACTATGGGGCCCACTCAATCTAGAATTCCTATGTTAAATGGCATCCTCCTCTTGTAATTTCGAATCTATGGGAAGCCTAATGTTTTGAGATGGATTATGAGGTTAATATACTTGTCCATATACTTGATACATCAAATTTGGGATGAATTGTAACTTACATGGGAGAGGAAGAGCCAAATGGGAGTTTCATGGACACTTGGCTAGATTCCCCTTACATTTATGACATCTATGACACCAATGATGGAGATTTTATGACAGTTATGACACAAGTCATATCTGAAGGCTGACATACTGACACACTGACATACTGAAATGTCAGGACTGAATAGAGCTTCTTAGAGGTCGAATTTAGGAGTTGGAGAAGGCCAAGAGGCTCCTACTAAAATTTGGGAGAAGAGGGAAGGTGAAGAGAGAGGCCATGTGGCATAGCATGAGCAACCACACCAATTCGACTTGGATTTGGTTTATGGATGGATTTGGAACCTTAAAAGACTAATAATTTTTATAAAATACATGGATCATCCATGAGAAGGATATTTTTCTCATTTGTGAATTGTGAGAGCTAGTGGATGACTAGTTTTCTTGCTTAAGCCAATTTCGAGGGTGAAAGATTCCCATCCTAGTTGGTGTTTGGAAAGGCCACTCAAGTATTTAATGGAGATTTAATGAAGTCTTAATTTCAGGTAAAATCTACAGGAATTTCATGGAAATCTCAATATCAGCTCGTTCTTCCATTCATCTCAAGTTTTCTCACCATATTTCAGCTCTATGGAGTGAGGCGCACTTGGTGAGCTATTCATCTCTTTGATGGAGCTTCTCTTGCTCCAATATTTTGTATTATGATGTAAATTCTATGTTATTTAATTTCAGAAATCTCTCAGGTCTAAAATCCAACATATCTCATGTATTATTGTCCAATATTGAAGAAACAGTGCCATTTCCCCAATACCTTGTTGTAAACTCTTGCAATCTTGATGGAATCGAATGTATGTGTAAACTATTGATGATTTATGAATGAATGGAATGTAATTAAAGTATATTATGGGTTTCATGGTATGTAACTGAGAATTTGTCGCTATTGGGTCGAATTTCATAACTATTGGAGCAAACTACACCTCATTTCCCCAAAGGTCCAAAACTAGTTTTTTATATCTGATTGAAGGAAGTGATAGCAGCCATGGGAGTTCGATTTATTCTGCATATGAGTCTCTGATAATGTATTATACACATCCCATTCTTCAATTTTATAATTTTAGTGAGTTTATGTACAATTGGGAAGCCATTCCGACAATTACTCGGGAGGGATTTGAACCCCAAAATTGCTAGTAAATTCATCTATCTTATTCAGAATTTGATATAGACTTGTAGAACTGATTGGAGGACCATAATACATCAATGAAAAAAATAATTAAGTTATTATATCATTCATACACCTTATATGAATATCTGGGAGCAATTGGGTTGATTTGGAGACCAAGACACTAAAACTAGTCAAGAGCCAAAATTGTGAAAAAATTGGAAAATTGGGCATTTTAATAAAAATTCCAAAAATGGGACATTACAGTGGTATCAGAGCATGATATTGGCACCTGATGTGGTCTGATATTTATGAGTACAATAATTCAGTGACCACCATTATATATTGAAACCAAAAGTGCTTTTGTTGAAGAGGAAAAAAAAAGTAGGAGAAGAAGGCAATTTTTTTGGGAGACTATGACTAGGGATGAAAAGGGAACCTCATATAATGGTAAGGAGATAATAAAAATCATGGAACATATCCTTGAATACATTACCAAGAATATTATTAAAGTATTTGAATTTTTGGCTATCCAAATTTGAGAAAAATATATTGATTTTAAGAAGACCAAGGGGGAAAATGCATCAGCTTGCTTGAAGGAGCAAAAGGAGGAGACCCATGAACCACCTAGTTCTGAAATAGGTGAAGTAAATGAAGTCATACATGAAGAGGATATAAATTCACTCCCAAATGACTTTGAAAAATATGAGGAAAAATCACATGAGAAGGAAGAAGAGTACCTTGAAACTATTGAATATCATTCTGAAACAAATTCTACTATGGACATGGACCAAAGAGCATCTACTAATGGATGCTTGAACTATGAGGGAGTACTTACTGATGGGTGCTCAAAAATCTATGTTGGTGACATAGAGATCATATTTCAAAATGTTGCTATAAGCCAAAATTCCATTAAACACGAAAATGAATACCTTGTAGCAGTTGAAGAAGAAACAATATCAACTTCCCCATCACCACTTGAGCTTCATGAAGTTGGTCCAAGCAAGAAGGAAGAAGATGAGGAGGTTCATTTGAAATAGCCTCATTTTCTTGAAGGTTCTTTAAATATGAATGAAAAGAAGATCCAAGAGGCCCTTATCATACTCCACGACACTCAAGAATTGGTGTCAAATTCTTGTTGGAGAGCTACTTCCTTGGAGGAGCCATCCTTCCTTGAAGACATGGAGAAGATCCAAAGAGCAATGTGCAACATCAAAGGTAATTTCATCTCTTTGATTTTTGATAGAAAAAATGTCATTGAGCTTAGTGAATGGTTGCATGAATCCTACTTGAAGAATAATGAAGTTATTCATAAGTTCACAATTCAAAATGAGCAACTTCTTGAAAAGTTGCAAGACACTTGTTTTTCCTCCTATGTTTTAGATTGTCAAATGGTAGATCATTTGGAGGATTCTCATGACATGGTGGATCATGAGAAATTTGGAAATTTGAATGTACTTGATGTGTTTTAAGATGAACTTGAAGAGATCCAAACACTTGATGTGGTGGAAGAGGAACTTGAATTGTCTCTTGATGAAGGGTGTGCAATTTTTAAAGAAGAGCATGATTCATCTACATTGGAACTGATCTATGACAAAGGTTTCACACTCTTGAAGGAGCTGCATAATCCTGCCCCTATGGATCCTTCACATTATGACAATTTCGCACTTACTGATCATTTGGGTGAGTTGGTTGTTTCTCCTACATCCTACACTTCTAAATTTTGCAGCAGTCATCCTAATGAAGTATAGGTGAAAGGTTTCTTTTTGATGGTGCCACATGAAGAGAATGGACATTCTATTTCTCCTTTTGATGATGGAATTATTAGAGAACCATCTTATTTACATTTTCATCAGCATCCTTCTTTACATTATGATTATACACATCTACATGGGTGCACCTATGATGTTCACTTGAGTCACTTGGAGACTCATGATTTTCCTTGCTCCTTTCCTAGTCTATTTGAAGTTGGAGGAACTTCATCCCACACTTAGGTGAAGAGTTATATGATTGAAGAAAATGATTATTGGAAGAAACATCCTCTGATGTTACATGATGATATACATATTCATGAGTGTATTGATGAGACTTCTTTGAGCCACTTGAAGTCTTCATGTTTTCCTTGCTCCTTATTTTGTTCAGATTTTGGTGGAGGTTCTCCATTCAGTTATTGGATGAAAGAACACATGGATGATTATATTGATGCACATTACATATCATTTGGAGCACATTATTATTCACATTTTCAGCAGCATTCCTTGTTACTTTCTGATGATGCACATCTACATGGATGCACCTATGATATGCATTTGAGTCACTTGAAGACTCATGGTTTTTATTACTCAACACTTGGTTCATTTGATGTTGGAGGAACTTCATCCAACACTAAGGTGAATAGACTTATGATAGGAGAAAATTTTTGTTACTAGCCACATACATTGTTATATATTTATGATTCACTCATTCATGGATGTATGGCTAATACTTGTTTGAGTCATTTGAAGTCTCCTTGTTTCTGTTTTTCACTATTTGGTTCAAATTTGAGTGGAGATTCTTCATTCACTTCTTGGATGAAAGAATACATGGCTGAATATTTTGATGCATATCACTTCCTTTTGGAGCAGCATTATAGGACATGGGATACTCACCTATGTCATTGGAGCAGCATTATAGGACATGGGATACTCACCTATGTCATTGGAGCAGATTTGATTGGTCACTTGAAGCATGCATGTACTTGGCAAATGGTAGTCTACTCATTGGGAGGTATACACACTTTCATGATTTCTTGGTGAGGAACCTCGTTGATGTACATTATTATTATGTTGTTATGTACTTTGATGATATATATTATGCACTCATGATGTTTGGAATAATGCATACAAGAATATGGGATCCAGGAATTCTCTTTCCAAATGGTATGGGTTGGAGAGCACTCTTAATTGTTGGAGTGCAATGTAAGCAATGGGACTCTGGGATAGTTTTTAGTCCCATTGATTTCAAATTATTTGGGAAACAAGCAGTATGGGAGATGGATTCCCCACTTAATAACGTGATTTTAATCTAGTGCAGAAGCAAGCATGGTGGTTCCTCTTTGAAATGTTCATGGAATCTCAAAGACTTAAGGTGGGCAGCTCAGTGGCAACTTCAAAGAATCATATAGAAAGCAGGTTCTTCAACAACCATGTTTGAAATTGCTTGAGGACAAGCAATATTGGGAAGGGAGGATTTGTAATGTCCCAAATTTTGCATTGGGTCACAACATTGGGTCACAATGGCCAAATCACATTTTCCATATTCATGAAATTTGTCAAAGGGATGCTAAAAGTCAAATAATTGCCAAGGAGGAAAATCACTAGTTTCCTAGGTTGGGGGTGGAAGCTTTGAGATTTGGAATAAGGGGGATAATAAATGATGTTTAGAAATTAGAAGAGGATACATATTTAATAATTTATCTTATTAAATAAATACAAGAGAAAATTGAAATGGCTATGGAGAATGGAGACACATGGAGACTATGGGGCCCACTCAAGCTAGAATTCCTATGTTAAATGGCATCCTCCTCTTGTAATTTCGAATCTATGGGAAGCCTAATGTTTTGGGATGGTTTATGAGGTTAATATACTTGTCCATATACTTGACATGTCTAATTTGGGATGAATTGTAACTTACATGGGAGAGGAAGAGCCAAATGGGAGTTTCATGGACACTTGGCTAGATTCCCCTTACATTTATGACATCTATGACACCAATGATGGAGATTTTATGACAGTTATGACAAAAGTAAAATATTAATGCTCACATACTGACATGTCAGGACTAAATAGAGCATCTTAGAGTTCAAATTTGGGAATTGGAGAAGGCCAAGAGGCTCCTACTCAAATTTGGGAGAAGAGGGAAGGTGAAGAGAGAGGCCACATGGCATAGCATGAGCAGCCACACCAATTCGACTTGGCTATGGTTTATGGATGGATTTGGAACCTTAGAAGACTAATAATGTTTATAAAATACAGGGATCAGCCATGAGAAGGAGTTTTTTCTCATTTGTGAATTGTGAGAGCTAGTGGATGACTAGTTTTCTTGCTTAAACCAATTTCAAGGGTGAAAGATTCCCATCCTAGTTGGTGTTTGGAAACACCACTCAGGTCTTTAATGGAGATTTAATGGAGTCTTATTTGCAGGTTCAAGCTACAGGAATTTCATGGACATCTCAATATCAGCTTGTTCTTCCATTTATCTCAATTTTTCTCACCATATTTCAGCTCTATGGAGTGAGGCGCACTTGGTGAGCTATTCATCTCTTTGAGGGGGACTCTCTTGATCCATTATTTTGTATTCTGATATAAATTATCTTTTATTTAATTTCATAAATCTCTCAGGTCGAAAATCCAAGATATTTCATGTATTATTGTCCAATATTGAAGAAACAGTGCCATTTCCCCAATACCTTGTTGGAATCGAATGGATGTGTAAAATATTGATGATTTATGAATGAATGGAATGTAATTAAAGTATATTATGGGTTTCATGGTATTTTACTGAGAATTTGTGGCCATTGGGTCGAATTTCATAACTATTGGAGCAAACTACACCTCATTTCCCCAAGGGTCCAAAACTAGTTTTTTTATATCTGATTGAAGGAAGTGATAGCA
>LPNX010231598.1:396056-457329 GCA_001517045.1 Pseudotsuga menziesii | reverse complement strand
CTTTCCTATGTGCCTTAAAACACTGAAAAAGCAGGCAATAAAGCAGAAAAAGCAGAAGGGCACCTAGGAGGCCAGGAATAAAGCAGATTTGATTCCCAAGTATTTCCCAAGCGCTCCATGAGTCAATAATGGCAAGTTTGACCTCTATGGATAGGCAATTATCAACTTGCACATGGTGGGACTCATGGACTAGGCAAATAAGACAAAATAAATGAATTAATGTCTAAGTGGGTAAATACTATGGGTTGATTATTCTAACACATTTCGCAAATAAAAGAACAAGGAGGATAAATAGGGTGTTGAGTTGTCAAAATGGAGATTAATCACCATGAAGGAGATTTAAGATCAACGGACGAGGTTGATCCTTAAGCCAATCAATGGTTGTAAGCGATTTCGCTGGGTGAACTAGTGCGGAAGAAGAAACTCTTATTACGCGTGATAGGAAACATGCGCAAATGACGTGTCATCCTCCCATTGGATATCACGCTCGAATATCGAGGGTATAAAAATCACTTTTTGGGGCACGAATTCTTTATGCAATCGAATTCACCATCGATTTGAAGTCCACTCTTTACCAAGTGGTGGAAAGGACATTTAGCAAGGTTGGATAAAATTAGCGGCTCTGCTAAATAGCATCATGTCCCATTGTACTTTCCTCTTTTGCAACTAATTACCTTGGCCCTTTTAGGCCCAATGCTACAGCCATCAGCTCTGTTAAACCACAATCTGGGTGTTCTTTTCTTATTTTAACTGTTCAACTTGGCCCATTTCAGGCCCAGTGCTGCAACCAACAGCTCTGATACCAATATGTAACATCCCCATACCCCATAATGCGGATAATTTAAAATTTTGCTTCAATAATCCTTGTTCTCCTTTCGAAACACAGGGCATGAACAATAACACACTCTTCCACATTCATACTCAGGATTAGAAACCACTGTAACAATTGTTTCACCCTTCACATATCCCTTCTACGACTGGAAACACCTTTTTCACGCTGAATCTGCCATTTCCGCACTCTGCCCTCCGCACTCCCCTTTCCTCCTTTCCACTACGGGATCCGAGAATCAGGAGCACAACGTGTGGCGAAGATATTCGTCCCATGTTCGGCCTTCTTCCCTTCTATTAGGATTTATAATCCTCCCTTGCAAACTGTCTATTAGATTATATTTTCCTAACTTACGAGTCATTGATTATTATTAGGGTCCACTAGTACCATTGGGTCCATTTGGACTAATGGGGCCACATGTACTAGTCACTAGAGTGTGGGGAATGTCGATATGGGATAATTAGAACCGATTGCACTTGCATGTATCAGTTTAGGTGCCTCTTAGACCAATCCCTACATTTTAGGAGCCACTGGTAGTGTCGTCACCAACCTCCTTCAGTTGTTGGAAGTTGGTAACTATTTAAGCTTAGTTATGCTTCAGTTACATTCATTTAGTTGTCCTCTAGTTCAATTAGCTCCAGTTATGCATGGCTACATGTGGGAAGGCACAAATTCTCACCTACTTCTCACCTACCACTGTAGTTAGATGGTTTGATTGATTCTAACTACTGGATAGAATGGATTAGACATCTGGAGTTAACCTCTTGGACTCCAACAGTGATTTAGACATATTTAGTTATCCTTGCAACCAGATACTATTAGATCTAGTTGGTGGATTCGAATTCATCCCTAATTATTCGAATTCCTCCTTATGTAACACCATTGTAACACTGGATTCTGTAATGAAATTTATACAGTAATTATATGAGCAATACTCAGCTATTTCCTGTGAGATTTGATTTGTTCAATGTGTATTATTCATTCCTATTCACTGCATAATAATTAAGAATATGATTGCACTCATTGCGTGAAGATCTAATGGCACAACAATTCTAACACCTTCCACCCTTCCTCCTTTGGAACTCGAAAGTTGGAAAACATCTTCTCGATGGAATCGTTCAATGATCTTCCTCCTTTTGCCTTCAGAACTCGAAAGTCAGAAACATAACCTTTCAACGAAATACTCAGCCATATTTTTCCTTCCTCCTCTATGATGTTTCACCCGAAACTTGAAAACCAAAAAACTATCAAATGATGGAGACATTTATCCATGGCTCTGCCTTCCGTATTCTACCCTTCCTCCCCCCTATGCGGAACTCGAGAACCAAAAAACTTAGCTTCCAGCCTTATCATTTTCTGTACTTCCGACTTCCGCCTTTCGACCTCGGACTTCGGAAATCAAAAAGTTAACCTTACCTTAGAAATTTTTTGCACCTTTACGCTTCCACTTTCTGCCTTCTGCAAGCGGATCCCGGGATTCGGAAAACCATCTTTTTGCCTTGTTTCAGCTACTCTTTTCTGGTTTTCGCCTTCCTCCTTCTCCAGGTGGATTTCAAGGGGCAGAAACACTAAGTCATACGCATTCTGAATCTGTAACAGGATTCCATCCTCCATGGACTTAGGAAAAAATGCATAAAACATACAATGCATAAACAAGCAAATGCAGGGACATTCATTCATCAGAAAATCCTACTTCATTCATTGCAAGCATTCATCATCATATTCATTAATTCAGTCATTAATTCATAAGCAACTACAATGCATAAACAAGAAGGGAAAATAATACTTATTGGGTAAAATCATGAATATGGGTGTCTATTTTGGGGGGTAATGAGAAAATGAATGTTGTTTTTACAAGTTTGTCAACTTCGAGCAAAGAAAAATTATATTTTTATTTAGAATTTCATTTTGTAGTAAAAACAAAAGTCATAGAGAATTGTTTTAGCTTTCTATTGATGATTTTTTAGATTTTTTTATTGGCATTTGATATGTCATTTTTGCAAGTATTTGATAACTTATGTTATAAATTAATGAAATTATGATAAATAGTCATGTTTTCAGACACTAGTTAATTCATTATTCAACTATTGTTCATTAAAAACAAAATATGTTATGATGATCTAGATAGATTGTACTAACATCTGTCTATAAGTTTGTATCCAACAACCGTATGCAATAATTATTAGAATTTTTTTAAGTGGATCAATCTGAAAAACTAGCATAAAACTGACATGTTTAGTTTGACACAACATCTTCCCTAATTTCCAATTCAAAACAAAAAAACTAAAAGTACCCTTTTGAAGACAACACATCAATGTTGGGGACCATGATTTTTCCAAATTTGTTCATCGTGTCTTTAAGAAGTAATTAAATTTTCATTGTAATGAATTCTATTAAATTTTGAAGCAATCAAGACACCTTCTAAGAAATATAATAAATAAAATTAGGGGATCACACCAAATTCAACAAAATTCGCATCTATTGAAAGTAGATTGAATTATGCAACTAATGGTATTATTTGTGAAGAGAAATTGTAAGTATTTCATATGATCTGATCTCTCCAAAATTCGAAGAAGATCCAGAAATGAAATGGAATTCCATTTTTGAAAATTTACAGGTTTTCGGCTAAATAAATATTTCGACCGAAAGTTACTTTTAACGGATACCGTTAATTTTAAAGTTATAAAGTTATAAAGTTAGTTCTTTCTAACTTTAAAGTTAACGGTATCCGTTAAAATTAACTTTCGGCTGAACAATGTTTTCGACCGAAAACATAAATTATTTTGGACAAAATGTTATGGAATATGGATTCGAAAAAATTATTCGCACGGAATAGACACCCAGATTCATGATTTCACCCTATCTTGATGATGGAGTTGTCCCGCAACTAGATATGTCGCTGCAATGTTCCACCCAACCATAGGCTAGCTTGGTTCATCAATCTCTCAACACAACTTCCACCCTCAAGCTGGCACTGATTTCCACAAGGAACTAGGGAACAACAGACTTACTCACAACCAAATCATAACACACACAGTCAAGCCAACACACAGTTGGGTTTCACAGACTATCCAACCCAACCAATATACAATTGGGTTTCACAGGCTACTAAGGCAATGAATCACATACAACCAGATCATACCACACACAATCAAACCAACACTCAGTTGGGTTTCATGGAATGTGCAGCCAAGCCATGATCCAATTGGGTTTCATAGGCTACTAAGGCTATGGAAAGGTAAAATTTCTAATCTAGTGAGCTCAACCACAAAGCTATGGACACCTACACCAGATCTATCCATCTTGGCATCCCACAATCTTACACCACCCAACACAAGGAATTATTCCCTTCAATGCTACATAGTTCCCTTAGGCTATACCTTTCCTTCCAGTGCTCTTCAGGGTGTGCATAAAGGGTTTTCCAACCTCTCTTGATCTGTCAGTGAGGTTCCTCCCTTCACTAGGTTTATCAGCCAATTTTGGGCCTCCTCCACTCCTAAGTCTTTCAGAACAAAACATGGATGCACATCACAACAATCCAGAAGGAAAACATGGCCACATAGGCTTCACTCTGTAACACAGAGAAAACAGGCTTTTCCTGTATACCACAATGTCACTCAAACAAATGTTGTGGAACCACACTTTCGCCACTTAGGATAGTCGAACCACCACACTGCGCGTCTCCAGGGAAATCATGAATGAATGAATGATCTAGTGAGTGATCATCAACAATGATGCTAAGGAACAACAAAAAAATTTCCCAACCGAGGAAAGACGGACTAGCATGCATGACGTGCTACCTTGCATTAGAAGCAAGATCGCGGATTCCCAGACTGCAGACTTGTAGGTTTGCTCAAACACTCAATCAGACTGTCATGCCTTGATCTTCCCAAGGCATTAACTGCATCAGCCAACTTCTGGAAGAAATGAATTATTGAGGACAGAGGACAAAAAGGTAGCTGAGGGTTCATGGGTTTCCCCATTGACATCTGGCCATACCCAATTGGCTCAGGGGGTTTGACTTACTCCCCTCCCTATTCCTTGTGAAATGATGCCCTCATCTCTTTCACGTTGTAGTCCCATAGCTAGCTGTGGTATTTATTAATTTGTACATTTACATGATATTCAAAATATACCGTGCATGACCAACACAATAACCATAGCCATCAACCTTGATCACCTATACGCAAACACCAAATCAATGGCAGGGCCTTGGCCTTGAGCTCCTCACCATGATTTAAATACAATATATACATAATGTGCAATTCAATACCATGGAGTCAAAATCGGGGTACACATTCCCCTACCCCTTGGGGTCAAAACTGGGGTATTACAATGGAAGTGACCAAAAAGCACACTGTTGAAATTGCTCGCATTTTTTAATTAATTATGGCTAGCTATCATTTATACAACGCAAGTTCATATTGTGACAACTCTTCTTCTTATGTGACCTGTATTCAACCTTCGACATATTTCTTTTATTACGAAAGACTAATTTTCTTTGCCACCCTTTTTCATTTGTGACAGACATATAGTCTGCGACTCCTTTTGCTTCCTATTGTGATAGATTGGTAGCCTACGATCAAATGACAAAAAATACTGAAAGGGTTTTGTATTTTTCTTTATATTTTTTTTAAATCGACCAAGTCACGACTATTATGGTAGGGATTTAGATGACTTCCATTCACCAATCCTTTGACAGGTGTTCCATCTAACTTATGATGTTGCACTACGCCTCCTTCAGTGATATCAATTACAATATACAATCCTAGCTAGTGTGTTTTCAGCTTACTTGGATTCTTTAAAATTTTGCTATTGTACAAAATAACAAGCCCTCCAACTTGAAATCACATATTCTTGATGTGGCGACCATGCCATACTTTCTGTCGGTCCTTCTCAACATTTTGATGATAACCTGCAACAAAACATTCTTCTTCCAACTGTTGCAACTATGATAGTCTTTCCTTGACAACAACAACATCTGTCATCTCTGTAATCACAACAGTCCTTAGGCTGGGTACAATATATTCCATTGGCATCACAACTTCTTGTCCATACAACATGTCAACCTTACAAGTTGTGTGGAATGCCCACAGAACTGCAAGAACCTTTTGGTCCCAGTTTTCTCTTTGAACATTGCAAATATTTGTTAACACATTTTCCAGGATCTTGTTGGATGCTTCGACATCACCATTCACTTGAGGGTGATATGGCATTGTATTTCTATGTTGGATCTGGAATTCTTTTGTTAACTATTCAATTAAATGATTGACAAAAAGCATTCCTTGTTCACTTTTCAAAATATTTGGGCATTCAAATCGAACATTATCGAACAAGAACTCGACAGCAGTCACAACAATACAATCTTTACTGGTGCGGCTTCAACCCATATGGTTAAATAATTGGTCGCAGTAATAATATATCTTATACCTGTTCTCTTCCCTATTGCACTAATAGGTCCCACAAAATCAACAACCCATTTTTCAAATGCCTGCAAAGATACTTGCGGTACTAGCGGCATTTCATCTTGTCGTGACGGTTTTCTAGTTCTCTGACAGACATCACAACTGCGATAGTATTCTCGAGCATCCGCATGCATGGTGGGCCACCACAATCCCTCCTGTAATATCTTTCATACTCTAGCTTTTCCAACATAATGGATTCCCACGACACCCACATGTGCTTCATTCAGTATCATTAGTTGCTCGTGTTCCAAGACACATCGATGAATAATCTCACTGGGGCACATTTTATATAACTGTCCAGAGATCAACTAGAAGTCTGCAGCTTGCACAACTAACTGTTTCTTCTATGCAGTAGTAAATTCAACTAGGGCATTGCTTGTACTCAAAAATTGTAAGATGTCTCTATAATTATCATCAAACATTGTTATCACAAATAATTGTGCATTAGGGAGATTCTCATCGAGATTACTGGGTTCTTCTCCACTCTCAATCCTTGAGAGATGGTATGGCCCTGAATTTAATTGACCTAGTTTAACAATGGCTTCAAATTCAAATTCCTGAAAAAGGAGAATCCACCAAAAAATCTCCCCCCCCCCCCAACACTCTCTTATTGACCAGGTATTTCAACGCTGAATGATCTGTGTACATTTTGAAATGCCCACCCAACAAGTAGTGTCTAAATTTCTGTAGATAGTATACCATAGCTAGTCCATCTCTTTCCATCGTGGTGTAGTTATTCTCTGTTGTTGATAATTTCCTGGTAGCGAAGGAAATTGGATGTTCAATCACTCCTTCGCCAGCCTATTCTAGTACGACGCCGAGCACGACAGACGACACATCGACATCTACACATAATTCCTTTTTCCTGTCTAGAAATACAAGTATGGGCATTGTAACCATCTTGTTCTTTAAGGTGTCCAAACTTTCTTGGAAATTTTCCATCCATTGGAACTTAACATCCTTCTTCAATAAATTTTCCATTGGAGCAATCACCTCCGCATATCCTTTGATAAATTTTTGATAGTATCTTGTATTTCCAAATGTTTTCATCAGTTGCTTCACTATGGTAGGTGGTGGTAGGTCAACAATAATCGAAATCTTAGTAGGGTCGACCAAGATTCCATCATGACAAACAACATGGCCCAACAAAATTCCAAAAGAGGCACACAAAATACATTTATTTAAGTTCAACGAAATATGATACCAGCGACACCATTCTAGCATCATTATGAGGGTCTCAATATGATCCTTAATGAACCCAAATAGGGTCCAATCATCGAATTAGACTTCAATGAATTTATGAATAACATATTTGAAGGCAACCACTACTATCTTGGAAAAGATAGTAGGAGTATTCTTGAGTCCAAAGGGTATTACCGTGTATTGGAAACAACCCCACTTTGTTGAAAAGGTTTCCTTGTGTCAATATTCCTTTGCGATTATGATTTGATGGTAGCGAGAGAACCCATTAGTAAAATAATAAACTTCTTGACCCCCAACACTTTCTAATACCTCACCCATAAATGGAGTTGGAAATGGGTCATGTAAACAAGCATCGTTCAATTTCCTTAGGTCAACACAAATCCTTACTTCACCAATAGCCTTCTTATCTTGCACAACTATCAAACTAATCCATTCTAATTCTTCACCAAGTTCTATGATACCTGCATCCAGCATTTGGTCCAATTATGTCTTGACTTTTTCTTTATACCACAGATTCAGTCAGTATGGTCACTGCTTGACAGGTTTTGCATCAAGATTTAATGGTATTTTCATTTCTTTAAGGTCTCCGACAATCCCTTTCATTTTTGAGAATTTTTTAGGGAATAGATCCTAAAACTCATGCAATAGGTCCATAATTTTCCTGACATTCTCATCATCCCAGTAATATCCAATATTGGAAAATTTTAGATTCTTTGGGGAGCCTATGTTGATTTTCTTGACTTTTAGGGGATTCAAAAACTAATCACTAGAAATACCAAGTCCTTCCACTGTACACATACCTTCAAACTCTGGTATGTTTATGTTGAGTGGTCATCGTCATCAGGTTCTCCCGTCACATTATAAAACTCCATACATTGTTGGATTGTTGCACTGCTATGATTGAAGTTTGTCATTGCAACATGGATATCTTCAAACATATTTGACTTGATTACTTGCAATGCAACATCATCGAAGGATGATCATTGAAAAACTCAAATGTGTGTTTGAATCTAGTAGCTAATTCATCCCATTCATCAACCCCTCAGCTTTGTTCAACAGATGTATACCAGTTCCTTGGTATCATGTCTAATGTGTGTATGAATGGATGGACCCATTCATGTCACAAACATGCCTCCCATGTCGCATGGAAATACTCGATATGCTTAGAAATATTGGTCAATATTGTATAGTTTTGACCAATATAGTTGATCTCTTCTTTGAATTGTATCTCCATCAACTATCGACATTGTGGCCATTTGGAGATAAATTCTTTATGTGCGACCCACCATTTGGCGTGTATAGCTTTCAGTGCAAATTCCAGGGCGGACAAGCGCTGAGGTTCTTTCACTTTTTCTTCGATTTATGTTAGAAAATATGCAAGGTTAAGTAAACCTTCATATGTGGGTAGATCACTTACCTCGATTTCTACCCACCACATAGATCATGTAAGTCTTGCGCACCTTCTCATGGATACTTTATGCATCTAATTTTGCCAGTTTTTCAATGCTTCGCTAGAATCCGATGTACTCCACCAACTCAACTTTCCGTTAGCTGTTGGACTCACATAATCGTCCCTTGTATATGTGATGTTATAAATTTAGTCCAGATAGTCACCTTTTTCGAGTCATTATTTATTGGCTCGACGTATCTTTGACCTTCTAGTAGATCATATGGTGCGACCACCCTTATCTCTAAATCTTCAAATGTTCTTAAAATTGATGATGGTCTAATAATCAATCTCCCTGTCGATTCCCAAAAGTGCAGGATACAGATTTGTGTCATCAACAATGTCAATTACTTAAAAGTCAACATACATTTTCAGACCTTCTACTTCGACATTCACTTGAGTCAGTCGACCGATGGGCATGACTTTCAACTGATTTGCTAATTGGAGCTAGACAAGAGACCACTCAAGTCGTGGTTTCACCATTCTTTCCCATGTGCCATAATGTTGACATCAGATCCCAAGTCTAAGATAATATAGTCCATATTGTAGTCTCCTATCTGGGCAGTCATCCTTAACTCACGACCAGTATTTAATCTTTTTCCCACATGATTAACCCTTCTGTTTGGTCACACCTATTCTTGAGGTTCTTCTATAATATCTATCAATTATACGACATATTTATCTTGTATTAGAGATAATAAACATTTAAAAAACTATTTAAGCTTACTAACCTTTCCCGTTGGTTGATTTTGGAACAACTGGTCAAATCTTCCAAGCGTCTCCAGTATTGGTCTTCTGTAGTGTAGTAGTAGAAGTCGATGGTTGATTCTTGTCGATGAATTCAGGTCGCGCATCCTAGAATATTTCTTTTTTCTTTTTGAATGTCGACAGACACTTTTTTTTTTTGTCGGTTGCACTTGTGGTTGTTTAGGTTGTGTTTCTTGGTATGCTCCCGTCACAACACCTCCTCTTGTTACAAAAACTATATTTGGTTCGTTTGACTCAGTGAAATCTTATGGATATTCTAATTGGGGTTTGGATTGGGATTTTGCCATAGGTTTTTGGTTTCCCACATTTCTATCCTGCCACTTAGCAATCAATTGCAGACATTGTTTGATAGTATGATCAAAATATTTGGAATACAAACATGTCTTTGTAGGACTCGTAGAGTCCCTGGAAAAATGTCCTAGTTTTCCACAATTATAACATATAGTTTGGCCTCTTCCATGACCAAATCCTCCTCCTTATCCTCAACCCTCTAAAGTTTCCACCCCCACTATATTGAGGGTATTGTTGTTGTGGGTACTGATTCTGTGGATACTGCGGCCAAGGATACTGATCTTTTGGGTATTGAGCTTGAGCCCTCTCAGCTTGCATTTTCTATTCATTCTTCATCAATTAGGTACATGATTGTTTTCTCTTGCAGCAACTGGTATGCTTTTCAATCCTTCTCATAATGGCCTTCTGATTTGCAAAACTTACAATATAAACTAGCCAACGCACTTACAATCTTATGTAAGTATAAAAACTCTTCCGACCGATGGCCTCTAGTATGGCATATTATAGACCAAGGCATCCCTTGTGTTCTGCATCTAGTACACCACATTTCCTCTTGGATTTCTTTCCCTTTTTTTAATGTCTTGGAGTTACAACTGAAGGTTGACTAGTTGTGACTAAATTTGCATCATCCCTGCACTAGTGTCTCCTACATGTGAGGATTCTAGCTTCATGTCCAACTCTAGCGCTTCACTCTGCAACACAATATTTTGTTGCATTAGGGGAATCCGTATGTGCAGTAACAATGTTGAAATGAACCATTATTTGTGATGTACGTCCAACATTTCGAATATTACTTTATCATTAACGTTTTAAATCTCTAGTCGAAGTCTCACATAGCCTCCATAAATAATTTCTCAATCTCTTTAATCTATGTAATACACTACGACTCAGATTTGGGATTTATGAATTCACGTAATAGTCCCGCTCGAATTTGGTCAAGTGTTTTTTGTGCGACTCCTGTTGGAACAACATAAAACTTCATGTACTAGTCCAACGCATGACCCCTCAGGGTTGTGATAATTTGATCCCTCTATCTTGGACATGTCGCATGGTCCACACAGATTCACATAGAAACCAATGTTGCTTTGGGTATTCTAACCCATTTCCGTTGAATATCGACAACTTAATATCATTCCCAACCATTATATTCGTTCTTGGTACTGCTAGATAAAAAATTTGGCTAGTGAGACTCCCTTGTCTGTTATTCCCACAATTATTATTGTTTGTATTGACACACCCACTAGGAGATGAGTTTCTGTATCTTACCTTCAGATATGTACGCAGGGTCGTGGGTGTGTCATAATCGTACTATGGATATGGGTATTTTTCTTCTTCTTCTCTTTTAGATATGGGATGGTATTCCTCTTTCTCATCGCACAAACCTCCATCAAAGGGTGACATCATTTTTTAGTCTTCTCCTCTGGTTGTACTGCAACTTCCTCTTCTATTCACAATTCTTCTTCTCTTTCCTGATAGAACTTTTCTTCCACTTCTCAAACATCCATCTTCTAGTGCATTTCAGCTATCACCAGGGAACATCTTAGCTTACTCTGCTCCATTTTTCTCACACTTCACTTGTGACATATCCTAGGTCTCCACGTAGAGTTCGTTACTCGTCAAACTCCATTCTCAGGATCCCTTTTTCACATACAAGCATCTTTATCCAAATTATTAAATATGTCAAGTATCTTCATCTAGGTCTTTGGAAAAAATTTATTTCTGCCTCACTATATGATGTTATTGTGTCCACAACAAATTAAGTGATTTATCCTTCTAAAATACTATCTACCCAAAAATCGACAACCCTAGATATAGGGTTTCTACTACTCTTCAGTCACTGAATCAGTTGAGGACTCCACTTTGTCGATTCTCCTTGTTGGAAATTTTTTTGCTAGGTTTCTAGCTTCAACAACAACTCATACAACAAAACAAGAAACTCGTAAAAGAAAATTTCATGAATATCAGTATAAATGTACCACTCTAACCACTTTGTTGGATTCAACCATGATCCTTCACTTTCTTCCCGTGCAAACTCTAATTCTTTAAAATCCACCCACTCTTAAATTTCTAGTTTTGTCGGGTGCCAAAACATATCCTTCACAGAATTATTCACGGTCCTGGAAATAGAGTTCCATTTGTTGTTGTTTCCTCCTCCGACCAGGTTTAGACCCTTGTTTGTCTGTCAACAAAGCCCAACATATCAGCCCGACAAAGCATGGCTCAGTCGGCAGCACCTGCGATGCAGATGCAGTCTCAACTGAGATATCTCTATGGGTAGCTATCAGAACCAAGTTTCTACAGTTGGGTGGGGATTTCCTCTTTCACAATACCTTACTAGCTTGCTCGACCGAAGTCGGGGGGTGTGTTTCACATTAGTATTATGTTCATTCAAGATACTACTCTACTTATTTGTCGACACATATACAACAGTCATATAAAGCTTTAGCATAGATTCAATCTATCAACAATGTGACATATGCATCTAAAAACTCATTCATAAACAAATGATAGTCAATCTATTTAGCCCTACTTATTCACAGCATACATTTATTCAACATAGACATATTCATCAAATACACATTGAAGAAACATTTAACATGGAAACCCATATGGGAAAAACCACAAAGGCACTCTTCATTTGGCATGAGAAATATATACCACCTTTCATCTGCGCACTCAGCTTCCAGACACTGTTCTAGATATTCTCTAGAATATATACTGACTTTTGTTCTCTCATGCTCTCTAGTCTTATATCTATGAAGTTTTCCTCTCCTTCACTCTACTGTCGATCCACAGACAACCTAGATCATCTCTCTTATCTACAACTCTTCAACTCTACAACTCCACAACCCTACACAGATAGCAGCCGACAGAGACGAACCAACACACAACTTGGGTTCTCTCTTTATAGGATATTACATGTCGTAATCGACTGAATATATTATACTAGCTGACAGACTATCATTCCTATTCTCATACATTCTGTTACACTGACAGTAGGCACTATTGGCCCATAAATACAAAGACGCTTTATTACCAAAGCATGCGCTATTCTAATTGACTTCTTACCCACGATCAATTGAGTTGTCCTTTTCAACTTGTACTCTTCTTCCGTCGTGGTTCCTTCCATCATGGTTTTTCTCTTTGGTCGTAGTTGTTCTCTTTGATCACGGCTATTCTCTTCATAGCTTCTCTTCTGTCGTAAACTCTTCTCCCATGGTTGCTTTTGTCGCAAATCCTCTTTCCTAGTTGCATCTGTCACAACTCCTCTTTCCCGGCTGCTTCTGTCAGAACTCCTCTTTCTCGACTGCTTCTGTCATAGCTCCTCTTTCCATTATAGACTCTTCTTTCATGTGACCTAAATCTTCATATTACCAACCAAAATTCTGGCTGAATTCTGCTTATCTTTTCCTAGGGCCAACATGATAGTGTAACTCCCCCAAAATCAAGAAAATCCTCTCTAATTTGAATTTACAAGGTATATGAAGGTGTTATTTTCTCAAATAACATTATAGAGGAAGTAAAGAGTTACAACATATCATTCTCTCATGAAAATAACAAGTAGTAATATTTTATTAGTATTTTGTGAGAGAATTCTAGAATGAGAAGAAAAGGGCTCAATGGAATTTATAAAAAGGATGAAGGCCTCTTGGGAGAGGGATTTTGGACATTTAATATTGTGAATAGAAGGGATCTTGTGGATTATCAGGATTGGGATATGTGCCCCTTGCAATTGTGAACTAGTTTCGGTGGTGAAAGATTCCTCCCTAGCTAGTAGAGGAGGAGATCATCCTGATCTCTTCACCGTTCTTCATGGAAATTTAATGAGAGGAGAAATCACTTTTAGATTTATCTACAAAGACTTATGGCAGGTTTTTATGTTCATATATAGTAGTGAGTTCAAATTCATGTTGGTGTGTTTGGCTTCCAGTTCGTAGAAGTGTGATTTGTAGTGTATCCTTGAGTGGGGCGTGCTTGTGGATGTCCAAAATTCATGAAGGTTTATTGAATGGATGAGTATCATCGATATTTGATGTAGGGTGCACTGGGAAATTCATGTATCTAAGTTTCAGTCGAAATCTTGCTTGTAGAGGGTGCCACAATATTGGAAGGAAATCACTCATTTGGAGCAGTAACTCTCCCTCTTTTCTCCGTGGTTATGTAGAAGCCATCGTTAATCTCTTTGTAGCATATATTTCTTTATATTTTGAGCTGATGTAGTATCCATTGATTTTATCTCTAATAATTTCCCATTTATATACAAAATATTAGTGTTTTTCCCCATATGTTGTTCAATATACAAGCACGCGTTGATTTATGAGTTAATGGTTAATCTATAAGTAGATTTGTAAATGTGATGGAATAATCTTAATGTCATGGATGTAAATATTTCATAAGAGCCTATTTTTTATGTTAATAATATATTTCGATCAATTTGTGTGTGTTTGGAAGCATTTGGGGTGTATTTGGAAGCTTTATTATTGTGGGTGTTCTCAAAATTGTATTGGGGTTTTGGGGGTCGAAAGTTACCTTTTGGTTACACTATTTCTAATATTTTTGGGTTTCGATACTTATTCCATTGCATTCAAAGAACTATTTCCAGTAAGAAACACTTTTTCCTCACTTAAAAAGGTTTTTGTATGCTCGAGATATGATCATTTTACAAGTGGGCCAGTCTATATTATTATGCTAACGAACCCTCTTTTATAAATGTTTGTGTAAAGTGTTCAAGATTCCATTAAAGTTATATGGAGTTTGTTAGTGGTAATATTGGGTGTGTTTGGGAGTGTTAGGGTCGAGTTGAATCTATTTGGGAAGGATTTGAGTATGTCATGAGGTGTTTGGAAAGTGTTGGCAGATTTGAACTAGTCCTAGTTTTGAATTCAATAATTCTCTAGGGTTGCATTGGGGTTGAAAGTTATGATTTTGGATTGGGAACATTACAGTGGTTTGATGGTATTCATTTGGTATGCACCATATTATTCATATTCCTGTAAACATAATAAATCCATTGTTTGCACCAAGCCTAAAAATCCGCATCATTTCCATTGAATAATTGTAGTTAATGTTCCTAAGATTTGATTGGGATATTACACAATGTTGCATGAAAGGATATGATTGTGTAATCATGAGTATTGGAAGTTTTATTTGATTAAATAGATAATGTGATTGTATCTTGCAATTTTATTGTGATAATGATGCATACTAAGTAAATGTATTTCATTTCCTTTGAGATATTAACAACTGATAATGTTGAATTATTGAGTCATATAATTATGAGATCACAAACTGAGTCATTGCATGACAAACTGAGTCTGCGTACTGTCTTGGCATTGGTTATTTGAATTTTGTGGTGAAACCAGTGTGTTGGATTAACATTTGTTTTAAACATATGAAAAGGTGATCTAAGGCTTGCAGAAACTTGGTTACCTTTCGATGCACACACTGAAGAGTGTTGGAAGGGGTGGGTACACTTGAGGGACTGTATAACAAAGAAGATGTACCATCCTTGTGTGGGCTAGGGAATTTCTTGTGGGTGCCATAGTTGTCAGATGTCAAGATGGTATACCTATGGAGATGAACGAAGATTCTTATGCAGATACTTATTTAGTTTATTTTGCATCATCTAACTGATTTAATGTGAATATACATGTGTATATGATTTGTCTATGGTTCTGAAAATGTTGTTAAGATATTAATCCTATGAGAACAGATTCTACATGTGAATTGACTCATTTTTTAGCATAGGTATTGTTGGATGCCAAAGACCTTGGAGGATTTCCAAGGTAACACAAAGGAAATATTTAGAATTTTTGTCCCAGATATCTAGCAATAAATCTAAGTGGCCTTGAAGAGAAAGGCATTGTAAATGAAGCTAAAAATAAGGACATGGAGCCTTGCTGATCGAAAAGTTAAGAGAACATTGAGGACGATGTTATTACAAGGGGGAGGGGATTGTAATGCCCCTAGCTTGAACCTTGTAATGTATTAAATGAAATGATGTAAATGATGTAAATATTCTATTGTGGATTCCTAGTGTGAAGCTCAAGGTCAATGCCCGACAAGTGAATGACTAGGCATGTATGATTTGTATATTTTCATTTGGACTATATGGTTTCATTTTCATGTTAACTAAAAATATATGCAAATAATTATGTTGCATAAATAATAAAATGGTCCAAGATGGATGTGTAAATAGTACTAGAGGTGTTATGATTCCACTAGAGGGAAGAGGAAAGGGGGGCTATGGAAGACTAAACCCTTTGCTACCAAGTGTTAACCTAAGAACTCAACCAAATTCTGCCATGTGCTTTAAGTGATCCAATTACCTTGTTTTTACTATGCATGTGTGAGGTTGGTGGGAAAAGTCACCTCATACAGTTATTGAAGCATGGGCTTGACCACACTATTATGGTATTTCTATCACATGTCAGAAGTCAATCTGAATTAGTCAAGAGTCCTTTCTTCTATGGTAAGAAGTTATGTCAGTTGTATTTTCACCATGATTTCATATCCCTTGGAGTCAACCCTCATTCTATAATTCTCTCATTATTTCATGTAGATCTACCCAATTCAAAGCTCTCCACTGGTGTTTGTGACAATTTTTACCAGACGGTGTAACCCATAAATTTGAATTTAGGGATGGAGCTACATATTTGGAAGGGAAATATATAGTTGTAGGTAAGTAGAGAGGTTGGGAAAGATAGGAACCCTTACCCATTGAGTTATTATACTCATAGATGGTTAAGAAGCCACGAAATGAGGCTACATGTGGTTCTCCAATAGTAAACACCAGATTAGCCTCCTTCTATGCACACACTAGAAGCACTTGGAAATATAGATCGCCAAATAGAATCGTGGATTGGTGAAGGTGATGCCTAAGCCAAAATTAGTGTTTTGTGGGGCATGTATTGTGGGAGCCAAAGATATGATGGCTGAGTGAGATCCTTGTAAATATCTATATCAGCATTTTCCTAAGCATTTAGAGTAGAATGAGTTGTGGGATGAGAAAAAAAAACATGTAGGTGTTTCCTTCACCTAGGTGGCCTCATAGGTTGGCTTGGGGGTTTCCTCTAAGTAGAAAGAACATATGTTGGAAAAAGTGCCTATGGATGGGTAGAAAATCACTCTTACACAGTTGGTTGCATTGATGTGCGTTGGATAAAGATAAGTATTCTTTTATATTTCAATGTGCAATGTTTTATTTGATGCCTATGCTGATTAAATTCATATATGCCTGCTAGATGTGTGTGGTTAGAGTTTATTTCCATTGGGTATGTTATTTATGCGTCTGCACATGTCTTTTAAATACTATGAAATAGTAATTTGGTTATGGGGTGAAATTTGGAAGCCTGAATTTAGTTTATGTCCCCTCCCGTAGGTCGGATTGGGTGAGAGGGATGTTACATAAAAAAATATATATCAATATATAATTAATTGATTACTATAAAAAAATAAATATACTACTAATTGACAACAATTAATGACTAAAATGACTTCATATACTATCAATTGGCGACAATTAATGACTAAAAATGATTAAATATACTACCAATTAACAATAATTAATGATTTAATTGACTAAATATACTACCAATTAATGAAAATTAGTAAATAAAAATGATTAAATATACTAACAATGGATGGCAATTAATTATTAAAATGACTAAATAAACTACTTGTTGATGATAATCAATAACTACAACTACTAAATAAACAACCAACTAACAACAATCAATGACTAAGTAAATTACTAAATATACTTCCAAGTTGACGAATTAGAACATCAAATAAATGACTAAAATGTTTTAGTCATGAATTTAGTCACCTTATAAGTGACTCGCAATAAACTACTATTAGTCACATGACTAAATTTTTTCATTTGTATGCAATTTTTAGTAGTTTTCATAGTCATATATTTCCCTTTTTCTATTAGTGGATGTTGCATTCGGCCTTGTGCTTTAATTGCCTCCTTGACGCCACTAATGAAACATTCTTTATAGAAAGAATTTGTTAAGTTCTCTATACATATTGTTGATTTATCAAAGGCCGAGATAAAGTCTATGACTGAGCCTACTTTGTGTAACTTGGTAAGTCAACCCAAATAGTGAGGATCTTGCTGATAACGCTCATGGACAGATTAAACAAATAGACTCTAAGCAACATAGAATCCATAGTCCTTTTTATTCCACTCCTACCATTGCCATCGTTCCATATCCAAGTACAAGAACCATGCCTTAAGTTTCATCATGCCATCACTAATAGCATGAAGGGTGAAGTATCCTAGGAGAACCCATGAAACTTCAACATTTAGGGTTCCTCTTGCCAAGATTACCCCTTTAGTACTAGAAAAAAGAAAATTCTTGGGTATACTGGTAATAAAATTGCAATATTCATAGCTTTTAAATAAATTCTTTTGGATTTATCTGACAAAAAATGGGCTAGGATTTTGGTTTAAGTTGGTACAAAGGAAGTCTTCTAGAGAAGACTGAAATTTGAAGGAGGGACTCAATCTTGCTTCAAAGTTTTGATTATTGGAAGGTCTCTTTTTAGTGTTCTCTGTATGCAGAGGATTATATGGTGATCTTGTGACTGGTTAGAGTGATAGTTTTGATGTAACTTCTACTCTTTGTTTTACGTAAGTATCATTTTAGAAGGAAAAGAAAAAAGTTTAAATAAGGCTTTCAAAATAGTGAACCTTTATAAAATCTCTTTAGGACTCTTTAAAAGATTAACAATTTTTGCTAAGTGGTAATGCAATAGTTGGTAGTGGTCTCAAACTAACCTTGAATTCCAAAGAATATTGGGGTGAGACAGCTAAGCTAGAAACTTTGGAAGATTATTTTTCTTAGCTTTTGAAAGACTTAGATGTAGATCTTATTAATGTTATTCCTACATGGAGGAGTTCCAAAAGAGGAAAGGTGGAAATATTGGAAAGTTGGACCATTTTTTTTTTGTTGCATAAAAGGTTATGGAGGAAGACAACATGCTTGAGTTTTGGGTAGGATTTGGAGAAATGTTTGATGATATGCCAATTTTAGAGAATGAACTAAATCCTCTAGTCCCCTTTAGATTTAATCTTTATTGGTTACAAGAGGAAAGTTTCAAAGACTTAGCTCAAAAAAATTGGAAAAAGTATCAGGCATCCATCAAAGAATCTTCTATTATTAAATTTTCAAACAATTTGATGAAAGTAAAATGATTGGAAACTACTTAGGTCAAGGAGTAAACAAAATAAAAAATATATATCTTAATGAAGTTGAGGACACTCCACTTAATATTTTTGAGCAAAACTCATGTGGGGTGTTTTGAATAAGAGTTTTTGAAATTAAAATAGTTAGAGGGAAAAAAAGCTCTTAGAATTGGGAGAGGTGTATTGGAGGTTTATTAGTAGAGCAATGTGCCCAGCTAAGGGGAACATTAATACAAATTTATTCCATCGTTGTATAGCACACAAAAGAGTACAATATGGGAGATGGATATTCCTAATGGGTATAGAGTAACTTATTTTGAGGATATAGACTTAATTAGTAAGCAATATTTTCACTCTTTATTTAAGGAACCCGATACTGCAAATATTATTGAAATAATGAAGGCTGTTATGCTCTTTCCTAGTTTTTTTAATGGAAGTATGAACATGAATGTGGAAGAAAGGGTTACAATAGATGGGTCAAAAAAAATTCTATAGTATATCAAGATGGGGAAAAGTAAAATCCCTAATGGTTGGAAAGATGAATTTTTCTTGGCGTGGTTGGCATAGATAATATCAATAGAGTCCTCCAGAGTTACAATAGGTAAAGATGTGACAACAGGTAGGGGTGGGTCAGGTACAGGTAAGGAATTAAAACCACGCTTGGTAGGATAACCAGTGCGAAGGTGATGATAAGTATTCCAGAGGTGTCCAGTATCATGACAGTAATTACACCTAAACAACATATGCAGATAATCCAATCTCTAGGTAAATACCCTGTCACCACAGACAATATCTAATTCGGATATAAGGCCTTTGGTAATATCCACTTCAACCAAGACTTTTGCCATCTGTTTGTCAAAAATAAGATGGAAGTCTCTCTCAAGAGCAATAACACGCCCTATCAGGTTCGCCAGAGCTATAAGGATATCCTTATTCCAAATAGGATAGGGTAAAGCAGGTAACAGTACCCAAAGATGTCAGATGGTCACCCTTTCAGTGAGAGGGTCGAAACCTGAGTGCCATCGATTCAGGACTAAGGAACCGTCCAAAAAAGGCCACGGGTTTTCAAGAATTAGAGAAGCATCTAACTCTTCATTAAATACAAAAACCAGCCATCTGTTAGCAAGGAGGCTAATAGAGGGTACATAATGTATGAGAGGCTTCCAGTGAGAGGTCGCCCATTCGACCCAACCCTCCTTCAACAACGAGCAGTATTCCAGCCTACCTATAAGAGCCCTACAGCACATAGTTTCCACCTTCTCCATAAAAACATCATGCCCAAGAACAAAACGGGGCTTTAGTTCAAGGGCCTTTAGGGCTTTTTCCTTTCGTCGAGAGGAGCTAAAGTGGCGACCCTTTCCAGGGTGAGGAGTCCTACTAACATCTATCAGAGCACCCATGTCACGGGAAAGAGGATTCCAAAGGCCAAGCCAATCCCCCGTGAATACCGTGCAGTGAGAAACAAACCCAGTCACACTGACAAAAAACAACTAGACAGGAGGACCAAAATAGGCCAACAAATCTTTCAGGACGGGCACCAAAATGAGTCAAGGGACCCAGTCCTTACCCGTGACCACACCGAAGGACCCACATAAAGATACCCAGAGAAAGAATCCACAGCGATAGTGAAAGACAAACCCGACAGTTAACCCAACACAGGCCACAGACCAAGCCGGGATACCAAGCCAAAACCCTACGAAAATAACAAGGCGAAACGTAGAAACAGTCTCTCCAACCGGAAGCTAAAATACCAGTACATCAAACAGGTCGACATCCAAACAGACAAGCATCCAGGATGAGACAAGGGACATAGCCCATACCAGAGACTACACCGTAAGATCCATAGACATAAACCCTAAATACAAAAGGAATTCCCACTTTTTACTACATGGTTGGTACTAACCCTCGGATGAGGGTGGACTCCATGTGGGATTAGCAGCTATCAAGCTCGTAAACCCTAGAAAGGGTAAACAACTAAGCCCCCGACAAGAAACATAAAAAATAAAGAAAGGATCAGAGAATAAATAGGAATACCTGCAGTCAAGTCAGTCTTGATAGCGGAGCCGAGACTGAAAATCCAAGCATGAGGTTAGCAGAGTTCCATCAGTTCAACTTCTACTGCCTTAACTCCAGTAATCCACTGTAGTGGAACCACAAAGTTATCCGTGACCAAGCCGTATCCCCAAGCCCAGTCAAACCAAAATAGAAGTGACATTTCCCATCATATCCGGGCTCACCAAAGGTTCCAAAGTGGTCGGGGGGTTCCAAAAGACATGGGTCAACAAACCCATGTGGGATAATAGGCCCAAAGGGTGAGAAAATAATAATTTCCCAACACAATCAACCAGGTCCCCATATAGCATCCAGAATAATCATATGCCGGTAAACACGGAGTCAACCCAGAGAAAAAGACCTGACATATCAGGTAACCGCTGAGGTAAAACAAACAACCCACTGTGCAACGCGGCCTCCAACCATGCTTCAAAAAACCCACCAATAAACCTAAGGCATGCCCAACACTATATGACCCGACATATCAGGTAACCGCCAAGGTAAAACAAAACAACCCACTGTGCAGCACAGCCTTTCAACCACACTTCAAAAAAAACACCAGTAACCAAAGGCATGCCCATCACTGGTCCAAGAGCCATGGAAACCCAGAAACTGTGAAACCCTAGAAGGTTTCCATACATGCATAGCACTGTAACCCTCATCGCCTCGCTCCTGCACAAATCACCATGTGACGTGGCTTTGTATCTGCGTCAACACTCGTCAATGCACACATGTCTATCAGGATAAAATCCTCAAAACAAGATTCTCGCCCTTTATGGGTTAATCCTCTAGGTCGTGGCACTGGCTACCGGATTCATTTTTCAAGTTTGTAAATTTTTATGTAGTTTTATGTCTTAAATTGCAGAAGGTAGAGTGCTTAAATTAAATCCTAGTATTAGGAGCAAGTTAAAATAAAATAGGAGTTTAAACACAATATTGCATAAATCCAAAAGTATTAATAACTAATAATCGTCAGTTTATAAAAATGAATTAGATATGCAAGAGAGTTATACATATTATAATTTATCCTTGTTTAAAAACTAATTAATATGGAGATTATAATATGAACAAAGAAATAATTGAATGGCATACACTTGTGGTGAAACCAAAGAAGTCATATATGAAAATGAAGATAGCTTGCATTCATAGAGAAAAACTTCAGCTTTATGAAATTTGATGGCTGACAATGCCTCGGTGCTTGAAGTTTATGACTCATCGACATGCTAACATGAAGGCAATAAAGAAAAATGACATAGCAACTAAAACTGTATTCAATACTCAATATTGGTATTGGAAGTTGTGACTTGAAATAGGTTTTTTTAATTTGCATATATGCATGGGTTGGATAATGGATCCCGTCTGTGCATTGTTGTTTATATTATTTTATCAGGAATCTTCATTGACTCATCTTTAGAATGGATTACCCTTGTTTTTTCTCCTGCAGAAGACATTCAGTCATTATGTTCTTTGCCAGTAATAACTCTGTGTACTTCAAGCATTTCATTCTCATCTTACCTGCACAAAATTTATATAATTAAATATACAATTACCAAAGGGGGCACATAGATTCATAGCTTGCATTGCCTCGTATGCCTGAATAACAACAATGTTTCTCTTCTAAAAAGAAACCGGGATTAACACTCATAATTAATTAGAATATTGGAATAAAAACAAAAGCGAGATGAACGATAAACAGATCATGGACAGCCACAGTTGGGACAATGGAATTAGAGAATAATAACTCTTGCACCAGATTCCTTTCCATTTTCCTACTAGATTATATGTTCATAATTTTATCACATAGGGGGGAGAGCCTTTTTTGTAAATTAGCTACTATGGGGAAGTGTCCTCCTCCTCATGCAATATAATTTGCAGAGTGACACGTAGCTTCCAAATATGGTGGTTATATTCCAATATGTCTTGGATAATTGCCTATGAGGTCTATGAATTCTTAATTTGGTGCTAATGTCATTTAAGCAACTCCAATGACCTCCTGCACATTCATATGTTTGAACATCTCAATTGCATCTCGCAAGAAACCTTATTACTGTACAAGATAAAAATTTAGGATGCAAGGACTAGTTTTCTTTATAACCCTCGAGTCTGACTAAGCAACATATGTTCAAGAGCATGCTTCTCCTCTAATTACTTACTACATTAATAGTAGGACCTTTTCCCTCTTCTGGTTGCAGTTTTGAATTAACCAAATTTGTAATCAAGTTTCTTTTCTAAAAAAGAAGTGGGATTGGCACACCTGTATAATTGTCAATAATTAATTAGAATATTGGAACAAAATCAAAAGCGAGATTAACGATAAACAGATCATGGACAGCCACATAGCCACTCCAATAATGCGCAGCCATAGCCACCACTCTTCAACCCATTATAATTATAAATGGATTTCATTCCCAACAAGTATAACTTCTGAAATGGGATAACTCACTTCAATATTTGTTCAGACTTTAACAACTTTGTCTTTTCCTTATTCACTTCAATATTTGTTCAAACTTTAACATCTTTGTCTTTTCCTTATTCACTTCTATATTTGTTCAGACTTTAACATCATTGTCTTTTCCTTATTCACTTCAATATTTGTTCAAACTTTAACATCTTTGTCTTTCCCTTTTTCATTTACAAATATATTTGTTAACATTTTAATATTATTTTATTATATAAAAATAATGTATTTTAATCTAAGATTGTTTAATTATATTGAATTATATTAATGAAGTTTTCCACCCCCATTTGAAGAAAATTTTTAATTAATGAATTCAGTGGAGTCTATATACATGTTCAAAAAGCATTATTGCATTTCAAAAGACTCCATTGCTTGCTTGTATTATTTTTTTGGCTTTTGTGTTAATCTTGTTGTCATTTCCACTATATTATAGGCATGTTAATATCACGGTTAAGATTTATGACCAAAATTTCAGATATACATGTTTGTTAATGGTTTTATAAGTTTTATGCTCAATGAAAACTATAGTTATTTTATGGATGCTTGTAAAAGGTTTTAAGTTTTTCCATCATTTTATAGGTCTTGTATCTGTATCAAATACACTAAACAACCTAGATTGATGATTTTTGGGTATTCTCTTGATCTGCATAGAAGGTTGTCTTGCAAAAGTCACAGCTTTTAGGAAGAACTTAGATTCTGTAAAATTTTCACAAGTGAACGTTGTTTTATTTTTTGCTTGTATTTGCAATAAAAGCAATTTTTTAAGAAAAATGCATCTGATGTTACCATAAAAGAAATAAAAATGCATCTGGATGAACATCATTAGGCTAAAACGTCACATTTTCCTCTTTCTTAACTACCACATATATTAGCCTTTTGCACTCAAATACATTACATTCTATAGCAAAAACAACTTTTCTAGACACTCTCTTGAGAAAGGACCTGATCAGTTAGGTTTAGCTCTAGATGCTAACATTCTCCTAGATTGAACTTGGATGCGTTCTTACCATAGGAATTTATTTATCTCTTTCTCCATAGAAAGGTAAGTCTTGTCAAATTGATAGCACCCTATGAATCTTTGTCGTGGTTTGTTATCATGGAACCATCTACAAGAATATCAACCCTCCAATTACAAGGACCACAAAGATGATTCAAATTTGTCTTTCAATTGCTAAGAAAGTTAACCCAGATTTAAGTCACACAATGTGTACTTTTTATTTTTATGGGAGTTATACATAATCCCTGTGTCAAACCTAATCTATGCAACCTAGCATTATGCTATGTCAGTCTACTCATATCCACAAATGTACATATTAATTACCACAACAAAATTGTAAAAATGATTATATGTCAAAACCATGTGATATTAAGTGTTTCAAATCTATGAGATCAAATTCAACAATATATATATATACCCCGTCCACCTCGAATTGTTTATAATGTATCAATTGTATCAAACAGTAACAACATGTTCTTGCCTGCTCTGATGGGATTGTAAATCAAATCTGTAATGAGGATTGTTATCAGTCTTTGGGATTTGACTTACATAGCAAAAAACACAACAAAACTATTTTCTAGGAATGTCAAGTTGTTCATGGTTGTTGGAATCAAGTTCATCAGAGGGTTGCAATCATATTGCAAAGTGTCTTGGTTATGGCCATCCTATTTGTTCAATTGTATTGAACCGTATTAAATCCTTGTAACAATTTTTCAAATAATTTACAAACTTAATCACTGAATTCTAGTTAACAGTTTTCCAAACTAGTTAAAACTATGTCCTTCTTCTGGTTAAAACTAGTTTTTTTGTAGCTTTTCCTTTCTTTACATAGGTGTAGCTTCAATTGCACTTACCAGCCATTCGGTACATTGTATGTAGTTGATGCTCTTATTTAGATTTCATGTATTTCTTCAAATATATGTTAATGAATTTGTGTTTTGTGTGTGATTTGCGCAAACGGCTATGGATGTGTAGTATTTGTCATTCTTGTATTCTTATTGTATGCAAATAGAACAACAACATAATTTTTTGCAAGATATACAGAGGACATTGCTACCACCTAGAGCAATTCCAGTTAACTATCTGCAGCCAGCTATAAAATTAGTTTCTAAACTAAAATCATTTTTTGACAAACTGATCCATTCCCATAAGCAGGACAGTATGAGGATCATCAGACGTGACTAGCTTGTTTGGAACAGTAACATCCTTCCAAACCTAGATGTCAATTGGTGTTGTCAATGTCATGCATCACCTTGTATGTATGAGATGCTCCTAAACAACTTCCAATTTTGTATGTTCAATGCCTTTGTCAATGCTATATATGTGAACTGTACAATGTTTTTATGATTTTGATTCCAATTGTACTAGCAGTACTTGAAACAACCTAAAACCATGAATGAATTTTGACTTTAGTTTTTTTGCAAATATGATTTGTCTTTGTCTTAAATCTGTCTTTGTCTTGGTATTTGGTATTTGTCTTTGTCTTTGTATGATTTGTCTTGAACTTTATATGTAGGTTGTGAAAATTGGGAAGGTGAACAAGATCTTATTTCGACTATTAGCAAATCTTAGTTATTACCTGGAATTCATAAAATTCATGGCATTTAATAGATTTGCTTATGTTTTTGTACATGTTCAAAGTTCGCGACTTTCTACATAGTTAGATAAGTTTTGTGTCTCGTGGACAATACTTGATCGAAAATGGATAAAATACAAATTCAAAACGGCTTGGTTGACCGAAGGCTCTTCCAATCATGGTTGAATACTAGAGGCATCGAAACCCATGAGATTGCAGGTGACTCGTAGAGTTCTAACAAGGAGAATGAAAGGTGAAAGGGAACTCATGGAGTCCACGTAAATAAAGCTCAAGGAGTCCACGTGGCTTTGTATCTGGGTCAATGCTGGTCATCTGCGTCAATGCTCGTCAATGCACACACGTCTATCAGGATAAAATCCTCAAAACATGATTCTCGCCCTCTATGGGTCAACCCTCTAGGTCGTGGCACTGGCTGTCGGATTCATTTTTCAAGTTCGTAACTTTTTATGTAGTTTTATGCATTAAATTGCAGAAGGTAGAGTGTATAAATTAAATCCTAGTATTAGAAGTAAGTTAAAATAAAATACGAGTTTAAACACAATATTGCATAAATCCAAAAGTATTAATAGTTAATAATCGTCAGTTTATAAAAATGAATTAGATATGCAAGAGAGTTATACACATCATAATTTATCCATGTTTAAAAACTAATTAATATGGAGATGATAATATGAACAAAGAAATAAATGAATGGCATACATTTGTAGTGAACCAAATAAATCATATATGAAAATGAAGATAACTTACATTCATAGAGAAAACTTCATCCTTATGAAATTTGATGGCTAACAATGCCTCGGTGCTTGTTACAAGATAGCTTGCTTGCAAAATTGATGACCCTTTTTTTTGCTTTTGTTCATACATTTATACAAAATGAAAATATGGAAGTTTGAAGTTTATGACTCGCAAACAGGCTAACATGAAGGCAATAAAGAAAAATGACACATCAACTACAACTATATTCAATACTCAATATTGGTATTGGAAGTTGTGACTTGAAATAGTTTTTTTTTAATTTGCATATATGCATGGGTTGGATAATGGATCATGTCCCTACGTTGTTGTTTATATTATTTTATCGAGAATCTTCATTGACTCATCTTTAGAATGGATTACCCTTTTTTTCTCCTGCAGAAGAAATTTAGTCATTCCGTTCTTTTCCAATAATGACTCTCTGTACTTCAATTGAATTTCATTCTCATCCTACCTGCACAAATTTTATATAATTATATATACAATTACCAAAATGGGCACATAGATTCACAGCTTGCACTGCCTCGTCTACTCGAATAACAACAAGGTTTCTCTTCTAAAAAGAAACTGGGATTAGCACTCATGTATAATTGTCAATAATTAATTATAATATTGGAACAAAAGCAAAAGCGAGATGAATGATAAACATATCATGGACAGCCACAGTCGGGACAATGGAATTAGAGAATAATAACTCTTGCGCCTGCTTCCTTACCATTTTTCTACTAGATTCTATGTTCATGCATGTATCACAGAGGGGGGAGAGCCTTTTTTGTAAATTTGCTACTATGGGCGAAGTGTCCTCCTCCTCATGCAATATAATTTACAGAGTGACACGTAGCATCCAAATATGGTGGTTATTTTCTAGTATGTCTTGGACAATTGCCTATGAGGTCTATGAATTCTTAATTTGGTGTTAATGTCATTTACGCAACTCCAAGGACCTCTTGCACATTCATATGTTTGAACATCTCAATTGCATCTCACACGGAACCCTTTTACTATACAACATCAAAATTTAGGATGCAACGACTAGCTTTCTTTATAACCCTCGACTCTGACTAATCAGCATATGTTCTAGTGCGTGCTTCTCCTCTAGTTACTACATTAATAGTAGGACCTTTTCCCTCTTCTGGCTGTAGTTTTGAGTTAACCAAGTTTGTAATCAGGTTCCTCTTCTAAAAAGAAACTAGGATTGACACACTTGTATAATTATCAATAATTAATTAGAATATTGGAACAAAATCAAAAGCGAGATTAACAATAAATAGATCATGGACAACCATAGAGCCACTCCACTAATGCGCAACCATAGCCACCACTCTTCCACCTGTTATAATTATAAATGGATTTCATTCCCAATGTGTATAACTACTTAAATAGGATAATTCACTTCAATATTTGTTCAAATTTTAACATCTGTCTTTTCCATCATTTTATAGGTCTTGTATTTGTATCAAATACACTAAACAACCTACATTGATGACTGTTGGGTGTTCTCTTGATTTGAATAGGAGGTCGTCTTGAAAAACTCACTTTTTTCAGGAAGAATTTAGATTCTGTAAAATTTTCACAAGTGAACGTAGTTTTACTTTTGGCTTGTATTTGCAATAAAAGCAATTTTTTTAAGAAAAATGCATCTGATGTTACCATAAAAGAAATAAAAATGCATCTCGATGAACATCATTAGGCTAAAACATCACATTTCCCTCTTTCTTAACTACCACATATATTAGCCTTTTTCACTCAAATACATTACCTTCCATACCAAAAACAACTTTTCTAGACTCTCTCTTGAGAGAGGACCTAATGAGCTAAGTTTAGCTCTAGATGCTAACATTCTCCTAGATTGAACTTGAATGCGTTGCTACCATAGGAAGTTCTTTATCTCTTTCTCTGTAGAAAGGTAAGTCTTCTCAAATGGATAGCACCCTATGAATCTTTGTTGTGGTTTGTTATCGCTGAACCATCTACAAGAATAACAACCCTCCAATTACAAGGACCACAAAGATGATTGAAATTTGTCTTTCAATTGCTAGGCGAGTTAACCTAGATTTAAGTCACACAATGTGTATTTTTTATTTTTATGACAGTTATACATAATACCTGTGTCAAACCTAATCTATGCAATTTAGCATTACGTTATGTCAGTCTACTCATATCCACAAATCTACATATAAATTACCACAACTAAATTGTAAAAATGATTATATGTCAAAACCATGTGATATTAAATGTTTCAGATCTATGAGATCGAATTCAACAAATATATATATATATATACCTCGTCCACCTCAAATTGTTTATAATGTATCAATTGTATCAAACAGTAACAACATGTTCCTACCTGCTCTGATGGGATTGTAAAGCAAATCTGTAATGAGGATTGTTATCAATCTTTGGGATTTGACTTACATAGCAAAAAACACAACAAAACTATTTTCTAGGAATGTCAAGTTGTTCATGGTTGTTGGAATCAATTTCATTAGAGGGATGCAATCATATTGCAAAGTGTCTTGGTTATGGCCATCCTATTTGTTCAATTGTACTGAACCGTGTTAAATCCTTGTAATAGTTTTTCAAATAATTTTGAAACTTAATCAATGAATTCTAGTTAACAATTTTCCAAACTAGTTAAAACTATGTCCTTCTTCCGTTTAAAACTAGTTTTTTTTAGCTTTTCCATTCTTTACATAGGTGTAGCTTCAACTGCACTTACCATCCATTCGGTACATTGTCTATATTGATGCTCTTATTTATATTTCATGTAGTTATTCAAATATATGTTAATGAATTTGTGTTTTGTATGTGATTTGTGCAAACGGATATGGATATGCAGTATTTGTCATTAATGTATTATTATTGTACAGAAATAGAACAACAACAGAATGCTTTGCAAGATATACAGAGGAGATTGCTACCACCTAGAGAAATTCCAGTTTACTATCTACAACCAGCTTTAAAATTACTTTCTGAACTAAAATCATTTTTTGACAAACTGATCCATTTCCATAAGAGGGATAGTCTGAGGATCATCAGACATGACTGGCTTGTTCGGAATTGTGACATCCTTCCAAACCTAGATGTCAATTGGTGTTGTCAATGTCATGCATAACCTTGTATGTATGAGAAGCAATAAGATGCTTTTAAACAACTTCCAATTGTGTATGTTCAATGCATTTGTCAATGCTATATATGTTAAGCATATATATATAACTGAATTTGAATTGTACAAACAAATTTTGGTTTAAATTTTCAAACCAGATGAAAAGCGTACAATGTGTGTATGCTTTTGATTCCAATTGTACTAGCAGTACTTGAAACAGCCAAAACCATGAATGAATTTTGACTTTAGTTTTTTGCAAATATGATTTGTATTTATCTTGGTATTTGGTATTTTTCTTTGTCTTAAATTTTCAAACCATATGAAAAGCATACAATGTTCCTATGCTTTTGATTCCAATTGTACCAACAGTGCTTGAAATAGGGCCAAAACAATGAATGAATTTTGACTTTACTTTTTTGCAAATATGATTTGTCTTTGTATTGGTATTTGACTTATTTTCTAATGACAAAGTTTTTGTGGCATCAATTATGTACTTGGAATTTTGTTTCTTCTTCATGGAATAAGACAATTAAATATACAAGCAAATTACAAGTTAGCAACTCTGCATTTGCATGATTGTCTCAATATTTCATTTTTTCTTGAAAATAGTTGTATCACATCTTTATGAACCATTTCAAAAGTAGGAGTTAAATATACAGGCAAAGAAGGCCGCATTTTGTAATTAGGTTCTATTTCATCACTACAAGCACTTTGAGAAGAAACTGCTTCAAAATGACAAGCATAGTAAATGTTGATAATTATAAGAAAAAGTGCAGCATAGAAGGTAGCATTGATTATGTCTTAGAAGGATAAGGCCTTTTTAGGTTACATGGGTTCTCATTCATGTCAAGAGATTGTTTATTTGATACTTTACAAGTACTATTGCATTTTCGCTGCACATCCATCGAATTATGAAATGGATTGATAGACCATTTCCTAGAATGCTTAGGAAACAACAATACAGGGGCACTTGAGTCATATCAATATGAGCTTGCCCTTGATTATTTGTACTAATTGCATATTGGAATCTCTGATATTGAGGCATATCTTTGCAAAATGTGATTATCTGCATCTATGGCTCTAAATGGGAGATACATTTTGTATATGTTGGGTAGCAAAGTGGTTGAATATATCAATTGGAATTTGGTCACTTACTAGGAAGACTATATATATGTTTTTCAAAGCAACTGCAAATAGAAATTCATATTGCATCTTGTTTCATGATGCTAACCCCTCCAGTGGTCACTATGAACCTTTATTGTATAAGAAATTGACAATATGCAATTTTGAACCACATAGTACTTATTTGTCAATGATCTGCAAAGAACTTGAGCATAATTGGAACTGCATTGGAAATGACACGAAACTGCATGGCTTAAACATAACAACTACATACATAGCCAACTGTGGGGATAGTTTGTTCAATGCAATCTGCCACCTAATAGCAACTGAGTTCAATGTACATCCCCTAATATTTTACATAGCACAATCATTTTGCAATGCAATTATGGTTGGTAATCAATTTGCATTGCATTGTCTTAGAGAACATCTATCAAATAATGTTATACAGAATATGAGAGAAAGCACAAACTGGCAAGGATATTTAATAAATATGGCAATGCCATATGAACAGGGTAAAATAGAGAGCGTACCATTTTGTTTCCAATGGGTATGTATCATCTTTAATGCAAACATCAGGGTTTGGTCCTCTACCACCATGACCGTAACAAGCTTATACTTGGCTAATACAAACTATAGTGAAACATATGATATAGTATCATTTTATACATAAACATATCATATACATTATGAGCCAATGATAATGAAAAACTACAAATGCAAATCGCATTTGCATTGCAATGAGTCAACAACGGGACAAAGAAAAAGACATATAGGCTATCAGTTAATAAAAAGAGGAAAACATAGCATATGCCATGTGCAGTGCAATGACCTGAATAAGCACTCACCTAAGAGACAGAAATCAAATTACATTAAACTAGAACAAATTACACCCACAAGAATTGAACCATAAGAAATGAAAGATTATACAATGCAGATTATCAAAACAGACCCAACTTGAACAACGATGACAACCAAACAAAAGCAGTTAGTGTTCCCTGTGTAGCTTCATGTAATTTAAAAATTACACCCAATAATACTACAAAACTTGGATATTATAAACTGAAACAAATATTACGTGGAAACAAAGATATTGTAAAAGTGCAACATCATTCAAATGTATGTTTGCCTCCTAATCAGGCATTGATGTGCCAACGTAAAAAGCATAAGTTTAAACAATCACTAGTAAAAAAAAGAATAAGATGTCTTATGGACAAACAAATGAACTGGATGTGCCTTCAACTAAGACAAACAAGCTAAATTACTTGAAGTTGACCCAAACACCATGCTCAACGACTGTGTCAAATGAAAATGAAGGGTTGTGCTATTCAAAACCTTTAGGCTCAGTCAGATTGTCAAATGAGCATGACAAATATAATTTGAGTGATGATGAAGAGAAAACAAGGACAGATAATGTTTTGTTTACAAAAATTGTGTCAATTTGGAAACTATACCTAATAGTACTTGAAAACTTATGTATCGTAAACTAAAACAAATACTATGTGCAAACACAATAGACAAAACTTCATCTATTAGTAAGTGCATGCCTAGGAACAAAAAAAGAACAAAACATGTCTATATGACAAAAATTCAGGATAGACCCAAAAAACTGCAATTTGAAAAAAACATCAACTATATTACACAAGAGATAGAGACCGAGTATCAGAACTTAGTACAATGTGACAAAGCAATTCTGAATAAGAAAATAAATACAATTTGCAAAAGGGAAATCCAAAATGGAAAATTGCCACAGTTTGCAGTACCATAACAAATCAGACGCAATATTCCATTGCATACTATAGCAACATTGTCAGAAATTGAAGATTGACTCATATCTCTAAGAATTGATTTTGCACAAATAAGACAATGGGGTTATAAACGATCACAAATGGGACTTACAGGTACAATTATCAATGTCCATGTTCATATGCATGTCATTCAAAGAGCATTACCACAATTTGTAAATGAAACAATGACAATTACAATTTCATTGAAGAAACGATTACAATACAAAAATGCATATTAAATAGGAAAATTATGTGTAAAAATTGTTATGCAAGCATTGAAAGAACTATGTTCAAGACATCTATATAAAACTGAGAATGTTCACATAAACAAAGAGTGGGACAATGCACTAGGATAAAAGAACAATAACACACTACAAAATGAAAGATATGATGGTACAGATGACATTGAAAATGAATTAGAGGATGGCAAACCAACTGAAACATTAATACATGGATTCATAGACTCGCAACGTGTCCATGATTTGCAAGACAAGATTCTTGAAGTTGCACCAGCTAAAGGACAACGACCACTAGGAATATTCAAGGACAAATATGCAGAAGAGATTAACTTTCCAGTACTGTTCTACACAGATCCACGTGATAATGGCATTATAGATAGATTTAGTTATCAAAAAATAGTAAAATAGGAGTTACAACATACATCTAGCGATTTTTCAAATCACACAACAAATTTGTTTTTCAAAACAATGCGAATAATCATTGACTAAGTTATGCCTTGCTTATGGATACAAATAAGAAAAGGACAACTCAGAGGAATAACATTACTTGCAAAGGACGTAGAGTACAAACCAAAATTAGAACATTTACTCAAGTATGATATTGGTTACATAGATTTCAAGAACACAGGCATTTCCCCTGACTATCTACAACAAATAAAAAAGAATATATTTGCAATGAAACAACAATTAGGTCCACCAACATTCTTTGTTACATTCACAAGTGCAGAGCATCAATGGACGCCATTAGTAAATGCATTATCTGAGTTACAAAGCAAAAGAAGAAAAATAAAACATATTGGAACAATAGAAGACTTTGATGTCGACTATATTATAAGAAAAGACCTAGTAACATGTATTCAGTAATATAGGCATAGAATAAATGCAATTAAACAACTCATATGTGATGAAAAAGGATTTTTTGGAAAAATTCTAGATTACTAGTTTGCAACAGAATTCCAAAATCAGGGAAGCGAACATGATCGTGCCCTTTTATGGATAGAATATTCCCTAGTATATGGAAAAAGTAACAGCACAAATATTGAAAAAATTGTTGACAACTACATAACTTGTACTACAAACCATTTGGATCCAAAACTTGCCAATATACATAGACATCACCACATAAAAAGTCGTAAGAAGAACAAAAAGTCAAATTGCATATACAACTTTCCCATGCCCCCAATGAAAAGCAAAAGAATCCTTGTGCCAATTGAATCAACAAATGAGATAGTACACAATAGGTCAAAGTCACTATTTTCAATGCTAGATAAGAGTGAATACAATGATTCAATAAGTTTTGAGGATTTCTTGCACAAAATCAAATTATCAGAAGACGATTACATCAAGGCAATACAAGTACAGATAAAACAACCAACAATCTTTCTAAAGAGAAAACCCTCACATATCTAGAACAATAGTTTTTCACCAGAAATGGTGTCTCTATGGAATGCAAATACATATGCTCAATACATACTCAATGCATAAGTTGCAACATCATATTGCAGTTCATATATGACCAAACTTGATAGATCAATGACAAGTGCATTTAAGAACATACGTACAGAACATGAAAAGAGAAAAATCAATGTTATATAAATGATGTGGAGACTTGTAAACACACTACTTAACTTCAACAGATGTCAGCTCAACAGGTTGTGCACATAGCACTTTCAATGCCCCTAAATTCTAGTTCAAGGCAATGTGTTTTTATAAACACCTCTCCATCATATGAACGGGCGTTCATCCTCAAGCCAAATTTTCTGTTAAAACAAGAGCCTAACCATTCAGAATACATTATGTGTCATTCTATCATTGATTATTATATTGCGCGTCCAAATGCAATAAAGCATATTTGCCTAGTAGAATTTGTAGCCAACTACAAGAAAGACTGGACACCTGTGTCAAAGAGAAAGAAACCAAATGTAATCTCATTTGTAAAATATAGAAAACATGTTGACTATGAAAACTATTGCAAAGAAAATCTATTACTATATGTTCCATTTGAAAACAATGAACATTCACTAAAGCAATGCCACTCAACATGGCAAGTTGCATATACTTTCAATGAAGAAACAATACAAATGAATCAAGACAAATTTACATATGACATCAACCCATTATGGGGTGATCTAGACAATGTAATGGAACAAATTGACAATATCATTATAAACAACTCTGAAACAATGACAGATAAAGAAATAAATAAAAATCATAGTGGAGACTATGACCTACAAACATATTTACAATGGTTATCACAAATCAATTCAAAAAAACCAATTAACATTGGTTTCCAAGTAACATAACATCCATTTTTTTTAGAAAACCAAGAGTACTACAAACTTAGAATAATGTTTAACAAAGAACAACAGGAAATTGTCAAAGACATTGCAATAAAAAAATGTAAAGACTTATACACACCATTTTACTTGTTCCTTATCGGTAGGGGTAGGAACAAGAAAAAACATTCACATCTAAGGCAATATTTCAAATGCTCACACGAATCTATGATGTAAACAATACTATTGGTCCATTAAAGCTAAAGGTATTGATACTAGCATATATTGGTAAAGCTGCATATAATGCAAGTGGAACAACAATCCACTCAGCATTGATGATTCCATTCAACAAATCTGAACTTATTCCACTTAGTAAAGACATGCTAGATATCTTATCAAAACTTTACAATGAATTGCACGTTGTTTCCATTGACAAAGCATCTCTGATTGGAAGTCAATTTCTATACTCAATTGATGATCGTCTCAGAAACATAAAACATGCACAAACTAGATACTTTGGAAACGTTGATATGATATTATGCAGTGATCTTTATCAAGCACAACATGTCCAAGATTCATTGATATTTGAACAACCTATAATAAATAAGCAAATTACAAACCATGATTTCTGGAAAGAAAATGTAAAATTTTATGAACTGCATAATACAATGCGACAAACAAATGCAACATTTATGGCTATTCTGAATAGAATGCGTACAAATATGCAAAGCAATAGTGGCATAGCATATATGAATATAAATTGCATGTGTCCTTCACCAAATGACTGTACTTTTCCCTATCTCTTCTACAAAAACAAAGACGTTGCAACACATAACAACAATATGTTATTAGCGATACCAAGAAATGAAATTGCAATCGATGCAATTGATGAAGACAAAGAAAACCATAGCAATGTGCCATATCATTCACATATGGTAGTACTCCCCCCACGACTTGTTTTAAAGATGAATATGCTAGTTGAAATATGTGTTGGAAACTATGACTCTCAATATGGTCTTGTCAATGGTGCTGATGGAATAATAAAAGCCTATACAAAAACAAGTAAACTCGACACAATATGGATTAAGCTCCATGACCCAAAAATTGGACAACGTCAATCCAATAAATTATCTCCTTTATATACACCAGACATATCAAATGATTGGATTCCTATTCTGCGATCATCAAAACCAATACCAAAAATACGGAAAATAGGAAATTTGAAAATCCACAAACAATTCCAAATCCAACTTGCATGTGCACAAACAATACACAGATCACATGGATTAACACTAGATTGTGTTGCATTTGACCCAATTGGTATACGAACACATGGATTGGTATACACTCCACTGTCTCGCGTAAGCAACATAGAATCACTATATCTGATAAATGCTTTGACAAGAGACAATTTCAAGGTCAAAGAAAAAGTTCACATTGAAATGCAACGCTTACAGAGCAATGCAAAATGAAACCTAGAATATGATTCGCAATGCATAGAATTACATTCAAGCATCCTAATATGCTCTCTCAACATGCGCAATGTACATATACATATCAATGACATATTAGGCGATCATGATACAATGATCTACGGCAGTCTATGCTTACAAGAACATATATTACAGATTCCATGCCATATGAACTGCTCCCAAGTTTCCACTGCATACCAAACTATACAAAACACGGTATGTTGACATGTTTCAAAAAATATATAAGCATATTGGAATATGCACACCATGAAGAAGCAAATGTTGAATTAACTATTGCAAATGTAATTGCCCAATGCTCACATCTTACTATCATAAAAATCTATGCCAACCCAAATACAACAATAGACAACATAATTGTTACTCTTACAAAAGCACTATGCAATATACAACTAAATCAAAGAATCATGATCTTAGGCGATTTTAATATCGACCTATCCAAAACGAATACCAAAACAAATCATTAGAAAACTATATGCATAGTCAAAATTTTCATATACTTTTGGATAAGGAAAAAATTCAATCAAAATTGCTTATTGATCATGTCTGGTCAAATATACCTATACAAGATTTTAAGCCATTTATATTAGATGTGTATTGGACTGATCATGATGTTATCTATGTTGTCCTTAACAACACAAATGCAAATACACCATAACATATGTTCAAAAGGTTCATATCCTACACCATTCTCCTATAAAGTAACTAAGTTTAATACCATTGAAAAGGATTTTATTTTTCGTACCTCTAACCTTTTCAAATTTTCATATACTAGGTAAGCATGGCAACATGATTTAACAGGTAACTCCACTCAAATCACCATATCTATTTTTCACATCTGATAGATATACAAATGTATACATAGATTATTGTTTCATATACATTTACCACAATGCCAAAATAAGGAACATCAACTTAATTGAAGATGAAGAAGTCATGAGCCAATATCAAGAAGCAGTCGAATATGCAGGCTCTAAAAGGTACATCTATAGTCACATTTACTACAATATCTTGAGCCTATAAATGATACACAATAAACCAAGAAATAACTAAATGTCCAAATCAGGAAGAGTTGGACAAGTGAAACTTCCATTAGCAGTAGTGCATCACAAACATCGTAACAATCTACTTCACAGACGTAAGTATTTATGCAATATTTTCACATCATTATTCAAAATATATATATTTCCATTTTCATTAACACTAACTTTAATTGTTACATTCAGGTCAAAAGAACCTATAAGGAGCACAACTTGTCCAGCAAAAGCAATAGAGCAATAACAAGAAAAAAGGTATGTCTAATTCAATTCACACTATACCAGAATGTAATGCCAATATGTCCTAACTTTATATCAAACAATTCTACACATGTACAAAGTTTCAAGCCCTAACATCATCTCAATTGAGGACCTGAACAATCGTAGAACTGAACATATATTCATTGGCGACATCATGGTCACATACAACACATTCTTAGATAAAAACAATAAATCGCGACCAATTCTGCGTGTTGATATGACTAATGAAAAAGGCATCATGACAGTTACGGTAACGGTGCCGACACAACTTATACAATGTCATAAGCAAAAACTGTTAGCTAGTAATAGCATCCACATAACGAATTTCAAAATCATGTCGAGGACAAACTATGATCGTGGAGATTGCGATTGTACCATATCTTTGAATGAAACAAGTACCATAGAAACAATTCTTCCAATTTGCAATGAATATAGTTTCATGCCAAATACAATTGTTAAACCATTGTCAAAAAACACAGATCGTTATCTAGTTGGCACAATTGGCAGTACTTGTAAAAGCTGCCAGAAAAATCGGGACACAACACAATCTACAAATAAGAGATGGTAGCTCAAACGATGACAAAGCCACGGTAATACTATATTCCACAATATACTGCTTACTTCATTATTCCATTTTCAAATCCCATGCTTACATTGACTGAAAACAATATCTTCAATTTTGTTTTTCTTTACAGCTACAGTTGTACGAAACATATGAACAGTTCTTCACGTTAATAGAAAACCAATTGCAAAATGGATAATTTCCTATGATTCTATGCAAAAACATCACAAAGGAAAAAGACACAAAGGAAATGATATTTCGAACAACAAAATCGACATTCATCACAAAACTGAAAACATAAGTTATTCAGAATTTACAAAAACTAGTTGGGTCAACAAATGTTATAAGTATCATCTATTAGCTTTATTTACATGTACCTTTGTAATAACTAACAATGAAAAATTGTTAACATGTTCAAGGTATATTAACAGCAACAAATGCATATTCAATGACATTCAAACCTGTATGCATTGAATGCAATTCCCTTGTTGGCACATCTGCAATGATAGAAGGATTGCTAATTGCATGTGCAAAATGTAATAAGGATTCCCACTTTACATATGCACATTGTATAAATGCCACTATCAAAACAACAGGAAATATTGTTATATCTTGCATAGTCAGGGATCCTATACTGTAAGAACTGATTCCTAGCCTACAACAGATGTCCTATGACATATATCTACAAAATAAACTAGCGATTATATACATGCGACGTGATCTTCATGTCCACATCTACTTTACACTAAATTAAGACAATGTAGTGTTACATATTGGATAAGAAAAATGTAACATCTCAATTACTTTTGAATGTCTCTAAGAACAATTCACATCAACAATACTAATAAACAATATTAATGGGTACCTTATTTTGCAGGTCCTCTATTATGCATATCAGTGAACCAATGCATATCTCATGATATGTGTATCGAATAGCAATTTTGGCAATATGTGCATATACTATTAGTTTTGTAACGCATGTTATCTACAACTTCTGTGCATAGAATATCAATTTTGACAATATGTATATGTATACTAGCAGTTTTGTACATATACTGTCATTTTTGTATTTTTTTTGAACTTTCAACAATATGTACATAGACTAGCACTTTTGACAAGACTATTTTACACAGTATCAATGCATGATAATAACAATTTTGTTTTTGTATACTAATAATATGTACTTAGTATTGTAAACCAAACGGCGGGGACTTCACCACCCCGTAGCACTTGTTAAAAAAAGAAACAATATCATGTGCAGAAGATAAATTTAACTTTTTAATCAATTCATATAATGATGTTTCTAATTTCACTAGTATATTTGCATAATTCCATGCATATTACATATTAAATCTACATATTGCATTTTTGTGAAATTGATACCTAATAATGTTATTCATCATTTAAAAACATTCAAACAAAAATTGAAGCACTATTTATCTAATTAAATGTTGGAAACGATATAACCACCATAAAATCGCTAAGACATATACTATTTAACTTTGACAAATACATAAATAAATTAACTTAAAAAAGACAACAGATTAAGCATTTTTATTTATTTAAATAAATATAATGGTTAAGTTTTATAGAACATTTGTCTATAGCTCTACGATAAAGCATTTCTTGCAATTTAATTATAGATTGAAAATTAAACTAATTAAAAATATTTCTATTTACTTGCGGTTGACACAATTGTTTTTCTGGATGATTAAAATATGTTTAGGGGAAAGAAAAGAACGTCTATTTCAAGTTTTTGTTTTTAACATGATCAAAGGTAACTTAGAAAGCAAGGCGCTAAAGAAAAAGGGCTAAAAATTTATAGGCAAAACACTCTATGTGATCGCAAGCTGAGCTAAAGCACGATGAAAAGGTTAATAAAGTGTCTTCTAAGATTTCATAAGAGATCGACGGCTTATGTTGGTGGAGTGATGAGATCTATGACAGATAGGGAATTTGCTTGGTGAAAGTACAAGCTCTATAATGTTGCCAGCCTTTGGCGATATAGTCGTTGGTACATGCTAAAGTCAGGAAGCAACCTATGGTGGATGATCGGTGGAGGAAAGATCGACGGTTGATGTTGATTTTGCGCTTTTAACTAGCACGGAGAATGGAAAGGGTGAGCGGTAGCATAATTTTTACCACTTACCACGTGTTGAGATGAGGATTATTTTGCTGAATAAAAAACTATAAAGGAAAACCACTTCTCGCGATCCTGAAACCACTTATACAGGATATTATAAAAGGAAAATGATTCACAGGGGAAAAAATGAATATTTGTCACTTTGCACCCGAGGAAAAAAGCTTCGCCTGTGTATCTGGAAGCCTATTCAAAGTTATTCCCTCCAGTCACCAACTGCGAGGTAGGCCCCAATATCCTGAAAAGCCAATTATTTTGAAAAGATGGAGGGAGAAAGTAAAGTAAAGGTTCAAAATAAGGAATTTAAAAGGCTAGATGAAATTTTGGAAGATAGAGATGGGGATGTTTTTTATACAATCCTATCCCTCAGTCCCATCCATGAAATTAAGATTAAATTAAAGAATTCAGAATCACAGGGGATAGAGATACATGGTGTTCATAGGTCCTATCTTTACCATTTTTTCCCATAACAAACCCTAAATTTTCATGATTTTGTTTCATGGTGTGAAACAAATTATTCCCACTCTGAGAGAGTTATTATGGACTCCTAGCGGTAAAAAATCCTTTGTCTCATTAATCCTTTCGTCATTAGAGAGTCATTAGAGGTCCCCTAGTTATTTTTGCAGAACCCTGAAGATTATATAGAAAAAAGCATAATTGATATGTATAGACATTCTACGACAGAGATGAAACAAGTCTTCCGATTGAAAAGCCTTAAACCTGATGTTTCAGTGGACAACTGACCCTTCCCTTTGGACATTGCCCTTTTTAGTGAATAATCCTAGTGTACTTTCTTTAGTGAGTCAGTTTTTAGGGTTAGATAATGACAGGCTTGTCCCAAAAATCATGTTAAGCTCGTTATTCAAATTGAGTTTACACCAGTTCAAGTCTAAATCCAATCAATACTTTTGTCTTAAATTTGATGAGTTCCTAGCTGAAAATATTCATATTCAGCTAGTGAATTTCCACACAACCAGACACTTCAGGTTGCAGTCTTATTGGATGAGAATGTTTATATACTTCAATGAAGAAAATGTATAGTTTCCTGAGGTAGTCTTCACTTTTGAGGTTAGAAACAATCCATTCAATTATATGAACCGTATAATGTCAGAAGTATACAGGGTTATTGTTCAGGAGAAGTTACCCAGAGTGTTACCAGAAATGAAAGATATGCTACAGTTCAGTCCTCATAGGAGGGTTGGTGATTGGTTCCTTTTAAAGGAACATACTATAATCAAAGTTTATGGATTTGTTCATGAACCTTATATACTGCCTGCATTCTTAACACCAAGATTTTTTTCTTTGAAATTTATCAGGAAAAAGCTTATTGTGGAAAATGAACATTTCTTAAACTTTAGAAAAGCTTTTGAGGTTAAATTTCCTTTGAAAAATGGTCCCTTTATTGTGAAAAATAACGTTGCTCTTCCAATGATAGAAGGATTTCTACAAGACATGAATTTCATGAAAGCTTTAAAGATTAACTATGATCCACAGCATATTATACCTCAGAGAAGACATCAAAATTAAAACAAAGTCTTCGACCATCAAGAAGTGGAAGGATTGGTTGAGAAATCCAATCTAAAGGAATATACATCAGATACAAAAAAAATTGAAAGTTTGCAATCAAATCCTTCTACATTATTAAAATGTACCTCTATGTTAGTTCCTAGTCCTAGTAAATCTGAGATTACTGGTAGAATAAGTTTTCCATAAACAACAGACATGGAAGTCGAATAACATGATGGAATAAAGAGACCCAGGCTTGATCAGGGGAAATAAATAGTAATAATAATAATAATAATAATTTCATTTAAGATTTCTCATTCTTTTAAATAATATTAGTTGGCTACTGGATAATGGAAATGGAGGAGGTTATGAAACAAGATGAGTGCATGGATAATTCATTTCACCCCACGACCACTGATAGATCACCCTCTCGATCAATGATATGCATGCTTTGACTTGGTGGCATATGATATTTTACTCACAACTACTAACTTCCTTACTTGACCAAGACCTGTAGTTTACATGAGATTGACCAAGGGTGTCACACCAGGGACTCATCTATCCAAGTAAATAAAGCTCATGGAGTCCACGTGGCTTTGTATCTGCATCAACGCCCATCAATGCACACATGTCTATCAGGATAAAATCCTCAAAACATGATTCTCGCCCTTTATGGGTGAATCCTCTAGGTCATGGCAATGGCTACCGGATTCATTTTTCAAGTTTGTAACTTTTGATGTATTTTTTTGTCTTAAATCGCATAAGGTAAAGTGCTTAAACTAAATCCTAGTACTAGGATCAAGTTAAACTAAAATAGGAGTTGAAACACAATATTTCATAAATCCAAAAGCATTAATAGTTAATAATCGTCAGTTTATAAAAATGAATTAGATATGCAAGATAGTTATACACATTCTAATTTATCCTTGTTTAAAAACTAATTAATATGGAGATGATAATATGAATAAAGAAATAATTGAATGGCATACACTCGTAGTGAAACCAAAGAAGTCATATATGAAAATGAAGATAGCTTGTATTCATAGAGAAAAAACTTCAGCTTTATGAAATTTGATGGCTAACAATGCGTTAGTGCTTATTACAAGATAGCTTGCTTGTAAAATTGATAACCCGTTTTTTTGCTTGTGTTCATACATTTATACAAAATGAAAATATGGAAGTTTGAAGTTTATGACTCACAGACAGGCTAACATGAAGGCAATAAAGAAAAATGACACAGCAACTAAAACTGTATTCAATACTCAATATTGGTATTGGAAGTTGTGACTTAAAATAGTTTTTTTTAATTTGCGTACATGCATGGGTTGGATAATGGATCTCGTCCATGCATTGTTTATATTATTTTATCAGAAATCTTCATTGACTTGTCTTTAAAAAGGATTACCCTTTTTTTCTCCTACTGAAAACATTCAGTCATTATTTTCTTTGCCAGTAATGACTCTCTGTACTTCAGTTGAATTTCATTCTCATCCTACCTGCACAAAGTTTATATAATTATATATACAATTACCAAAAGGAGCACATAGATTCACAGCTTGCATTGCCTCGTCTACCCGAATAACAATAAGGTTTCTCTTCTAAAAAGAAACTAGGATTAGCAATCATGTATAATTGTCAATAATCAATTAGAATATTGGAACAAAAGCAAAAGCGAGATGAACGATAAACAGATCATGGACAACCACAGTCGGGACAATGGAATTAGAGAATATTAACTCTTGTGCCCGCTTCCTTACCATTTTCCTATTAGATTCTATGTTCACAATTCTATGTCGAAATAATTCAAGGAACTTTGCAGAGATTTTGGGATTAAGAGGGAGTTGAGCACTCCATACAATCCTCAGCAGAACGGTGTTGCGGAATGAAAGAACTGTACCATAACGGAAGCAGTGAAAGCAATGCTTCATGACCAGGATCTTCCAATGCATCTTTGGGCAGAGGCAAAAAGAACGGTTGTGTATGTATAGAATTGTACTCCTCATTGAGTACTTAACAACAAGACTCCTAAAGAAGCTTTCTCAGGGGAGAAATCAGAAGTTAACTATTTTAGAATATTTGGATGCGTAGTACACATACATGTATCAAAGGATAAAAGGACCAAGCTCGATCCTTCCAGGAGGAAGGGTATATTCGTAGAATACAATGATACATCAAATTCCTACTGAATATACTTCCCAAGATTCAAGAATATGGACATCAGTAGAGATGTAACCTTGATGAGGACTTGGCATACTCTAGATCCAAGAGGCTACCTATTGAAGAGGTCGAGGAACCTCAAGGAACAAGAGTCCGAGATATGGAAATTATAGAAGCAATTCCAAAAGGACATGATAGAGCTACAAGAGCCTATAGAGACACTTCACGAGAAGGACTCCCACAAGAGGAAACCAACATGGGCACAAGAGCTCATACAAGAGGCAGAAAGGTATGGCGATCCAGAAGGAATGCATAAAGAGAGAAAAAAGGCAAACCCTTACAACAACTATGTGGCCCTGCTGTGTGACATGATTGATAAGGAACCTTCCAACTATGAAGAGGCTATAGAAAATATAGAATGGAAGGATGCCATGATTGAGGAATATCGATCGATTATGAAGAATGATGTCTAGGAGATAGTTCCGAGACTGGAAAGGAAGTCTGTCGTGACTTTGAAGTGGATCTACAAGATCAAAGATGATGCATATGGTAGCATTGAGAAACACAAGGCAAGATTAGTAGCACGAGCTTCTCACAGAAAGAAGGCATAGACTACGAAGAGAATATTGGTATTGGAAGTTGTGACTTAAAATAGTTTTTTTTAATTTGCGTACATGCATGGGTTGGATAATGGATCTCGTCCATGCATTGTTTATATTATTTTATCAGAAATCTTCATTGACTTGTCTTTAAAAAGGATTACCCTTTTTTTCTCCTACTGAAAACATTCAGTCATTATTTTCTTTGCCAGTAATGACTCTCTGTACTTCAGTTGAATTTCATTCTCATCCTACCTGCACAAAGTTTATATAATTATATATACAATTACCAAAAGGAGCACATAGATTCACAGCTTGCATTGCCTCGTCTACCTGAATAACAATAAGGTTTCTCTTCTAAAAAGAAACTAGGATTAGAAATCATGTATAATTGTCAATAATCAATTAGAATATTGGAACAAAAGCAAAAGCGAGATGAACGATAAACAGATCATGGACAACCACAGTCGGGACAATGGAATTAGAGAATATTAACTCTTGTGCCCGCTTCCTTACCATTTTCCTACTATATTCTATGTTCACAATTTTATCACATAGGGGGGAGAGCCTTTTTTTGTAAATTGTCTACTATGGTGGAAGTGTCCTCCTCCTCATGCAATATAATTTGCAAAGTGACACGTAGCTTCCAAATATGGTGGTTATTTTCAAGTATGTCTTGGACAATTGCCTATGAGTTCTATGAATTCTTAATTCGGTGCTAATGTCATTTGCACAACTCCAAGGACCTCCTACACATTCATATGTTTGAACATCTCAATTGCATCTCACACGAAACCCTTTTACTATACAACATCAAAATTTAGGATGCAAGGACTAGCTTTATTTATAATCCTCGACTTTGACTAATCAGCATATGTTCCAATGCGTGCTTCTCCTCTAGTTACTACATTAATAGTAGGACATTTTCCCTCTTCTGGCTGTAGTTTTGAGTTAACCAAGTTTGTAATCAAGTTTATTTTCTAAGAAGAAACTGGGATTGGCACGCATGTATAATTGTCAATAATTAATTAGAATATTGGAACAAAATCAAAAGCGAGATTAACAATAAACAGATAATGGACAACCACTCCACTAATGCCAGCCATAGCCACCACTCTTCCGCTCGTTATAATTACAAATGGATTTCATTCCCAACATGTATAACTTCTGAAATAGGATAATTCACTTCAATATTTGTTCAAACTTTAACATCTTTGTCTTTTCCTTTTTCATTTACAAATATATTTGTTAACATTTTAATATTATTTTATTATATAAAAATAATGTATTTGAATCTAAGATTGTTTAATTATATTGAATTATATTAATAAACTTTTCCACACCCATTTGAAGAAAAATTATAATTAATGCATTCCACGGAGTCTATATACATGCTTAAAAATGCATTATTGCATCGATTATTGCATTTCAAAAGACTCCCTTGCTTGCTTGTATTGTTTTTTATGGATTTTGTGTTAATCTTGCTGTCATTTCCACTATGTTATAGAGATATTAATATCACGGTAAATATTTATGACCAAAGTTTTAGAGATACATGTTTGTTAATGGTTTTATAATATTTATGCTCAATGAAAATTATAGTTTTTTTTAGTTGCTTGTAAAAGGTTTTAAGTTTTTCCATCATTTTATAGATCTTGTATTTGTATCAAATACACTAAACAACCTACATTGACAATCGTTGGGCATTTTCTTGATCTGCATAGGAGGTTGTCTTGAAAAACATACAGTTTTCAAGAAGAACTTAGATTTTGTAAAATTTTCACAAGTGAACGTTGTTTTATTTTTGGCTTGTGTTTGCAATAAAAGCAATTTTTTAAGAAAAATGGATCTGATTTTACCATAAAAGAAATAAAAATGCATCTCGATGAACATCATTAGGCTAAAACGTCACATTTTCCTCTTTCTTAACTACCACATATATTAGCCTTTTGCTCTCAAATACATTACATTCTATAGCAAAAACAACTTTTCTAGACACTCTCTTGAGAGAGGACCTGATCAACTAGGTTTAGCTCTAGCTGCTAACATTCTCCTAGATTGAACTTGGATGTGTTGTTACCATAGGAATTTATTTATCTCTTTCTCCGTAAAAAGGTAAGTCTTGTCAAATTGATAGCACCCTATGAATCTTTGTCGTGGTTTGTTATCACGGAACCATCTACAAGAATATCAACCCTCCAATTACAAGGACCACAAAGATGATTCAAATTTGTCTTTCAATTGCTAAGAAATTTAAGCCAGTTTTAAGTCACACAATGTGTAGTTTTTATTTTTATGGGAGTTATACATAATCCCTGTGTCAAACCTAATCTATGCAACCTAGCATTATGCTATGTTAGTCTACTCATATCCACAAATCTACATATAAATTACCACAACAAAATTGTAAAAATGATTATATGTCAAAACCATGTGATATTAAGTGTTTCAAATCTATGAGATCAAATTCAACAATATATATATATACCTCGTCCACCTCGAATTGTTTATAATGTATCAATTGTATCAAACAGTAACAACATGTTACTAACAATGTGTTCTTGCCTGCTCTGATGGGATTGTAAATCAAATCTGTAATGAGGATTGTTATCAATCTTTGGGATTTGACTTACATAGCAAAAAACACAACAAAATTATTTTCTAGGAATGTCAAGTTGTTCATGGTTGTTGGAATCAAGTTCATCAGAGGGTTGCAATCATATTGCAAAGTGTCTTGTTTATGGCCATCCTATTTGTTCAATTGTACTGAACCATATTAAATCCTTGTAACAGTTTTTCAAATAATTTACAAACTTGATCATTGAATTCTAGTTAACAGTTTTCCAAACTAGTTAAAACTATGTCCTTCTTCCGGTTAAAACTAGTTTTTTTGTTGCTTTTCCATTCTTTACATATGTGTAGCTTCAACTGCACCTACCAGCCATTCGGTACATTGTCTGTAGTTTACATGAGATTGACCAAGGGTGTCACGGGGACTCATATATCCAAGTAAATAAAGCTCATGGAGTCCACGTGGCTTTGTATCTGCGTCAACGCCCGTGTATGCACACATGTTTCTTAGGATAAAATCCTCAAAACATGATTCTCGCCCTTTATGGGTGAATCCTCCAAGTTGTGGCACTGGCTGTCGGATTCATTTTTCAAGTTTGTAACTTTTTATGTAGTTTTTTGTCTTAAATTGCAGAAGGTAAAGTGCTTAAAATAAATCCTAGTACTAGGAGCAAGTTAAAATAAAATAGGAGTTGAAACACAATATTGCATATATCCAAAAGCATTAATAGTTAATAATTGTTAGTTTATAAAAATGAATTAGATATGCAAGACAGTTATACACATTCTAATTTATCCTTGTTTAAAAACTAATTAATATGGAGATGATAATATGAACAAAGAAATAATTGAATGGCATACACTCATAGTGAAACCAAAAAAGTCATATATGAAAATGAAGATAGCTTGCATTCATAGAGAAAAACTTCAGCTTTATGAAATTTGATGGCTAACAATGCCTCAGTGCTTGTTACAAGATAACTTGCTTGCAAAATTGATAACCCTTTTTTTTGCTTTTGTTCATACAGTTATACAAAATGAAAATCTGGAAGTTTGAATTTTATGACTCACAGACAGCCTAACATGAAGGCAATAAAGAAAAATGACAGAGCAACTAAAACTGTATTCAATACTCAATATTGGTATTGGAAGTTGTGACTTGAAATAGCTTTTTTTTAATTTGTGTATATGCATGGGTTTGATAATGGATCTCATCCCTCCATTGTTGTTTAGATTATTTTATCACGAATCTTCATTGACTCAACTTTAGAATGGATTACCCTTTTTTTCTCTTGCAAAAGACATTCAGTCATTCTGTTCTTTGCCAATAATGACTCTGTGTACTTTGGACATTTCATTCTCATCCTACATGCACAAATTTTATATAATTATATATACAATTACCAAAGGCGGCACTTAGATTCACAGCTTGCATTGCCTCGTCTGCCTGAATAACAACAAGGTTTCTCTTCTAAAAAGAAACTGGGATTAGCACTCATGTATACTTGTCAATAATTAATTAGAATATTGCAACAAAAGCAAAAGTGAGGTGAACAATAAACAGATCATGGACAGCCACAGTCGGGACAATGGAATTAGAGAATAATAACTCTTGCGCCTGCTTCCTTTCCATTTTCCTACAAGATTCTATGTTCACAATTTTATCACACAGGGGGGAGAGCCTTTTTTGTAAATTAGCTACTATGAGGGAAGTGTCCTCCACCTCATGCAATATAATTTACAGAGTGTCGTGTAGCTTCCAAATATGGTGGTTATATTCCAGTATGTCTTGGACAATTTCCTATGAGGTCTATGAATTCTTAATTTGGTGCTAATGTCATTTACGCAACTCCAAGGACCTCCTGCACATTCATATGTTTGAACATCTCAGTTGCATCTCGCAAGAAACCCTGTTACTATACAACATCAAAATTTAAGATGCAAGGACTAGTTTTCTTTATAACCATTGACTCTGACTAATCAGCATATGTTCCAGTGCGTGCTTCTCCTATAGTTACTACATTAATAGTAGGACCTTTTCCCTCTTATGCCTGCAGTTTTGAGTTAACCAAGTTTGTAATCATGTTTCTTTTCTAAAAAGAAAGTGGGATTGGCACACCTGTATAATTGTCAATAATTAATTAGAATATTGGAACAACATCAAAAGTGAGATTAACGATAAACTTATCGTGGACAGCCACAGAGCCACTCCAGTAATGCGCAACCATAGCCACCACTCTTCCGCTCATTATAATTATAAATGGATTTCATTCCCAACATGTATAACTTCTGGAATAGGATAATTCACTTCAATATTTGTTCAAACTTTAACATCTTGTCTTTTCCTTTTTCATTTACAAATATATTTGTTAACATTTTAATATTATTTTATTATATAAAAATAATGTATTTGAATCTAAGATTGTTTAATTATATTGAGTTATATTAATAAAATTTTCCACTCCCATTTAAAGAAAAAATTATAATTAATGAATTCCATGGAGTCTATATACATGTTTAAAATGCATTATTGCATTGATTTTTGCATTTCAAAAGACTCCATTGCTTGCTTGTATTGTTTTTATGGATTTTTTGTTAATCTTGCTCTCATTTCCACTATGTTATAGGCATTTTAATAGCACGGTTAATATCTATGACCAAAGCTTCAGAGATACATGTTTGTTAATGGTTTTATAAGTTTTATGCTCAATGAAAACTACAGTTATTTTCTGGCTGCTTGTAAAAGGTTTTAAGTTTTTCCATCATTTTATAGGTCTTGTATTTGTATCAAATACACTAAACAACCTACATTGATGATTCTCGGGTATTCTCTTGATCTGCATAGGATGTTGTTTTGAAAAATTCACAGTTTTTAGGAAGAACTTAGATTCTGTAAAATTTTCACAAGTGAACGCTGTTTTATTTTTTGCTTGTATTTGCAATAAAAGCAATTTTTTTAAGAAAAATGCATCTGATGTTACCATAAGAGAAATAAAAATGCATCTCGATGAACATCATTAGGCTAAAACGTCACATTTCCCTCTTTCTTAACTACCACATATATTAGCCTTTTGCACTCAAATACATTACCTTCTATACCAAAACCAACTTTTCTAGATTCTCTCTTGAGAGAGGACCTGATCAACTAGGTTTAGCTATAGATGCTAACATTCTCCTAGATTGAACTTGGATGTGTTGTTACCATAGGAATTTATTTATCTCTTTCTCCATAGAAAGGTAAGTCTTGTCAAATGGATAGCACCCTATGAATATTTGTCATGATTTGTTATCACCGAACCATCTACAAGAATATCAGCCCTCCAATTACAAGGACCATAAAAGTGATTGAAATGTGTCTTTCGATTGCTAGGAGAGTTAACCCAAGTTTAAGTCACACAATGTGTAGCTTTTATTTTTATGACAGTTATGCATAATCCATGTGTCAAACCTAATCTATGCAACCTAGCATTATGTTATGTCAGTCTACTCATATCCACAAATCTACATATAAATTACCACAACTAAATTGTAAAAATGATTATATGTCAAAACCATGTGATATTAAGTGTTTCAGATCTATGAGATCAAATTTAACAAAAATATATATATACCTCATCCACCTTGAATAGTTTATAATGTATCAATTATATCAAACAGTAACAAGATGTTGCTAACAACATGTTCCTACCTACTTTGATGGGATTGTAAAGAAAATTTGTAATGAGGATTGTTATCAGTCTTTGGGATTTGACTTACATAGCAAAAAACACAACAAAACTATTTTCTAGGAATGCCAAGTTGTTCATGGTACTTAATATGAGCTTGCCCCTAATTTCTTGTACCAATTGCATGGAATCTTTGTATTGAGACATATCTTTGCAAAATACGATTATATTCCTCTATGGCTCTAAATGAAATGCAAAGAGGACTATGGGGAGATACATTTTGCATACATCGAGTAGCGAAGTGGTTGAATATTTCAATTGGAATTTGGTAACTAACTAGGAAGACCAGATATTTGTTGTTCAATGCAACTGCAAATAGAAATCCATATTGCATCTTGTTTCATGATGTTAACCCCTCCAGTGGTCACTATGAGCATTTACTGTATAAGAAATTAACAATATGCAATTTTGAACCACGTAGTACTTATTTGTCATTGATATGCAAAGAACTTGAGCATAATTGGAACTGCATTGCAAATGACATGAAACTGCATGGCTTAAACATAACAACTACATACATAGCCAACTATGGGGACAGTTTGTTCAATGCAATCTGCCACCTAATAGCAACTAAGTTCAATGTACTGTCCCTAAGATTGTACATAGCACAATCATTTTGCAATGCAATTATGGTTGGTAATCAATTTGCAATGCAGTGTCTTAGAGAACATTTATCAACTAATGTTATACAAAATATGAGAGAAATCACAAACTGGAAAGGATATTTAATAAATATGGATATGCCATATGATCGGCTAGTTGCGAGGTAGTGTGGCTTTGAAAGCTACTGTCTAATTTGTTTCATCTCTAGTTGGATGTGACTTGTATCTTATGCGACAATCAGAGTTTCGTGAAGTTGTCGTAAAACTGTGCATTCCATGACCATTCAAAGCACATCGAGATCAAGTTCCACTGTATCAGCGATATGGTGTAGAGAGGAGCAGTGAAGCTCTAGTACGTAGCAACGGATGAGCAGATAGCTGATGTGTTGTCCAAGCCTCTAGTGAGAGTGAAGTTCAATTAATTTAGAGAAAGACTTGGTGTGATCCAGAGCAAGACCCCTCGAAAGAGGGGGTGATGTGTTCTATCATAGCTAGAGAGATAGGTTGTATGAGCATAAAATCTTGGTGAAGTTCATAGGTTGCTTAGACATAATCAGTCTTGTAGGTTATCCTTTGATGAAATAAGTCCTGGTGAAGCTCACATGTTATCCTTGGATGTAGTCAGTCTTGAATAGAAGCATAAGAAGGCTAGGGTTTAATTTTTTACTATTTTTCTATTTTTCTTTTTAATATTTGAATAATGGGTTTCCATGCTTCTTTTAACTTTAAAACATCATCACGGTTGAAGTTTTTAGTGCATTTTTCAATCTCTATGGTCTCTCAAATTATTCTTTTGTAGTGATTGGGGACAGTTGCTAATACTTTCGATTCTTTTAGGCATATATGATGTTTGGTAGTGTGAGAGTTTTTCGCAATTGCTGATTTTCTAATTCTTTCATGTTGTTAAACACATGTTGATGTTTATTTTGCAGATGATGGTTTATTTTAGCAAAGCATGGAACCACTTTGTTATCACGACATTTTTTCATAAACCCTAAATTAGTTGTGTGATGTGCAATCTTCATCCTTGTGCCTTCAAAGAGTTGAATCCTCCATAGCATTTCCCTTCCATGGAGGGCCACAATCTGGATATTCATTTAACCCACAGTTTAATTATTACGGTGAGAGGGAATCTATGGTAAGGTTTTTCGTTTCTCAACAAGTTTTGAACCTACAAGCAAGTTCATTCTCAGGAGAGACTCATAGAGGCTCGCACTTCTTATTTTTTATTTTTTGTTTCTGAAAAGGAAGATAAATAGTAACCAAAAACCTTATTCTTGTCGACTAGGGTTTAATTTTTTACTATTTTTCTATTTTTCTTTTTAATATTTGAATAATAGGTTTCCATGCTTATTTTAACTTTAAACCATCATCACGGTTGAAGTTTTTAGTGCATTTTTCAATCTATATGGCCTCTCAAAATTTTCTTTTGTAATAATCGGGGACAATTGCTAAGACTTTTGATTATTCTAGGCATATATGGTGTTTGGTAGTGTGAGAGTGTTCCACAATTGTTGAGTTTCTAATTCTTTCATGTCGTTAAACGCTTGACGATGTTTATTTTGCATATGATGGTTTATTTTAGCAAAGCATGGAACCACTTTGTTATCATGACATTTTTTCATAAGCCCTAAATCTGTTGTGCGAAGTGAAATCTTCATCCTTGTGCCTTCAAATAGACAAATCCTCAGTAGCATTTCCCTTCCATGGAGGGTCGCAATCACGATATTCATTGAACCCACAGTTTAATAATTATGGTGAGAGGGAATCTGTGGCAAGGTTTTTCATTTCTCAACAAGTTTTGAATCTATAAGCATGTTCATCCTAAGGAGAGACTCGTAGAGGCTCGCATTTCTTATTTTTATTTTTTGTTTGTAAAGAGGAAGATAAATAGTAATAAAAACCCTATTCTTGTCGGCTAGGGTTTAATTATTTATTATTTTTCTATTTTTCTTTTTAAGCTCTTTTTTTTTACTATGTGATGTACTGAATGATTTGGATCAGTACATCACTGGAGAAGTTTCAGAACCAAAGGGAGATGAGGCTAAGGTTGCTCATAAGAGAAGCATGGCTAAGGATAAGAGAATCATTGCAGATTCTATTAAAGATCACCCCATCCCCCATGTGTCTTCATTCAAGACACCGAAGGAAGTGTATGATGCTTTGACAAAGATGTTCAAAGGAAAGAACATCAACCAGAAGATGATTTTGAGGAACCAATTGAAGAATGTGAAGTTACAAAACTCTGAGACTATACTGTCTTACTGAACAACTTGAAGCGGTTGAAGAAAATGTCAAAGAAGGAGAAATTGTAATGACTACCGTGAATGGTCTCCCTAGATCATGGGACTCATTCATTCAAAGAATTTGCGCAAGAAGGAATATGATCTCTTTCAACATACTCCGAGAAGAATGTGCACAAGAAGAAGCTAGACTCGTGACAAGAGAAGAGAAGATGGGAGCAACAAATGATAAATCTCTCATAGTTCACACTAGGAAGAACTTCAAGAAGAAGGAGAAGAAGGAAAACTTTCATCACAAGAAGAAGAAGGACAAGAAACAAAAGAAGACCAAATGAGATACTTCAAATGTTTGATGCTATACTTGTGATGAAAAGGGACACTTTGCAAGAGATTGTCCCATCAAGAAAAGGAGACACCATGCTCATATTTTCGAAGATGATGAACCAACAAACAATATATTCAAATGGGAGAATGATGATTCAGATGAAGAGTATGTGCTAATTCCAGGAGAAGAGTATGTGCTAATGATTGGCTTGTGGATAGTAGGGAATCTAAACACATGACTGGATGCAAAGAATCATTCGTTAACATGTCTGAGCATGAGTCACCTCATAAGGTGAAACTTGGGGATGATTATCAATACCCCATAAAATGGAGTGGAGAAGCTTCATACAAGCTAGACTCTTGGAAATCCTTAAAGATGAAGGATATGCTATATGTTTCAAGATTGAAGAAGAATCTCCTCTCCATCTCTGCACTAAGGGAATGAAAGTTTCATTTGTTGATGGCCAAGTTCTAATGTGGCCTAGAGGAAAAACAATTGATGATGCAACAGTGATTGGAGAACAAGACGAAGGCTTGTACAAGCTCAAGAGACAACCTGAACAAGCATTGGTTCATTAGTCAATAGAACCAAGTGAACTGTGGAACCAAAGGCTTGCACATGTGAACTACAGAGCACTACCTATTGCAAGCAAAGCAATCTAGACTTCCAGAAATCCAAGCAAAGCATGAAGGAATTTGCAAAGGATGTGCATAAGGAAATATTGCAAAGAAGACATTTCCCAACAGTGAAAGTAAGGCTAAAGGAATATTGGAGATAGTACACTCAGATGTATGCAAACCCATGTCTTCTATCTCACTAAGTAGGTATGTGTACTACGTTTCCTTTATAGATGACTTCTCATGTAAGACTTGGATATATTTCTTGAAAGGGAAAAATGAAGTATTCAATAAGTTCAAGGAATACAAAACCTTGGTCAAGAACTAAACTGAAAGGAATATTAAGACTCTGCGGTAATATAATGGTGGAGAGTTCATGTTGAAAGAATTCAAGGAACTTTGCAAAGATTTTGGGATTAAGAGGGAGTTGAGCACTCCATACAATCCTCAGCAGAACGGTGTTGCGGAATGAAAGAACTGTACCATAACGGAAGCAGTGAAAGCAATGCTTCATGACCAGGATCTTCCAATGCATCTTTGGGCAGAGGCAAAAAGAACGGTTGTGTATGTATAGAATTGTACTCCTCATTGAGTACTTAACAACAAGACTCCTAAAGAAGCTTTCTCAGGGGAGAAATCAGAAGTTAACTATTTTAGAATATTTGGATGCGTAGTATACATACATGTATCAAAGGATAAAAGGACCAAGCTCGATCCTTCTAGGAGGAAGGGTATATTCGTAGAATACAATGATACATCAAATTCCTATTGAATATACTTCCCAAGATTCAAGAATATGGACATCATTAGAGATGTAACATTGATGAGGACTTGGCATACTCTAGATCCAAGAGGCTACCTATTGAAGAGGTCGAGGAACCTCAAGGAACAAGAGTCCGAGATATGGAAATTATAGAAGCAATTCCAAAAGGACATGATAGAGCTACAAGAGCCTATAGAGACACTTCACGAGAAGGACTCCCACAAGAGGAAACCAACATGGGCACAAGAGCTCATACAAGAGGCAGAAAGGTATGGCGATCCAGAAGGAATGCATAAAGAGAGAAAAAAGGCAAACCCTTACAACAACTATGTGGCCCTGCTGTGTGACATCATTGATAAGGAACCTTCCAACTATGAAGAGGCTATAGAAAATATAGAATGGAAGGATGCCATGATTGAGGAATATCGATCGATTATGAAGAATGATGTCTAGGAGATAGTTCCAAGACTGGAAAGGAATCTTGTCGTGACTTTGAAGTGGATCTACAAGATCAAAGATGATGCATATGGTAGCATTGAGAAACACAAGGCAAGATTCGTAGCACGAGCTTCTCACAGAAAGAAGGCATAGACTACGAAGAGACATTTGCACCCGTAGCGAAGTACACTTCCATTATATCTATACTTGTATTGGCTACAATTATGAGATGGAAGATACACCAGATGGATGTCAAGAAAACATTCTTGAATGGTGTAGTTGAGGAGGAAGTGTACACAGAACAACCACTTGGATTCGAGAGACGTGAGGGGCATACTCATGTGTGCAAATTGAAGAAGGCCTTGTCTGGGTTGAAACATGCACCCAGGACATGGTACGGTAGGATGGATGGCTTCCTGATGAGCTTGGGTTTTACTAAGAGTAAAGCAGATTCCAACCTTTACTTCAAGGTTGAGGGTGGAATACTGGTGATGCTCCTGCTATATGTCAATGACATGTTCCTAACATGAGAGGACGAACTCATTATAGATGCAAAGAGGAGACTTTCTATTGAGTTGTATATGAAAGACCTAGGGATGATGCACTACTTATTAGTCATGCAGGTGTGGCAGAGTGCATATGGGATTTTCATCGGTCAAGGAAAGTATACAATAGAGATTCTGAAGAGATTCTGAATGCTCAACTGTAAGGCGATAGCCACACCTTTGGCATCAAACTTGAAGATTCAGTGTGATGCTTCATCAGAGTCGGTTGATTCCACGATGTATCGTCAAATGATTGTCTCACTAATGTACTTGACGAATATGAGATCAGACATATGTTTTGCGGTGAACACACTGAGTCGGTTCCTGACAGATCCGACACATGTTCACCTGGTTGTTGCAAAGCATATATTGAGGTACCTAAAGGGTACAATGGATTATGGTCTCAAGTATGATAAGAATAAGAATATTAACATGTACGGTTATCTTGATTCGGATTGGGCAGGTAGTGCCATTGATAGGAAGAGCACTTTAGGTTGTTGCTTCAGTTTGGGATCTAGCATGATCTCCTGGTTTATCAAAAAGCAGTCTTGTGTGGTGTTGAGTACAACTGAGGCAGAGTATGTTGTCGCTTACTCGGCTTGCTATGAGGAAGTATGGTTGTGAAAGCTACTATCTGATTTGTTTGATCTCCAGTTAGATGCGACTTGCATATTCTGTGACAACCAAAGTTGCGTGAACCTGTCGAAGAACCTAGTGTTCCATGAGAAGTTGAAGCACATAGAGATCAAATTCCACTATATTAGGCATATGGTGCAGAGAGGATCATTGAATATCTAGTACGTGGCAACAGACGAGCAGATAGTCAATGTGTTGACCAAGCCTTTAACCATAGTGAAGTTCTAGTACTTCAGAGAAAGACTTGGTGTGATCCAGAACAAGACCCCTGGAAAGAGGGAGTGATGAGTTCTAGCATAGCTGGTGAGATAGGTTATCCGAGCATAAAATTCTTGGAGAAGGTCATAGGTTGCTCGGATGTAATCAATCCTGTAGGTTGTCCTCGGATGTAACAAATCCTAGAGAAGCCCGCAGGTTATCCTTGGGCGTAATCAGTCTTGATGTGATTCTATGCTAGAAATAGAAAGAGACCGGGAGATGTAGATGCATGATATCTCATATGGGAAATGAGACAGGTTGTACAACTGTAAAAATAGCCCTAGCGTGGTACACAGGTTACTCGAACGTAGTCATTCTTGTAGGTTGTTTGAGTGTAAATACGAGCCCTGGCATGGTACGTAGGTTATTTGGATGTAATCAGTCCTGAGACAGGTTGTCCAAATGTAAATATGATCCCTAGTGTGGTACATAGGTTATTCGAACTCAATAAGTCATGTGGGTTGTCCAAATGTAAATACGAGCCCTGAAGTAGTACGCAAGTTATTCAGACGTAATAAGTCGCAAAGGTTGTCTGGACGTAATAAGGTCCTGGACATAGGTTGTTCATAGGTAATCAGTCCTTGTATGTGTGTGTTCCCATGATGGAGACGGCGAGGTCACAAGGTACTTGGTGTGCTCCTGGGTAGTTCTTCTTTGCAGGTAGAAACGTAGGTTAACCGTAGAGAGATGTAATGCACTTGGTTTGCTCCTAGGCGGTTCTCACATAGTGGTAGATGTAGGATTGTCTTGGTGACATCTTGGCATGTTTCTATGTTGATAGAACACAAGTGGTCTGCATCTAGGGTGAGCTCTATGAGCTCTGTGTGTTTTGTTTTGTTGTGTGTAGGACAAAAGAGATGTTCTGGATACGATGAGAAGAAGGTAGGAACCGCAAGTTATTGCAGTGGAAATGTAAAGAAGGTCTTGGACTGCACCTATGTGATGGATTGATTGAAGATGTGATGAAGACCTGGATGAGGACTAAGCCTACACCCAGCATGAAAAAGAGCTAGCTCTATAGAAACTTCTGATGACAGATAGTACCATTCCATGAATGATAAGAAGATGAGTATGGCAGCAGCTATGATGACTCTGTGCTATGACCAGATGTGTTGATGAATGTGAGAGAGAAAGAATACCTTCCTAGTTAAGAGGGAGTGTTGATGTATTTGTAACTTTGGAAGATATTTGGATGTATATTATCATTGCATGTTGTTGTACCCCCATCGTAGATGTGTTTTCCTCCCTTCGAGATGTCAGTATTGTGTATGGACCTTGAGGTACAACCTTCGTTGTAAGTCAGGGCAATCACTAGTACAAAATGAGGAATTAACTACTAGGTGACTAAAAATTATAGTCGCCAAGTGTTTTTAAAGTGATTTACTACTAAATATGAGTAATTTTGATTGACCCAACTATAAACAACTAAAATTAACGACTAATTTATTCACCGGTTAACAAATATGACTAGATAATAAGTGATAGGGTTAAAAATGACTAACATAAACAACTAATTTAGTCACGGCATAAAAAATGACTAGCTAGAAGAATATGAATTAGTCATTTATGTTAGTCATTTTTAATTGTGTCATGGAAAATTCCAAATTTAACAATGTAGTGTAAATTTTGTAAATTTTCTACCTTCTATTAGTAATATTAGTGCCATGCACCTCGATCTTCAGAGATCCAACAAAGCAATTGCATGAAAGATACATCTCAGCAATGAGAGAGTTCCCAGAGCATCTCCAAAATTAAGAAAGATACACTAAAAAATCCTAATAAAGGGTGGACTCAAAATGGTAGACCCTAGACAATGTAGTAGAGACAAAATCTATAAGAATTAGCAGCACCTTAATGTAGCAAGGGAAGCCAATAGAGTCACAAGTGGAAAAATCGTAGATAATGTCCAAAGTAGAGAATCTTGAGTGGCTAACATATTCCTTGAGATCCTTGTTAGTAACTACCAACTACTCAATGACATGTTATCATGAATTTGGTCCTTCCCTTTACAAAGTAAAATGGACTTCATGACATCCTTCAATTAGACTTAGTATCTAGGTGCGTGTATATGTTTGCCATGTTAATGAGTTGTTCCCGTTTTAGTAGTTGGAGAAAACTCAGTTGGAAACACAGTATGTTCTCTTGCTCATTCTACACCATATTATAAGCGTCATAGACCTGGGTGTCTGTTTGGATCCCTAAACTTTCCAATTATAGGGTAAAATGACCAGTCTCAATCAGCTCACCAACCTCCATCTGTTACTTCTCTAATTTAACCAATATTGATTATGGTTCCTCACTCTTAGTACTAGATATTATAGTAATCCCCTTCAATACTGGTGAATGGAGTATATATGCAACTAGAACTTGCTACATGGCCTTTTCTAATGAGTTTTGTAAGGAAGGACATAACATAGAATAACGCCAATATTGGGATGTTATCCCTTAATAATGCCAAAGATATAACCATTGAATATGACTGTGGTAGTTATATAGGAGGTATACCTAAAAGACGTGGGAGAAACATAGATCTTGTTTATAGGGGGGGTTTCTGTGGATATTATTTGTTTTTAACATACTGGGTGGTTAAAAACCTCTACCTCTATTAGCTTGAGAAATTAAATTTATTTTTTAATCTCATATTACTTCCCCTACCATAAATTTGATTTTGTTTCTTACTTGGGAGAAGAGGTAGTCAAAGTAGAGCCTTAGCCATTTCTTAACCCTAATTGGGCTAGCTAAATAATGTTTTAAGGTACCAAAGGTTGCACTAAGATGTAAGAGAGAGGGTCCTAAAATATACCCAATCATATTTGACTATGATGTAATAGACTTTTTTTAGGTGGTTTACTTAGTTTCTTCTATTTGACTCTTCTTACTTCTACACATTTCATAAAAGTATGTCCCCTGCATTTTTTTTTTAAAGTTTATTACTTAATCTTACAAGGACTTATAAAAAAAAACTTTCATAGAGACACATTTAGCAGTCCCTTTAAATATAAAAGTCAACAAAAAGCCCTTTCATAGCCACACAATCCATTTAAATATAAAAGCCCCTTTAAATATAAAAATCAATATAGCCTGCACGGGTGTGGCTCATTGGCAGTTCCGTTGTTATGAAGTCACTTGTTATAAATTGGAGGTCACGAGATCAATCCCACCCGGGTTTACCTGTGTCCCATGTCTTGCGGCGGGTGTGGGGCACCTAGGGTTATAGT
>LPNX010231598.1:286523-395862 GCA_001517045.1 Pseudotsuga menziesii | reverse complement strand
TTATAATCATTTCTTACATTAGAATTGGGGTTGATTTTCATAGTTATTCATCCAAGTTAAAAACAAAACCATGGTTTTCAGTTTTAAATGCACCTTTCCAAGCGGTCTGTACCTCCAAAATGCATACTAATTTGCCAGGTGTGAGAGGTGTGAGTACCTCCTAAATGCATACTAATTTGCCAAATGTGAGAGGAAGTGATGTTTTAATTTTGGTAAAAAATTAATGACGCATTTTTTTATGTTTAGCTATTTCTATAAGTCGTCGTTAATTTTTTCTTAATTTTTCTAGAGGTTGAACTTTAATGAAAGTGGTTTCTAAACCCAAATTTTAATTGCAAGTAATATGGATATGGTGGGTGTATATTGCATAATGTTAGAGGGTGTCATTTATGATTTGTGTTATATTTGGTAAATATTTTTATTAGATTTTTTTTAGTATATAATAAAAAATAATATTTTTATTACTTAAATTTTTTAATAAAAAATTATTAATGAAAAAATTGTACACTAACCTTTTTTTAATAAAACTTTATAAGTTTTGAAAAATAAAAACTTGTTAATGAAAAAATTTTACACTAACTTTTTTTTTAATAAAACTTTATATGTTTTGAAAAATAAAAACCCAAAACGTAAAAAAACAAAAATTAGTCTGAAATTTCAACCCAAGACGAAATGAAATTCCAACCCTGATCATCATCATGCCCTATTCCCATACCATTTGCAAGTCATGTCAAGGGCCAAACCACAAGCCGAATCAGGTTTTGCTTACTTTCGACAACTTGTTTAGACGACATTCGATATTGGGTTGGTCGATTCAACATGTTCGATAAGAACAACTCTTGGATCAATACGACGATGTGCTTCCACCCACGAATTGGAAGTGATACCATCCTCTTGAGCTTGTTGTTGTTCATATTTGACCAACAGGTAAATATTCTGTCCATGGCCCCCTCAAAGTGAAGTAGGGTTTCATGTCCAAGCCTGCTATTATTATCAAAGGAAGCGGTAAAGGCATGGGCATGGGCAGGAACATGAAGGGATAGAGACAATGTGCGCATCCATCCCAATGCTTATGGACAGACACGATCTTTAAGGGGAAACTATCAATCCGAAAATGAGAAATCATTAAGGAGCAGCGCTGGTGAATCATACCAATATGACAGGTCAAGGCATGGAAGATAACCCAGACACGGCGGCAGGGGAACAGATTCCAGCAGAGAAGAGAGGCGGTCAGATCATGGAGGCCGAACATGGATCCAGAAGTTTGATGTTCCATTTTATTAGCCATTCCTAACATATTATTCCATTCTATATCCAATTGGAGCTCGAACAAAAGATTCTGGGTGTAGATAAATAAAGTTCCCATCCAAGCAAGTTCACCAAGTAAAACCCCATAATTTATACTATATGCATTATTGTGTTGAGAATATGAAAAAGGGTTTTGGCCATTTGCCACATATTCGATGGATCTGTAGAGAAATTATTTTATGAGAAAAGTCGCAGTAAAGGTTTGATCATGAACCTGATACATACAATTAAATATTGAAAATCATAGTTAGAAGCATATATTTAAAATTCGTGGCTAATCTTTAGTGAAAATGAACTCAAAGGGAGTTTATGCATTGGAAGCATCTGTGGTTTTTTTAAGGAAGATAAATGTACATTGGGTGTGGTCGATGTACAATCGTATCACTATTGATATAATCAATATGTCATCACATGATTCGATTTAGTAACAATTAGGAAACTAGTACACCAGCTAGAGGTGAAACTAGTACTCCAGCTAGAGGCAGCGTGGGTACTAAGAGGGTGCACACCATTGGGAAAGAAGATTGACATTACAACATTGTTATATTGTTGTTATCTACTTGCAAAGGGACACAAACAGATTTGGGTGTACTAATTTCATACCCACACATTACCATCTCACTCTCAAAGTCAAATAATGACCACTAAAGGAGACTATTTACTGACTGAAGGTGCTATAGATTTTTCCCTTGTACAGGTCAGATGTTTAATATCCCTTGCACAGGTCAGATGTTTATGTAATATTCAGATCTGGTTTCCTGAGTATTGAACTTTGTTTTAAGTATGGTATTTAAATATTTTCTCATATAAATTTGTCGTATTTCTCTTTTGAATCAATACCAAATATTTGTATTATGAGCATATTATATTGTAAGGGCCCATTGCAGTAAGCTTAAAATCAAACCTTGTAGATTCGGAAACCTACATCCATTTTTCAACAGTGCTCACAAGCGTTTGATGAAACCTCAACAAGAACTTTCACACGCATTGCTTGAATAGTAATCTACATCACTTTGTAGTACACAAGTGTTTCACAAAACTCTAGAGTCGAGTTTCATTAGAAGAGGGATCATAAGACTATTTGACCAACTCCCATAAATGTTAGAGACAAACATTGATACCTGCAAGAAATGTTCTGCATATAAGGCCAGCTTGGTGCGAAAGGTTAAGAGGGAGAAGTGGCAACGACGTCAACCGACTTTCGGGCCAAATCGTCAACTCCGTATAAACTACTCCATTTATAAAACTAAATAACTTATATGATAATTATTATAAATATATATATATATAACCAATTAACATAATTTATATAATAAAATAATAAAAATAAAACAAAAAATATAAAAAACCAAAAAAAATATAAATGTTGTCGATCCCAAGAGTTTATACACTCGATGTTTGTACTTCATGTAGTCGATGTCAGGTGGCAATGTTGTTAATCAATCCAAGTATGCGTAAAGAGTCGATGCCGATACTCATTATGCTACTCCATGCAGTCAATCCCAGAGTTGATACAGGAGTCGATGCCTTCTTATGCAAGAAAATATTCGTTAGAATATTTTTATTGAGGGCGATTCTTACAAACCTTGGTGCCATGAGTTTTATCTCCGGGTGCCTATTTCAAATGGGGAACTTGCCTTTATACATATTATTTATACTAGTAACTTTTCTTACCATTTTTTATTGTTCGACCTATTTCCTTATATATTACTTTATTTGAGAAGGAGATAATCAGTCAGTTATAGGTCCCATTCTGCCTTGTTTCCTAGTTTCACTTTCAAATGACATTCCTTGACGGGTAGATTCAGAAGGTAGGGAAGCCAAGAGCCAGTTCGTTCACGATAGAAAGGAAGTTATGCTACAAGGAATAGCCAATCTCTTTACCAAGAGGGTGCTAGTAGATTGATTGCTAGGAGTGAACCATTAAACTAGAAGAATTGGGGAGTAAAACTGGAGGCCGGGGCGTACATATGTTGAGGGAACTCATTGGGGCATGGGACATTACATGGCAAGAGTGAAAGAAACCTCCAATTAAATAGAATTAGAATATAGATTTGATATGTGTGGCTTACACCCAACTAGGAATGGGCTAGTAGATTATAATAATTGGTTGGGCAATCTACCCCATACCAATTGGCTGTACCCAGTATACCATACTTCTAGAAGACCAGCCATTACAACAAGTCTACCATACACATAGGATTACTACCTGACCCATAGTCTTTACCTAGTCCCACATCCCACCTCTCTACCAGACAATACTACTTACATGATTCATTGTTCGTTTAACCTAGTCCACACAATAAAACAAAAAATATAAAAAAAACCAATTTTTTTTATATATAATAAAATTATTAAAATAAAACAAAAACAAAACAAATCTATATAACTTATATAAACAAATAATAAAAATAAAACAAAACCAAACAAATCAACATAATTTATGAAATAAAATAAAATAAAATGTATATGTATATGTATATATATGTATATATATACATATATGTATATATATACACATATATATATACATATATGTATATATATACACATATATATATACATATATGTATATATATACACATATATATATACATATATGTATATATATACACATATATATATACATATATGTATATATATACACATATATATATACATATATGTATATATATACACATATATATATACATATATGTATATATATACACATATATATATACATATATGTATATATATACACATATATATATACATATATGTATATATATACACATATATATATACATATATGTATATATATACACATATATATATACATATATGTATATATATACACATATATATATACATATATGTATATATATACACATATATATATACATATATGTATATATATACACATATATATATACATATATGTATATATATACACATATATATATACATATATGTATATATATACACATATATATATACATATATGTATATATATACACATATATATATACATATATGTATATATATACACATATATATATACATATATGTATATATATACACATATATATATACATATATGTATATATATACACATATATATATACATATATGTATATATATACACATATATATATACATATATGTATATATATACACATATATATATACATATATGTATATATATACACATATATATATACATATATGTATATATATACACATATATATATACATATATGTATATATATACACATATATATATACATATATGTATATATATACACATATATATATACATATATGTATATATATACACATATATATATACATATATGTATATATATACACATATATATATACATATATGTATATATATACACATATATATATACATATATGTATATATATACACATATATATATACATATATGTATATATATACACATATATATATACATATATGTATATATATACACATATATATATACATATATGTATATATATACACATATATATATACATATATGTATATATATACACATATATATATACATATATGTATATATATACACATATATATATACATATATGTATATATATACACATATATATATACATATATGTATATATATACACATATATATATACATATATGTATATATATACACATATATATATACATATATGTATATATATACACATATATATATACATATATGTATATATATACACATATATATATACATATATGTATATATATACACATATATATATACATATATGTATATATATACACATATATATATACATATATGTATATATATACACATATATATATACATATATGTATATATATACACATATATATATACATATATGTATATATATACACATATATATATACATATATGTATATATATACACATATATATATACATATATGTATATATATACACATATATATATACATATATGTATATATATACACATATATATATACATATATGTATATATATACACATATATATATACATATATGTATATATATACACATATATATATACATATATGTATATATATACACATATATATATACATATATGTATATATATACACATATATATATACATATATGTATATATATACACATATATATATACATATATGTATATATATACACATATATATATACATATATGTATATATATACACATATATATATACATATATGTATATATATACACATATATATATACATATATGTATATATATACACATATATATATACATATATGTATATATGTATATATATGTATATATATATACATATATGTGTGTGTGTGTGTGTGTGTGTATATATGTGTGTGTAAAAAAAAAAAACTATTTTCAAAATAAAATAATAAAAATAAAAATATATATATATAAAGAAACAGAAAAAAAATATTTTCGTGTGCAGCTCGACCCAACTAGTTTACCAAACAACTGTGCACCCACCTCTACGACAATGGCATTCATGGCCGATGGCCGATTTTCCTTAACCACCATCCTTCAATTCCGATTACTGCTCAACCTGCTAATTCGTGTCAAATAGCCTATCCGATGGCGCCAAACATTGGAGGGTTTGGTGGGTTATGGATATGGATATTGGTAATACCCGTTGAGGAGATTGGGATCGATATTAACCATTGTTGAGAGTTTACAATTTCTCTATTTAATTGCCATAGTTGTCATGGATATAGCAGCATTGGAGAGAACCTGGAGACTTTTGAAGAGGCAGGCCACGAATTCTGCACCTCTGGCGTCAACACCACCTTCTTTGCTTACAAAATCCCTTGTAAGTTTATTGATAAATTTTTAGTGTATTTTGGATAAAAACCCATGTGTTGTGCAGTCATAGCTGCGCCAATGTTTTTCCATGTTGTTGCCTATTACTATTTGCACTAGCAGTCTTGTGCACCATCCTTCTTATTACCATGCATTTTTTTTTACATGAAATATGACTTATATGCCTATGACCATCCATTGTAGCAGAGGTAGTCTCACAACTTTTTTAAGTTAGGAGGGTTTCCACCTAGAGTAGTGAGGAAATGCGGTCTCAAAATATTGGATACCTTTTCATAGGAAGTGCGGTCATAGGGTTTCCACCCAGAGCAGTAAGGAAATGCAGTTTCAAGGGCTCAAATGTTCGTAAAAACAGACAATTTGAAAATCAAGTTGGATTACCCTCTCCCATGTCCCAAAATGCCTTAGGTCAATAGGCTAGACCACTGCAATGAAGAAGAGCCCAAATTGTTGCCAGTCTGTTCTAAGCTTCGGTGTTCTCTTCCAGTCTAAACTGCAAAACCTTCTCACATATTTCCTCAAGAAATGCTTGCTGAAATGAGATCATTTATTTTCCCCATTCCAACTTCTCCTAAAAATAACCAGGCTCTCTCCTGCTTGATTTGAGATGCTCAACAACAACCATTCTCAAAGGTTGGGATCATTTGCTCAAGGGTACCAGGAATGCAGTCAATGAAAACAAAAACAAAATAGAACCATGGATATTTGGTGCAAGCACTTGAAAAAATTTAGCAATTTCACATTAAATGGCAGGTCCTCCCAAATGGCATATTCATTGGTGGACTCAAATTCTATTATTAAGTTGGATTGAACAACCAGACTCAACCTGGCAGGAGTTATAGTATGTCGATTTCAATTGTGGAAGGAAACTATACTACTGTGTACACAGCAAGGGTTTTCAAGAAGGAAAAGTAGCTTGATACATCATCTTAATAGAGCCAAAATAAGTCTAAACCAACACTACTCTAGAGGTGTCAATGTTATGGTATTTTATTGCACTTGGCCACCACAACGACTTGATAATTGCCCATTATTTCATACAGCAAGTTATGTAGGTTCCGTGAACAAATTCTATTCACCTCAACAGGAATTCAAGTCACCAACTAGGAAAAGAGGTAACATATAGATCTCAAAATCCTCTGCGAATTCTTCTTAGTTTAAATATGACAGTCGATGGATTTTAACATAATTTGGCTGATTAATAGAAAAGGAAGGGCTTAACAGCAGTCTCGGTCACTGGATATTACAATGAAAAATAATTAGTTTGTCATCGTAATAGCTTGTTGACTTGACAGACTACAGTTATACTTTGGGGTATATTTTTTGAAACTGAATGTACATTCTATCTTGAGATACTGGTAGGCACAGTCTTAACTTTTATTTAAAACATCTGATGGCTAAGCCATTATCTTCATCTGAATTGTTGATAATTTAGCAATTTGCATTTTCAACAGTTGATTTTTTTAGGTCGTATGTAAAGAATTTTGTATCAACTTAAATAGAGAAAAATACATAATTATATACTCGGGTCTGCGTTTCAGGCAATGGTGGCCTCAGAGATTCATCAACATACATATGAGAAAGGTTATCACTACACCAATAAGTGCTTTGTCTATGCAGTGTCGTGCAAGGTTAGTCAGTTGGCACCAAGAATGGGAAGATCAAATAGGTACTTAATTGATACCAGTAAACCAAAGAGAACCTATTCAATTATTTTGTCACCAAACCTACTTGATGTTTTATCTATAAAGGGAACCTAAGGTTCATGGCTGTTAGCATTGTTGATCAAACTTGTCTGAAGCTAACTGATCACAGGCGGTTTCTTCTATGGTCACCCATTATGAGGTATTTTCAGTGTTTATCCATTAACATGTGATATCCTTACAAATAAGTAATGGTAATTTTATGGCCTTCCACAACCACTTGATATTGCTAATACCAGAATGATGGTCTAGGTGTATATGGTGTTGTCAGGTTTGAGAGAAAGGATATTGAAGAGACTAAAGTTCTTAGGTTAGCTATTAATATGGTGATTTGCATAAATGGTTGGAACCTAGAAAGAATAGTGGAAGAGCCATGAGCAATTAGCCACAAGCATGTTGGAATTTGCATTGATAGCAACTTGAATCAACATATGCCCAGCTTTGAAACTGTCATTTGTTAATATAAGAAGACATGCCATTCTTAGTGACTTTTGATGTTTATGTCGTTACCTTGTTTACTTACCATCCAACAATGGAATATATAAGAGGTGAGATCAAGGCTACAATATGTTTATGCTACCATCCAAGGCCATGAAAGAGAGGAATATTTTGGTAATATACTGATCTGCGCAAGGAAAACCGAATCTATGAGGTAATGTTTTCTATCAAGATCACCCTCCTTGGCCAAGTCAATTAAAACAGGGGTTACTTAACGAATAATGCATTTATTGATTGACCACTATGCTATAGTTTGCCCATTCTTATGTGACAGTGCCTGCTCACAATGTCTCATGGATACAGTGGAAAAGTGAAGTGATTTGTTTATCCCCTGATCGGACAGCTGAGGGGCCTCAAATTCTAGAAGTTTGTGTTGGTGTTGAATAAGAGAGCTATGCACCTCATGTCTAGATGATAGGAGAAAGCAATAAGCTAGTTATGTGGGTTGAAGAAGAGAATCTATGTTTCCTCATTGTGGGGAGGGGAGCGAAGAAAGGTGAACATGTCTCAAGCTTGAGAGAATTTGCTGACATTTGTTTTAGACTGCAAACTTGGTGTTTTCACTGCTCTGAACCAACAATAATTTAATGGTTCCTAACCTTACATTAGCTAGAACAATGATTATCCTAGCACTAATCTGCTCATACAGTTTCACTGCCTTGAATTCCAGCTGTCTTTCAAATTTTAACTAGAATATTTCTGATACCTGACAGTTTGTGTTTGCAAATAGTTGAACAAAAGTTTCGTTGTTGTCATTGATGATGCATGGTGCCCAGATCATCTGTTTTTAGGAATAACTCTTGATTTCTTATTTAAGAATCTGAACTTTTCCAAGTCTTTGAAAACCTGAAGCCATAGAACCTTCAGAAGGCTTCTGTCTGTATAAAACTTGGAACTATTCCAAAAGATAATCCTCTTGTTCAAAACCTTTAACAAATGCAAGCAACTTCAATCCATAGTTTAGATCAAGTATGTCCATTACCTGGCATAAACCTCTTTTAAAGCTTGAATAAAGCGTTTGAAACCTTTGCACAATGCACATGTTTTTATAATACTGAGCTGTCCAATTTCCTCTTTTTCTTCCCGATCCATGTTGTGTCTTGAATCCTTTTCTTTGGGATTTTATATCCAATAAAGTAAACGGAGTCTGTTTTCCAGAACTCATAGCTATCACTTGCTCTATATAGGTAAGGCAAGGAAATAACAAATGCTCAGAAAACAACCCATGAATAGTAATGACAATAAATTATTTCAACATCCACATAGTTGCAACTGTCTTGCTCAATGCTATAGTAATCCAAAGAAACATACAAATCACTTCCAACATACGTGAGATAAATATGTACACATCAAAACAACTCTGTGTGGAAATGGAACACTCAATTGGATCCCCCTACTCAAACTGCAGGGCGAGTAACAAGACAAAGGCTAGGAAGGCACCCTTTAGCAACACGATCAAACCATGTAGCCATAGGTGATCCAATCCTTGCACCAAGCATTGTTAGCTCCCTTTTCAAGAAGTCTTATTTGCCTGGGTATCAAATGTACCCACACAGTAACAGGGGCCTGGGAAGGTGCACTGAGGACTAATTAAACTAATGCAACCATTGTCGGAAAGTCCTCATACGTAATAGAGAGAGTAACAAGTTGTTGATGAAGTTAACACCAAATAAGCATTCATTATAGTATGTCACCTACTTTAGGGAACATGAGCAAGGACATATGGCTCTAATAAAATGAGATAAATTTATGTTCTCATAGCCATTCTCAACCCAAACCTAAACAAACCAAGGTGAATCCTAATAAAACTACTTCAATTGACACAAGGATGTGCAAATCTTTAGCTGCTTGACTTTGTGTTGATTACATTGTTGCCAATTGACATGTTCAATAGCAGGTTAAGTTTCTAGTTTTTGCTAATATCCCTAATTGATTCATATAAACAACATCAACAAGTAGGATGCATCACAACTTATACATTTTTCCATGAGTTCTCACCAAGACAACCATAGAGAAGAAAAAAACAAACCGAGTGGGCAAGTATTCGATGATGTATGTGCCCAGATATTCTCATCATTTCTTTAGATTTACATGTTTCTTTTTGAAAAAAAATGTACAAATTTTATTGCAATTTTTTGTCTCCATCCTATAAATGCTACAGAGTAGGATTCCTGGGTTTTTTGCGCTCAGTGGGTTTAATCAACCAAAGTCTGTGGAATCACATTAATAACAACGTTTGTTTGATTTTTTTCTGCGCAATTTCTAAAGGCTATGGACTATGTTATTAGCTATTGTAATCGATTTAGATATTCAGTTGCAAGTATGTCTTGAAACAGTTGTTTCGGTCTTTCAGAAATGCCTGTGTTTGAAGAAGTGTGTCTTGTTCTTCTTCAACCTTGATTGTAGTGTTGCATATATTACGGACCCAAGCCCACCCTATTATGTCCTTTAGGACCTTCTATTCTAGTCAGTTAGGTTGTGGTCTAGTAGCAGGCCGGATGGAATTTAGTATTTACCACAGCTAATTCAAGTTCAATTCTTGGTACATTCACACTAGGGAATCCCCAAAGCAACATGTCCAAGGATTTTTGTACTGGTCAAAATTGTAGTGCTTCTTGTAAAAAATATATTGCATATTTTATCTTTCCAAGGTGTATTAGCCATATTTTGTAAAGGCTGGTTGATTTCATGTAATTCTGATGAAGTGATATTTTGAGGATATGTGGAAGATTTTTGTTAATTTTAGGGAGATTTAGTCCACGGAGAATCAATCCACATAATGCTTTATAGTTGTCCTTGCACTACAGGGTGGACTTAAGTATTTGGGCTTCATATTAAAACCTAATTACTATTCCAAAGCTAATTGGACTTTGCTTGTTGGGAAGGTGGAAAGGAAGTTGAGTCTATGGTGTAAAAAATGTATTTCTAGGGCTAGAAGATTGGTATTGGTGAAAGCTATGCTCGAAGATATACCAATTTTATGGATTTCTCTTACATATGTTCATAAGGAAACTTTAGAGCAAATAAGAAAGATAAGCTTCATATTCTTATGGGTTGGTGGTAAGGATTTACCTTAAGTTGTATGGCAGAAAATCTCTTTACCCAAAGACATGGGAGGATGGGGATCAAAGAATCCACATTTCTTTGCTAAAGCACTAGCAGCCAAAGGTATTTGGAGACTTATAAAAAGGGTGGGTCTATGGGAAAAATTGATTACTCATAAACTCATAAAGCCTCTCACTGTAGAAGAAAGGATTCAGAAAAGGGACAAAATCATCAAAATGGGTCTTGTATGTGGAAAGATGTAGTTCAAGCCTTTAGTCTTGTTGGGGATTGGCTAGCCCATGTTAGCATTCTACTATGATAAATGATTACTTGTTGGGGATTCGCTAGCCCATGTTAGCGTTCTACTATGATAAATGATTACTTGTTGGGGATTGGCTAGCCCATGTTAGCATTATACTATGATCAATGATTACTTGTTGGGGATTGGATAGCCCATGTTAGCGTTCTACTATGATAAATGATTACTTGTTGGGGATTGGCTAGCCCATGTTAGCATTATACTATGATCAATGATTACTTGTTATATAGTAATCAAATGCTATCCTCCTTGAAAATTACATCAACATATTGCATCTAATTTTAGGGAACAAAAATCAATTAAAAATCACCAAATAAACTAAATTTAGCACAACTACCAATTGTATCGAATTGTTTGAATTGCTGGAGAACTCTTGCCACTAAATCTAGGATATCTCTTTCACTGTCCATGAATTTATGATAATCTCCCTTTAACTGTTGACTGTCTGCTATATGCTCTGTTTTCAACTTTGAAAAAATCTCTTCAAATCTGGGAATGATTCTCTATTTTATGAAAAAGAATTTAGACTCAAATTTTAATGACACTTGATTGTTGTTTGATCCATGAAGATATTGGATAAATCCCACTAAATCTGGAACTATTGCTTGACTGTTAATTTCATGGCTTCAAATCTTGTATTGTTTTCATCAAAATCAACTGTAAATTAGCTTCAATAATGAGTTGATATGTTGCAGGCTAAGAAATAGTACAAACTGTTATAAAACTCAGATTTAGGGGAATCTGTCTCCTCATGACTAGGTACTTGGCATTTGTTGTCGATGCTTGTGTTTTAATCAGCCGGTGATGACTACGATCTCTAAAAATAGGATCCTCATGTTGTAAATGTACTTGAAATACACTTGTTCACATCCAGATTTAATGCCTGATTTGGAGGGATTTGAACTAATCCAAATCCTCTGTTGAACACTCTGCCACCCTTAAATCTCTTTGCAACAACCCTTGATCTGGCATATTTGTCTGTCGAGTTTTATTCTTTACTTGTTCCAAGCTTGTTTGCTTGATGAGAAAAACCTGCTATGATCAAATTTAAGTAATACACCAACTCTATGACTTTCATATTCTCTATGTCCTGATCAAAACTACCTCTGCAATTTTTGCATCATATGGAATTCAACCTGCTTTGGTAAATCAAAAGGATTCTGCAATGCATAAATTCACACCTCTTGACAGTAGATTGCTTTTCTGCTGACTGGTTTTTCTTAGTTACTGGCCTTCACCCATAGATTAGCCTCACCATTCTATCGTATAATAACATCATAGCTATCAATCACTTAAATTACCAATCCTAAAGGCAAAACTTCATTTTCCAGATGTTTGAGTGAACAGTAAGATCACTTTATTATACACTTCTCCAACCACATTTGCATCAAACCTTTGACCATCCATATCCCAAAAGAACTGATGAACAACAATATCTTCCTTAGCTTGTTTTAGGTAGGCAAGGAACATTTTAATTGCTACTGTTGTAAAATAGAGCCTGATATGGGCATAGGGGAGCTTTGGAACAGGGGCAAAGGCTTCTGCTTCTTGATGCTCAGAGATGTTACTGGAAAACAACCAATTCACAAATTCAAGCAAAGTGAAAGGTGATATAAATGGGCTTAAAACATATAGAATACAGAATGTAGGTGAAGTTGATATTCCACAATAATCTATCTTAATGCTTTCAAGAAGTTCATTTGTGAAAACTGAAAGGCACCAACAAATGAAAGTTTTGCAAACCTCTGCAATGGTTCTACCAAATGAGTCACTCTGCTTCAATGCTCCACCTGGGTTGATTTTTTGTTGGGAGGATGTAATTTCCATCAGGCTGCTCAATATAGCTTTTACTTGACAAAGATGCAAATATATCTCAAATCTAGTTTTGTCACTCTTCCTTCTCAATTTCTTGCATTTCAAACCAACGCTTTCAATATCAGGAGCTCCCATGTCTTGATTATTCCTCGAAATAGAAGAATACATCCATTTGGACATAAACATGCTTATTACGGGATGAGACAGAACTTGGGAAAGGGATTCGGAATACTAGAATTGTCTTTGCCTAAACGCTGCTTATCCATCGCTTCCAAGTTATATCCATCTTGATCTTTGGATAAAGAATTTTTCCCAAAAAGCAATAAGCTTCTTAATCAACTCCACTCACAAAGAAAGGTTTCTGAAGCCTGATCAGGTTGAAAATCCTTTTGAATCTTTGGAGACAACATAGCCATGATTATAAAAGTCAATGCCCTTGAGTTGACCTGAGATTGCAAAAAAAAGTTCAACACACTAGCCACATAGATTGCAATGAATATCCATTGAGCTAACTTCAAACTTTTGGAGCTTGATTCAACAACTCGAAGGCACTTTTCAAAGATACACATCACAAGAGGGATAAAATGTGGAGGTGCAAGATCTTCCTTTGAAATATGCTTAGAGAGACAGGAAAGTAGCTCATCCAGGTAATTGTATAGATTCTTTCCCACCGTAGATACCACATCACATAAGAAAGCAATAACAGTTGATCCCAACGAACCAAACATATCACTGGCCAAGCTGTCTTGAGAGTGTACTCATCTTTCCTTGAGGAGAACCTGTGTACTATTGTGAACAAGCAAGAAAGAAAACCACACTCCCACTTCCTCTTTATTTCTATCAAAGGAAGAGGTGCTTAACATTGCTTTGTATGCTAGAAGATGGGCATCTTTTCGTATGTATTTCTCTGGCGAATACAACATCAACTTCAATAATGGTTGTAAATATTTGTATTGTTGTCCTATGCCGGATCCAGGATCGTCACTTCTAGGAGCAGAGAAACGTAGCCCTCTAGTAGATTCTAGCAATAGAGACAAAATAGAATTTTGTTGGAAGGTGGATAAGAGCAATGGCTCTTCTTGGAGAAGCTTGAAGGCATCAAAAGAACACTTGAAAAGTGCAATTGGTAATGTCCTCTGATATAGAGCCAACATATCAAGCACCTTTGTATATAATGTGACTTCCTTGTCTTTGTAAACATCAACATAAGAACATATATCCTTGGTACCCCATATCTCGGCCACAATTATTAAATCATTATCGTTCGAGTAGCGCCTCCTTAAATCCTCATGAGCAAACCCTAATATTAAGCTTCATGAGGAAACCCTAATCTTGGCACCTCCTTCTCCAAGTTCGTTATGATTAGCGATTTGCATGAACAAGCGATGAAGTGATGATACAAATGACAAGAATGGTCTCTTATTTATATTAGACCTCTAACCTAACTTACGCACCCACTTTACATGTGGGTCCACTTAACAACACTTCTAATTAAAATTAGGGTTCTTGGGCTTCCAACATGTAACTTTTAAATCAAATACATATTAAGTATCCACATGGTGCAGACCGCTTATCCAAGGAAGCACTTAATATGATGGTTGGCCTTCTCTCCTTATCAAAACTCTGGGAAGGAGAAATTATTGAGGAAGGCTTGATAGAGCTCTTTCAAGAGTATTTTTCAGTATTTGTGGCATGCTCATGTTTTGCCCTTTTCGAGTATGAGACTCTTTATCCTGTCCTCTTGTATTAGCTGGGGATATATTCTTGTTTTGATTCCCCTGGGGTGTGTTTGTTCCACCCAAGAGGCCTCCTGGATAAGCTGTTTGGGCTCATTCTGTTCTCCCTGTGGCAATGCTTTTTCTGTCTTTCTTTGAGATTTTGAGTTTTGTGGGTGGAGAGATGTTGGGTCGAGAGTTGGGTTAACAGCTACTGCAAATGCAAATAGTTTTTTTTTTGTTTTTTTATATATTTTTTGAGGTCGACAGTATTTATCTGTGACCTTGTAGATTGTATTTGTCTCACTCTTCCCTAAATGGGTCATAGCATCAACTGAATGGATATTTAGTTTTCACATTGAGGAATCATGCACATTGTTTCCCATGTTTCCCATAAGGTGTTCACTTAATTTTTCATGAGGGTTTACGGGTTGGTTTCTGAGTTTTTTGGGCAAGTCTAAAGTATGATGTTGTATTTTTCTTAGTTGTAAAATGAATTCTGGGAAATCCATGCCACCTATGGACAATGAAAGGAAATTAACAGCCCTTGTACCTCATATCTGGGCAGTTTTGGGCCCTATAAGAGCAAGTTACAACAATAATTAAGCCAACATGGGTATTGTTTTGAACATTATTGGGTGTGTTTCACTTTCTAGCAGCCTCGGCATTCAATTTGGGTAATTAAAATAGAGGACATCGGCATGTAGAGGTAACTAATGGTTTGGTTTAAAATCTGTCAAATTCTATGTTTAATTTCCTCATTTTCCTTAATATTTTCCCAAACTACATCGATCCTAGTGTTCTCATCTTTTCTATATTGTTATAGCAGCCAAACATCTAGATGAATGGTTGCATTCCTGATACTCATATTAAATGGTAGGAACATGATCAAAATTAGGATAGGAACTTCAAGAAAGCTTCACCAAATGTTAATTTTGATCAATCTTAACATAAAACAATTGTGGTGGGGATTATTCCACTAAAGGCATTCCTAATACTTGATCATAATAGAAATAGTTGTGTTGGGTTTTCTTTCCTCATCTTAAAGTGAGCATGGGTTTGGTGTTTTATTGGGTAACTCCCCACGGATCAATCAAAAACAAAATTTACTGATAAAATTTAACAAAACAAATTAAACTATGTTGTTGAATCTAAACTTTGGATCTGCACCATCTAATGCAATGCATTGAATTGATGCCCCTGCTTATGATAGAGCAGGATGGGTACACCTGTGTTAGAGAAATTGGAATAAAACTTCATTTTTGCTAAAAGCTGGTAGGACCAAGTGTTAATGCAAAAATTGGTGGTGTCAGCATGAAAGGGTCCAACATGAGCAAATAATCAATGACAGAACCCATGTGTGGAATAAGTGTTAGAGGTGCCTCTCTTGTCATTTAAATTTTAGATTTAGAAGGGACAGTTGTAAGAGATGGAGGATGGGAGACAAGGGTTGCAGAAATTTCATTGTAGTCAAAAGAATTATATGAAAAAGACTGATTTGTTGCTTCAACTCTTTGGAATAGATAATTTTCACTTGCTTCAACTCTTTACCTCTAGGAGGAGATTATCAGTAGGTCCTGTGGTGAAATCCAAAAATCTCATATCTTTTGAAAACTCAGTCCCTGATGTTCCTTATCAACAAAAGTATAAGAGTCTCCCAAGAAATAACATAAATAAAAGTTGAACTCATCAAATATACAATGCATGATTTTACTGCTCCTGAGTATCTGTAAATATAGAAACTGCTTGTTTAGATGGATTAATTACACGCTCTAGGTTTCTAGATGCTTCTCGAAAATATCTTGAAAATATTCTATGAACATCTAATCCACTACAACTTTGGCCTTGGGTTCAAGAACATTTATACCGCTAATGTTGCCAACAACTGCAGTATAGTCATGGCTCTGGTGTGGATAATTCCTTTAAATGCCTTTGACGATTAAAACCAGAGTTTCTATGGTGATATAATCCTTTTCCATCTCAAGGAATTGAAGAATTCGATCAACAATACCGTTGACATCACACTACTATAATGCAATTTTTCCAACTGCTCGGATAGACTCTGTTGTAATGGCCAAATCAACATTTGCAACATATTCTCTTATCACAATATCATATGTATTGCTCTCATTTTCCATGACTCTAAGCATCTTATGTTTCAATTTCTTCACAAATAAGGGTCACTACAGTGATAATACAAATGCTTATAATTTGATAAAAATAGGATTGGACCAGATGTAGATGGATGAAGACTGCAAATGACTTTTTTGAGCCTCTTGAACTCACCAAAGTGAGTAATCCTTTTGGTACTATCATATATTTTATCTTGAAAATGGGATGTTGATACCATACAAACTCAACATGCTGAATAAGGATGGACAAATCTTACATGGAAGGTGTTGAATAACATTTCATGGCCTTAAACTTTGTATGTGTAAATGGATTCCACAAATAATTTTCTAACGAAATGAATAAAGGAAACTATTGGCGCTGAATCTTGAGAGTGTTTGTAACTCCCCCCAGATCAATCAAAACCAAATTTAAAATTAAAATAAAAAACTGTTGTGCCAAATTTTGTGTCATATTTGCTCTTTTCTTTATGAAACTGCTTGGTAGGTTTTGAACAAGTCTTCATGAACCTTGAACTTTGTACTTGTAAATATAACTCCACACCAAAATACGAGACCCAGGTCTTAGTGAGGCTCTTATATTCCATTGAAGAAGCAATGCATCCCACGTGGGGAGTCAGAGTGGAAGGCGTAAACATGCCATAGGGCCTGAAGGGAATTGGAACTTAAAACTAATTTGTAATCAGATAATCAGAGCAGGGCACTTTCACATTCCAATCAAGCAGGATGGACACATGCTTTATTACCCTTACGAAGAAATAGTTTCTTGTAGGAAGTTCAAATGGGGAATATGAACCTCATCATGATTTTCTTTGTCCTTTGCTTCATCATAAATGTGCTTTTCACGGTCAAGTAAATTCCTTCATTTTGAAAGTCATAAATATTGATAAGAATGTGCCTTTATGTAACTGTAAAGTATAAGAACACTGTAGAATACCAGTCTCTCCAACCTTTTCGATAGGTTTAGTCAATCTCAAAAGCTTACTAGAATCTAAATTTTAGTGTAGTCTTATTTTAGGCGACCATACATTCTAGGGAAAGTTCAGTTCTTATCAATGGTTATTTCTCTCTCTGAACTGATGTCCAATCATCATGGAAGTTTTTTCAAATCCTATACATCTCAACACAGAGCTGATATATATTTTGTTATACCTAATAGTTTGCAAGTTTTTCCAGTTTAATTCATGCTTAACCAGTTGTCCTGCCTTTAAAATAACTGGTATCATCACCTAGAAGCCAAATACACAACCCTTTAAAGGTTTCTTTAAAGACACAATGTTGTAGGAGCAGGGTATTTCTCTTTATATTTGCAACATGACTCTTTAATTATTGAATCCACTATTAGGTGCCCTTATAGCCAAGGAATAATGATTCACAAAGCATAACTCCTCCATACAAAATGGTACCTTTGAAACAGTAAATGATTCAATGCTAAATACTTGCAATACTTGCAATTCCCCAAGTCAAAATACTTGCAATTCTTTGAATTCAAGGTCTAGAGATCATTCTTGCAAGACATTACGGTGCATAGGGAGTCAAGTCTCTAATTTTGCAAATTATAATCATCGAGTCTCCATTAGCAATAAGTTTCTAAATCTGCCTGGCTCTTAGAATTTTTATCACTTGATTTAAATCTAATGCTTCTATGTTATTATAGGTGGTCACTGTTGACCACCAGGCATAAGTCAATTCCCATTATCACTTAGGATTGTAAACAAACAGCCCCCTCTCTCCCCGCTACAGGTTGAAACCCGAGGACATATATTTGATTTTTCATGTATTGTTGGTATTTTTTTGGAAGCAATCACACTCGACGTCTCATATATCATTTTCCCTTTTGACAGTGTTCAAGTTAATGAAATGAATGTAAGTACACAATTTAATTAGATTTTGGCTCTCATTAATTGTATTGGAAATTTGTTTAAATTAGGTGGCAAGTTTCTATTCATATGGGATAGTGGTAAATTGATCTCTGTATCACCTTTATTTGTTTATCAGATTTTACAGTAGAAGTCAAAGAGTATTCTTCTTCTAATCAGGGGAATGTTTTTGTAACTACAACCTTTTTGTCTTTCTGTTATAGTGTCTTGAATGCCATTCTATTATTGGATTCTTAGCTTATGAGTTGAGTAACTGGCAAAGTGAAGGGCACCCATGACATGTGACTGTTGTAAAATCTAGTTTGATGGGAAAGGCTGAAGCCAAATTTCAGCCATGGTGGGTAGGATTGGTCCTGGAAGGAGTCAGATATTGACAAAGTCCATGACCAGAGGAGTTGAGCCAAAGAAAGTCTCACCTTAAGAAATTGTCAAAGTATGGGTGCGCAATTTTGGTTGTTGTATGAGAGTTGCAAATTCAAAATAATCATAGTGTAGGATGCACATTGTAGGGATTAACTTTAGAGCCAATCAAAGTGGTGACTTAGATATGTATTGCGGATGTTTTAATATTTTACTTGCATAGATGCAGTGTAGTGACATGGGTGCATTGTTCCAATATTCGGTTGTGCTAAGTTGCTAACATACTGTCATGCTCCCTTGGCATGTGCACTTTCATTGTGGACACACAACATAACATAATGTGGACGAGCTAGCATGGATGGACAGGTTAAAAATTCATCGCATGGAGAAGTCCCATGGCGACAGTGGAGTGTTTTCCTTTTTTCCTTGTTTAAAATGAAGAGCTGCAATTGTGAGAAATGTAATTACAAGTAAAATTCATGTATCATAAACATAATCCTGAGGAAAATATCATTTTTGAAGCATTTATAAATACGTTTTTCCTGGTTTTTTGCTATAATAAAGGATGCATTGATGAGTTAAACTTATTATATGTTTTCTTGATATCTGATAGATCCCTGTTCACATGTTATGGAAGGAATACTTTCTTGTTGCCTTAGCTAACCTTTTCAGCAGATTGGGTCAGGTTTGAGATACTCAAACATAACTTATCTTTTGACGAGGGTCATACTTTTCAGTGGAGCTTATCTAACATAGAATACTTAAAGAGCCAATCAAAGTGGCGACTTAGATATGTATTGCAGATGTTTTAATATTTTACTTGCATAGATGCAATGTAGTGACATGGGTGCATTGTTCCAATATTCGGTTGTGCTAAGTTGCTAACATACTATCATGCTCCCTTGGCATGTGCACTTTCATTGTGGACACACAACATAACATAATGTGGACGAGCTAGCATGGATGGACAGGTTAACAATTCATCGAATGGAGGAGTCCAATGGCGACAGTGAATTATCTTCCTTTTTTCCTTGTTTAAAATGAAGAGCTGCAACTGTGAGAAATGTAATTGCAAGTAAAATTCATGTATCGTAAACATAATCCTGAGGAAAATATCATTTTTGAATCATTTATAAATACGTTTTTCCTGGTTTTTTGTTATAATAAAGGATGCATTGATGAGTTAAACTTATTATATGTTTTCTTGATATCTGATACATCCCTGTTCACATGTTATTTATCAGTATTAGGAAAGTTTTTAATTATAGTTTATATCCACTAAAAATGGCAATTCATGGTATGAGCTATGTATTTTTAATAGGAGGAATGCGAAGATGAGGAGATTTCAGTTACTCCAGAATTTGGTCTTTATGGAAGGAATACTTTCTTGTTGCGTCAGCTAACCTTTTCAGCAAACTGGGTCAGGTTTGAGATACTCAAACATAACTTATCTTTTGACGAGGGTCATACTTTTCAGTGGAGCTTATCTGACATAGAATACTTAAAGATATTCTGGATTTCCCAAGTTAGTAAAAATATGGTCATTTTGTTGTCTTTAGGTACCAATTATTGGCATCTTCATATCTTGTGCTTCTATGTGTTCGTTGATATGAATTTCCTCAGCAAAATAAGTATATGTTTGAAATTTGAATGCATCGACTTGGAATGGGATTTTCTTTTGCTGATATTTAATTCTGCTTTAAACAACTTACCAATTTACAGACTTATAGTAGACAAGAGGGAAAGTTTTGTTTATGACTCTTTGTTTTTGATGCAGTGATGGCATTGGGCTTCGAAATCCTTTTAGGAAGGACTCTTCTTTGGACTATGAGAATGATAGTGATGAAGAATGGGAAGAGGTACTCATCACTAAATCTCTTTGGTAAGAGTATTTGTAGTATTTTTATTAACTTTCTTACTTTGTTAAAAATTTCAGGAAGATCCTGGGGAAAGCCTTTCTGACTCTGACAAGGATGATGAGGAAGAAAAGAATGAGGTTGACACATATAAGTTTAAATATGAGGAAGATGATGACAGTGATGGGTTTTTTGTACATGATGGATATCTTTTTGAAGATGAGGTAAATTCTGTAGAAAAAAGTTGTCTGATAGGGTTCTTTATGGAGTACATAAAAATTGTTTGCTATTATTTTAGTGCTTCCTATTGCAATGTCCAAGTTTTATTTGGGGTAATTGAAGGTTCATCCCCTTGTTTTAGTGTTTCTTGTTGCAATGTCCTAGTTTTATTGGGTGTAATTGAAGGTTCATTCCCTTGTATTGTTGCTGGAATTTACCTCAAAAGCGGGGTTATTATAGAAGTATATAAGTTGAAAGCAATCATTTAATTACTTAAGGGATGTATATAGTTGAAGACATTTATTGGCCTTGATGAATATTAGTAATCCGTCGAACTGTGCATCTAATGGAGTTACAGGAAGGGATCCTGACGGATCAGTTGCTATAAATGGTTGTTATATTAACCTTTTTTGTATTATCTTCTACAACCTCCCTATGGGTTATAACCTCTTCCTCTTTTACCACACTTACATCATTGCCCTCTCCTTCAAAACTTTCTTTAAAATCTATAGCAATCTTAATGTTGTTCTCCTTTTACTTATAGCCTCAATGGGGCTGCTATTTCCTTCCCCTAATCCACACATTCATAAACAAGAAAAGTGTTCATTAAACTCTTGTCCTCATGGGTATGTCCTCCAGGGACTCTACATACTTGGATGCACAATAGATCATTGCTGCATTATCATCCTTTTCCAACTCTAGTAGAACATCAAATACCTACTACTCATCATTTTCTCTCAGCTCCCTTGCATGGATATTTAGATTCACCTCCTCTTCGTAGAAGGTTTCCTCAATATCTTCTCTTTTGACACTTCAATGTTGTAATATGTAGAACATTCAATGTACATAGATCCAACTTTAGGATATTCATCAAACAATTTAAAATGCATTTAAGATGTATTTTGATGATGATGATCCACTTGATGGACAACCTATAATTTTTTTCTATTTTGTATATTCCATTGGAATTCCTATGCATAATCTTATTTATGTAAAATGTTTTAATGACATTGAATGATAAAACTACATTTCTTGGTATTATACGTATAATTTATATTTTTTTTTGTATTTTTAATATAGTACTATTTTATAGTTGTAAAAAAAACTCTCTCTTTTTATCTGTATTTTATTTATGTGATTGTTATATTTTTAATTATATATAAGTTTATGAGAGTTCCTTAAAATGTTTAAAGCGCATGCTTCTCTTTATTTCATTATTTCAATAAGCTAAAATACATGTTTATCTTTATTTCATTGTTTCAATAATTTACACAATACAATGAAAAAGCATTACAATTTTCTTGTGCTAATTTTATTTATTTCATTGTTTCAATAATTTACGCAATACAATGAAAAGCATTACATTTTTTCTTATTCTAATTTTAGTTACAAGGAAAATTGTACATACTTCTCAGGAATTAGTTTATCATAAATAGTAGTTACTCGTAAGTTGTAATAATAATAATTATGTAGTTTGTAGATTGTTATCTATCATAAATTTGTTTGAATATCATCATTGTCAAGCAATAAAAACTTCTTAAAGGGTGCTAGCTCAATGGTAGAGCGCCTGCCTAATTATAGGCAGGAGGTTGGTGGTTCGATTCCTCCGTGCCCTATCATAAATTTGTGACTACAAAAATGACTAAATTCGCATATATACGATTATTAGTGGCTAATTTCTCGTATCTTAGTCATATTTAGCTTAGTCATTAATATGTTGACATCTAGTAGTTTATTTAGTCGTATATTTGGTCATTAATTGTTGCAATCAGTGACTAAATCAATGACTAAATCCGTGACTAAATCTGTGACTAAATCATTAACTATCAATGACTAAATCATTGCCTATCAATGACTAAGTCATTGTCTATCAATAACTACTAAGTCAAGCTATTAATGACTAGTGAAATACGACTAGCTATAAGATAGTGGAAATTAGCTACTATTAGTCACCGCCTCAAAAATAGTCGTTTATAGCCTGATTTTAGTCATTAATTTCTCATTTTGTACTAGTGAATATTCCCTAGTGTAACATCATGTAATGTATTTTTGGAGTCTCTCTCGAAGAAGTCGGCCCTGTTAGGGTAAGAGGTTGACCCTAGTCATGTATTAGGTCAGTCACTTGAAAGGTATAATAGGGAAGCACCATCCCTTATTTATACACACTTGCACTCACTCAAGTTCGCATGAGTAGAGAGAGAAAGACAAGGAGGAGAGATAGATAGCTGCATAAGACTTATTATTTCTAGGTTTGTTCATCTTATAATACAGTCTTTGTGACTAAACTATTCTGAGGAAGTTTGTGGGGTTTTCTCCTTTATGGTTTCCACGGTGAAAATATTTGTGTCTTGTGTATATAGTCTATCTTATGCATCTTGTTGTACTTGTTATTATTTAAGATAAAGATCATAATCAAGTAAATTAGATTAGAAACACTAACATTAGATTCTGTTGTAGCTGCAACTTTTTCCCAAATTTTTTAAAATTTTGGACCCTCCTTTTTTATGTTATCTTGCCTAGGATTGTTTTGATTGCTGAACTTTGTTTTTCCCTCTGCAACAAATTTGGGTTACTTGAAGTTGAAATGATGTTAGTTGTTTTCATGATTTTCGGAAAACTGCCTTTTGTTTGCCAATGTTTTGACTAGGGAATTTAAAGTTTTGATTTGAAAAATAACGTCCTTTTGATCTGGATGTTTTCCTTTATCGCTATCAGAGGTCAGTTGAAATTTGAGTTGAAACTCTAATTCTCTGTGCCGCCGTTGTTTCAAAGGTTAAACGAACTTTTTAATGCTGCCCAGCCGAAGGTCTTTGAGCACTTATCGCTATGTGTTATGTTTTGTTTATCGCTACCGGAAGTCTATTGATGTGTGAATCGGAGCATTAGTTCTCTACGCAGCCACCATTGCGGAGGGTAAATAGAGAACGTGCCAATGGATAACTCTAATTTTCACCGATGCTTTTGTTTTATTGATCAAACTTTTACTTCGTGATGTTTTTTGTTTTCGCCATCGGAACGATGTTGATGATTAATCGAAGTACTAATATTTTGTGTTGCCGACACGGCGGCAACATTGAGCCTTTGGTTGCGGAACCCGTTGTCTCTCCACTTTCCGTCATTGCAGTTTTCTAGTAAACTATCTCGATGATGTTTAGTGGTTATGAGCTCCGACCTTTAGCTTTTAGAGTTTCTGATCGCAGACGTTTTCTGTTGACTGCGAAACTTTTAGTCCATCTATCTCTCGTCGTGGTGGCTGCGTAATGAAATTTTCAGTCAACGCATTATGGTTAGTGGTTCCGATCTTCGATGCCTGTACGACATTTTTTTGTGTTTTATTTCGCCAGTGTTTTATTTTGTCGCGGAAGCCGTAGTCTTTATGGTTTTCGTCATTGCGGCGGCTTAGTGAACTGATCATCCGATGCTATAATGCTTCCGCCCGCAGGTGAGGAGTTTGTCAACCTGATGCTTAGTTTTTCCCACCAGTAAGGATTTCCCACCATTTTTGTGAGCTTTTACCATATTTCTTGGGTGATGGAGGTTTTCTGTTTTTTATCAAGTTAGGGTTTCGTGATGAAAACGCGGTACCAGGCTTCACATTTGATGCTTAGTTTTATTGATAGTATGGTTTATGTTTTATTGAAAGTAAGATGATCTTGAATGCAGTTTGGATTGATGATGAGTTTTTGTTTTAATTGCAGACAGACCTAGAGGATTTTTCAAACCTAGTTTGATGATTGTTGCTTCAAAGAAGACATATACAAAAGACAAAGCATAATCAATAGCAGCAAAGGCCTAGGCTTGGGAAAGGTTCATCAGTTACCGAGCTGGTCCCTTTTTATGAAGTACTCATAAGTCTCAATCTGAAACGTAATGTATTGTATGAATCATGAGCACTCACAAATGGACAAAGATTGTGAGATTAAACGATTTGGGGAGCCCAAGGTTCACCCAAGGGGGGAGCAACCCAAAGGTTTTGCTGTTTTGTATAAATATAGGAGAGTTAGGGGGAATAAAGGGACTTTTTCCCAGATAGATTTGTGAGAGTATGATGTAAGAAGAACTATTTCCTTTTACATAGAGAAATTACAAGTTTCCTGTTAGAGAAAGCTTTGTGGAAGGTTTCAAATGTTGTGCTATGGATTTGTTGAATGTGAACTATTTCGTTTTCAGCTGCTATCCATTAACTGTGAGATCGTTCTAACTCTTTGAACCTATGTTCTTGTTATGAATGCACTCTAGTTTATTCTATGAAATTTACACTATGAGTAATTAATGATGTTCATAAACAATTAGCTATCTGGTTGTTCATATATCTATAAATGTTCATGTGTTTTGAAATAAGTAACAGCTATCTGTGATTTTTCTTTTTACATTACTCATTGATGAATAATAATCTTGCTCCCTAGGGATAGGTTAGATAGTTAGTTTCAACTTTTTCTTGCTATGTGTGGTTTAGATGCGAGAGAGTTAAGACGAGAGGTAAGAACCTGCGCATCACATTGTGACCGCTCCTCGTATTCTCTATCAATCTGCATTTTTAGATAGGCACTTCCATATTATACTTAAATACAAAAACTAAAAACATACACGATGGACCGGGCCGAACCGGTAAAACCCTTTATTTTTGTTACTTGACCTATGGTAGCCGGACCGTAAACTGGACGGATTCCCCATACCAAACAGTAACGGGCTAGTTGGGAACATTTACCGGGGAGAATCCTTGACTGTTGTTACCTACGATTTTCCAGGCCTCAATAATTTTTGGTGCTAGAAGGAGGGCAGCCAGTGCATGGCTGGCCGAGGAAACTTATTTTTTCGAGATTATTCCATCGGTGATAGTTCTGAAAGTAGTATGTTTCCCAATCTAATTCCTGAAGAGAAGTGTAAAGAGCATCTGTATTCTGTCGATAACGAAGTAGTTAATGATCTGAGAGTGCGGGTTCGCTATGGTACGGTTTCATTGTGTCCTTTCAGTGTTGTCACTGTTTGCACTATGGGTACCTGTCTGTTGGCAACGTGGATCTCTCGGCGAGGAACTTGGGGTACATATAGAATCTGACGTTAAGGACTTCTAGGGCATATATGAAGAAGATTGGAGGATTACCAATTATTCCTATCTTTCCCAGAAGAGAATATAAGAAGAAAGACTGTCCTATATTGAAAGACGCGGTGTTGGTTGGATATTTTGAAGAACTGGTAGAAACATCCTTCCAGGAAGTTGTTCAGCCTTTGAATCAAGTGGGCCCAGATACACCTTACTGTTCACCTATTCATACCCCTGTTCACTCACCACCTCATTCTCCACCCAGAATCATGGCAAACATGAATGCAAATCAGGCACCCAACCCACCGAATCCACCACCTGCTTGGAGGGCTAGGTCAGCTTTAAACCTGGCACCCCCTTTACATGACTTACCTCAGGCTTTTGAGAAAATGCTGCCCAAATTTCACCCAAGTGAAAAGATTTTGGTAGATGATCATTTGCAAAGCTTTTACTTGGCTATAGAAGGACTAAGGGCTGGAGAACATGAAGATGTAGTCTGCAAATTGTTTCCACATACCCTGAAAGGAGCAGCAGCCTCATGGTATTTTGCTCTGCCTGCAAACTCAATCACAGACTGGGATACATTTGAAAGAATATTTAGAAGTAAGTATGCAGTCCAAAAACCTCATGCAGCGTTAATGAAGGGGTTATGCGCTTTAGAGAAAGAAAGAAAAGAAAAAGTGCATAGTTTCACCCAAAGGTATGCTACTTATATTAAGAATTTGTTTACAACTGATAAAATGTCTGATAAGGTTTTGATCGAATACTATACTTCAGCTTTAGGGCTTGACTTGGCCATGTTTTCCAAGATGCAAGTCAAACCTACGTTGTCAGAAACTTATGAAGAAGCCGAGAGAGTAGAAGCTGAAAAAGAGAGCATAGAAGATTATCCTGAGCAGTCGGGAGAAAAAACTTTTGGTAAGAAAGCCTTATTACTATCTAAGCCTAAGGAGGAGCAGTCACATGACTTTGAAGGAATGTTGAAAATGATGCAGAAACTATCTAACAGAATAATAGATTTGAAAAAGGAAAAAGAAGCTCAGAAATCTTATAAGCCTTACTATAAAAGGGGAGAGGACAACAATCAATCTAATCCTCCTCCGCATAGTCCTGCATCAATGAATTTAACGGAGGTAGGGATGGATAATTTTTGCACCTTTCATCAGCAGCCTCATTCTGAAAAAAATTGGCCTCAATGGATCAATTCGATGACATTAGTAATGAATCAGCTATTGGACTCTAAACTAACAAAAGCTGATGAGGAGGAGGAAAAGGGAAATAAATTCACAGAAAAACGAGAGGATGATGCTCTGGTTTTATGGGATTGTGTCTCACTTTTTTATACAAAAGACAAAGGTACTTTGAAGCATGAGGAGATATCAGAAACAAATGTGACAACAAGGATCCAGGGTTTGTTAAATAAAAACAATTCAATAATTCCAAAGATTAAGAAATTTCAAGACAATATGAAGAAAATACAAAACAACAACACAGATGATAAAATACCTGAACTTACTATTAGCAGTCAAGATCCAAAACAAGTCAACATGCCTAATAGGCCTATTGAAGACAAAGCTGGTAATGTCAAGGAAAATCTCAAAGCACCTGAGATGGGGTACGAATTGTTAAAAGCACTTGAAGTACCAGAGGAGGAGCTTCCCATTAACAACCAACCTGTAGAAGAGATTGTTGAAGCAAGTGTGGGAGGTAAGACTAGGTTTAAAACCCCACCATTCCCCCTGACCTTTGAGATTTTAAACCATAAGGTACACAATTTTTTAGTAGACTCAGGGTCGTCGGTCAATGTTATGCCACTTTCATTCTGCAGAAAGATCAATGGACAACCTAAACCCACTACCTGGCAGGTTACTCAGTTAGACATGACCAATGTGAAAGTAGTCGGGGAAATGGAAGATGTTCTGATTCACTTATCTGCAAATGAAAAGATATGTCAGTACATTGATATTGTAGTAGCAGACATACCTGATGGCTATGGACTTATTTTGAATCGAGATAGGTCAGCAAGACTAAATGGGTATTTTGCTTCAGATTGGTCACACTTGTTGTTGCCTCAGAAGGGAAGTCCAAACTAGATTAAAATATTAAGAGAGCCCCACATGAAGCACAATGTTACTCAATTGGAAGAAAAAAATGAACCAGTGAATTCTGTGTTGGGAAATCATCTAATTGAGCTAGAACTGGGAGACTACCAAGTAGAAGAAGCTAGCAGTACATCAGACACCTAGCCCGATCTCCTTCAATTTTCACGGGCTGATGAGATTGATTGTAAAATAGTAGATGTAGTTTTTTATTCAAGTGCAGTAGAATTAGATAATGGTTAGGTCTTTTTCATTTTGTAGTCAAGCCTAGCCCCTTAACTTACAAGTTGTCAGATTTTTAGGGGTGGGTAGAGGATTGACCAGTTAGTGGTTTAGTTCTCAAACTTTATTTTTCTTTTTCTTGATTTTTGTTTATGGATTATCTTGTACATAAATAAATTGATTTGGTTGTTTATTTTGATTTACTTTATTTATGTTTGTTCTAGTTTATATTTTGATTGATTTCAATAAAAGAAGCAAACTTTTGGTTGCATGGAGAGTATCAGAATTCTGGTTAACAAAAATCCTTGATTATAAGACTGTGTACTATTGATTTATCTAAAAGAATTTCCTCTAGTTTAGCAGTTTTCCTAAATGGCTATGAACACATTGAAGTCCTACTTAATCCTTGTAAAATAACTCAGGATCAAAAGGTCTGGAATACTATTTCGAGGCTCCATCCATCTCACATTTAAAAATGTCTTAGGGGGTGACAGCAAAAGACCCATGGAAAGGAAGCAGGGTAAACAGTATATTATATATAAATGATCCCATGCCAAGAATTGAAAGCCAAAAGGAAAATAAGAGTCAAGAATATCCTGAGAAAGCAATATGTATCAAAACTAAGTACTAAATCATATGAGTACAAAATTGCCAAAATTCTTCTCCGTCTGTGAGTTGAAAATCAATACATCTCTCACACAAAAGGACACTATGGATAGAGGAGCCTGAATAAAAATTCAGAAAGAAAGGCATGCAGGAGGACTCAAAAGAAAGGACAAAAGTCCAAAAGCACAAAAAGTGCAAAATGGCATGGGAATGAGGAACAAATGAATATTTCTGTTTACCATATGTTACAATCCTGTGGTGTCCAAACTGGAAGCTTCTCGAAGACAGAGGTAAAAATGAAACTCATATTCCTGACTATCATCAATGATTAAAAGTACATATATTTTCCATTTGGGAAATCCATACATCTAGAAGAATTCAACATGTTGGTTTTATTGTCAAACAGTCTGTTACTTAAGGAAGAAATTGTCCAGAGATATGGGTTCACCAGGTAGTCGCCAATTGTTGCAGCTGCAACTTTTTCCCAAATTTTTTAAAATTTTGGACCCTCCTTTTTTATGTTATCTTGCCTATGATTGTTTTGATTGCTGAACTTTGTTTTTCCCTCTGCGACAAATTTGGATTACTTGAAGTTGAATTGAGGTCAGCTGTTTTCACGATTTTCGAAAAACTGCCTCTTGTTTGCCAATGTTTTGACTGGGGAATTTAAAGTTTTGATTTGAAAAATAATGTCTTTTTCATCTAGATGTTTTCCCTTATCGCTATCAGAGGTCAATTGAAGTTTGAGTCGGAACTTTAATTCTCTGTGCCGCCGTTGTTTCGGAGCTTAAACGAACTTTTTAATGCTGCCTAGCCGAAGGTCTTTGAGCACTTAATGCTATGTGTTATGTTTTGTTTATCACTGTCGGAAGTCTATTGATGTGTGAATCAGGGCATTAGTTCTCTACGCAGCCACCGTTGCGGAGGGTAAATAGAGAACGTGCCGATGGATAACTCTGATTTTCGCCGATGCTTTTGTTTTATTGATCAAACTTTTACTTCGCAATGTTTTTTGTTTTCGCCATCGGAATGGTGTTGATGATTGATCCGAATACTAATATTTTGTGTTGCCGACACGGTGGCAACATTGAGCCTTTGGTTGTGGAACCAGTTGTCTTTCCACTTTCCGCCATTGCGGTTTTCTAGTAAACTATCTCATCGATGTTTAGTGGTTATGAGCTCCGACCTTTAGCTTTTAGAGTTTCCGATCGCCAACATTTTCTGTTGACTACGGGAGCCGTAGGCTGATTGTTTCCCGCTACTGTGGCTGTGTAGTACGCTATCTTTCCGATGTTTAGTTGGTTTATCTGCCGATGCTTTCCTAGCTAGTTCCCCGTTGCTGACCGTCGATGTTTTCTGTTGACTATGGAACTTTTAGTCTATTTGTCTCCCGCCGTGGCGACTGGGTAATGAACTTTTCTGTCGACGTATTATGGTTAGTGGTTCCGATCTCCGACGCCTGTATGACAGTTTTTTGTGTTTTATTTCGCCAACGTTTTATTTTTCCGCGGAAGCCGTAGTCTTTATGGTTTCCGCTGTTGCGGCAGCTTAGTGAACTGATCATCCGATGCTATAATGCTTTCGCTCGTCGGTGAGGAGTTTGTCAACCCGATGCTTATTTTTTCCCGTCGGTAAGGATTTCCCGCCGTTTTTGTGAGCTTTTACCATATTTCTTGGGTGACGGAGGTTTTCTATTTTTTATCAAGTTATGGTTTCACGATGAAAATGCAATACCGGGCTTCACATTTGATGCTTAGTTTTATTGATAGTATGGTTTACGTTTTATTGAAAGTTAGATGATCTTGAATGCAGTCCGGATTGATGATAAGTTTTTGTTTTAATTGCAGACAGACCTAGAGGATTTTTTAGACCCAGTTTGATGATTGCTGCTTCAAAAAGGACATATACAAAATACAAAACAGAATCGATAGCAGCAAAGGCCTAGGCTTGGAGAAGGTTCATTAGTTACCGAGCTGGTCCCTTTTTATGAAGTACTCATAAGTCTCAATCTGAAATGTAACGTATTGTATGAATCATGAGCACTCACAAAAGGACAAAGATTGTGAGATTAAACGGTTTGGGGAGCCCAAGGGTCACCCAGGGTGGGGGCAACCCAAAGGTTTTGTTGTTTTGTATAAATATAGGAGAGTTAGAGGGAATAAAGGGAATTTTTCCCAGATAGATTTGTGAGAGTATGATGTAAGAAGAACTATTTCCTTTTGCATAAAGAAATTACAAGTTTCCTATTGGAGAAAGCTTTGTGGAAGGTTTCAAATGTTGTGCTATGGATTTGTTGAATGTGAACTAATTCATTTTCAGCTGTTATCCATTAACTGTGAGATTGTTCTAACTCTTTGCACCTATGTTCTTGTTATGAATGCGCTCTAGTTTATTCTATGAAATTTCCACTATGAGTAATGAATGCTATTCATAAACAATTAGCTATATGGTTGTTCATATATCTATAAATGTTCATGTGTTTTGAAATAAGTAACAACTATCTGTGATTTTTCTTTTTACATTACTCATTGATGAATAATAATCTTGTTCCCTAGGGATAGGTTAGATAGTTAGTTTTAGTTTTTTCTTGTTGTGTGTGGTTTAAATGCGAGAGAGTTAAGACGAGAGGTAAGAACCTGCGCATCACATTGTGACCACTCCTCGTATTCTCTATCAATCTGCATTTTTAGATAGGCACTTGCATTTCATACTTAAATACAAAAGCTAAAAACATACACGGTGGACCGGGCCTTAACCGGTAAAACCCTTTATTTTTGTTACTTGACCTACGGTAGTCGGACCGTAAACCGGACGGATTCCCCATACCAAACAGTAACGGGATAGTTGGGAACGTTTACTAGGGAGAATCCCTAATTGTTGTTACTTGCGATTTTCTAGGCGTCAACAAATTCACACAAGTGGCAATCGAAACTCCACAAGCTTATTTTACATTCACACCAGAGGCAATCAAAATTCCACATCCTTGCAAATTTACTTACAGGCCACAAGCTTGTGCTTGAATTTGTGTGCAAACCCATTTTTTTCCAAATACAAAGTCGAAATATTCTTAAAGACTAGTTAGAGAGAGTAGCTTTCTTCATTATCACTCTTTCAAATATGAAATAAAACAAATCCAATAACTATGCGAATGGAAAATACTACTCAATCATATCATCCTCCAATAATGCACTATAATTATAAATATATTTCTTGGTAAGTGTTTCTCCGTATGTGTGGTGTGTTTAATGTTAGGGATCAATGGGAAATGTTTCTATGTACCTGTCAAAACAATATATATACATCTATGTAGCTAGAAGATAAATAATTATGAAATGAATATCATATGTAGGCAACTGTAAAGAGACAAGTAATTAAGTCTTTGATATTCGTCCAAGCTAGTATAAGCATATATTTGAATTGAATGTTTGGGAGGGGAAAATGGCTTGTACTTCCAATTGGTTTATCATATTTCTATAAACCTCTCTTATTTTTTAACAAAAACGGTTGACGAACTTTTTATAAAAAATGAATAAGTAAATGTTACAATAGATTGGACATCGAATGCTCCCAGAGGAAGACCAAGTCCATGCCGCCTTGTGCTTCCTTTTCCATTCTATTTTTTTCATCACCATTTCCTATTCTCTGAGTGCTGAAACTCCTTATAAAGTGCCCAACCAGGAGTATACAAAAGCAGAACATTCAAAGGATGAAAAGGAAAGGTTCACTATAAAGGGATCCAGTTTCTCTCATAATCCTGTTGATCACATAACAGGTTTCCGCAATCTAAATCCACTCCCTTATTGGCCATACTATCAGCTTGTTTATTATTTTATCTCAAAACATGAAGGAAATTGATGGCTTTGTAATCATTTACCATGCATTTTAATAGATGGTGGGTCTTGGTGGTTGGATCCTTTCGATTCCTTGTTATTTTCCTTGCTTCTCCAATAACCATGCATGAGTAACCGAAGACCACCAATTCCTCAACACCATCTTTCCTTGCCAGCTCTAGTCCCTTTATTAATGCTAACCATTCCACCCCATTGTTAGTCTTCCTGTCGATTCCCCAAGTGTACTCTTTTAGATTGATTCCTTCATAATTGAAATAGACTCCCCCCGCTCCTACCATCCTGGGATTGCCTTTCGAGGAACCGTCAAAGAACAAAGAGCTGCAGCCCAGTTTCAGCTTCCACCAGCATTTGAACTCTTCCAGATTCATTCTTATTTGCCAAGATTTCAAAATTGAATTTTTTTTGGGTTGAGTCCATGGAAGATGTGGTGGGAGAACTAGAAATTAGGAGACCCAATCCCTTTCTTCAACTGTCAATGATTTCTTGCTGATGTTGTGCATTCCCCTCATGAATAAAACTTCCACCCAAAGAGCTTTTATAGCTGCCGCAACTTTTCCCGGACTATTTTTACCCCCTCGAAGATCTCCTTGTTTCTCATTGTCCATATCTTCCAGCAGATTTATCTTAGAAGAGCTTCCCAATCCCTCACAAAGTCTGGTTTGTTGAGGAGTGATCCTTGGTAGTAGTCCTTCCAGCAAGCAAAAAGATCATCCCAATTTGTTGGCAATGTCAATTCGAAATTCAAATCCTTGTAAGCTTGGTTTCAAACCTCCCTATAAAATTTGCATTCTAAAAAAAACTATTCTATAGATTCCTCAGACTCTTTGCAGAGAATACATCTCAGTGAGCCTTCCATTCCTCTTTTTCTTAGATTCTATGTTGTTATAGTTTTGCGATGGGCTAGTATCCAATAGAACATGTTGATTTTGGGCAGACCGTCTTTGTTCCAGATCTTCTTCCATTTCCTGTCGTTTTTATAGCTACTGTAATCCACATCCACTGCTCGGTAACCTTCCTTCACCGTATAACACCCTGTTTTTCCCCAACAACGTTCATCCTTCAACGTGCAGTGGACAGGTGGTGGCATCACCGTGATGAGAGCATTGTAATCAGCATTGAGTTGGTCAATCTCTAGATCGAGCCAGCCAAACCACCTCTCGTTGCTCGTCCAGTCAGAGAGATCGTATAGAGCGTGGATATTCATACTTTCCAATCTCTACATTAAGTCTGGGAACGCCTACACTAAAACGACAGGGGGAACGGATGCATAGTAATCAGGCCATATTTGGATAGCCTTATCGTTGCCAGGTATCCATTTCAACTTCTCTATTAGGATATGTGCAACATTTTTACACAGCTCCCATATCGGCGAGCCTTTCCTGTCCATGCTTAAGTTGTCCAGACATCTCTTTATGGTGCCTGTCAGGTATTTTTTTTGGATGATTTCCTTCCACCGCGCTCCTTTTGCAGTTACAATTCTCCAGAGAATTTTAGCTCCAAGAGCTAAGTTCATTTTGCTTGGATCTAGTATTCCATCTCCTCCATATATTTTTGGTTTGCAAACAGTTTCCCAATTCACCAAGTGGAATTTTTTAAGGATGTCTGATTTGCCTCCTTGCCACAGAAATATTCTGATTTCTCTTGTAAAGTCTTTCATAATTTTTTTTCAAGCAAGAGAGATCAAGCAAGAGTAAATGGGATAGGTATAAAGGATGGAATTGATAAGGGTGATTTTTCCAGCCGGATTAAGCCACCTTGTCCCCCATCAGTTGATTTTGTTCTTCGTCTGATCTATCATCCCTTACCAGTCAACAACCCTTTTTTTCCCTTTAAAGATTGGGATCCCAAGGTAATTAAAGGAATTCCAAGTTGCATTTCCTTCGAATCCAAGGGTCATTGTTATCTTTACCAACATTCCCGAGGGGCAATTCCAGCCATAAACTTTGGACTTGGTTGAATTTATTTTTCCATCAGTTAATGGTTTGAGGAAAGTGGACAGAACTAAATTGAATCTCCATACAATTGTGACAAATGATCCTCCTAGCAGAATGGTGTCATCAACGAAATGCGCATCGTTGGTAGCTTTCACTCCTCTAGTTATCTTCAAACCTTTCAGATCTCCAGACTCCTGCAAAAGTTGTAGGTTTCTACTCGTTGCTTCAGCCACCAAGAGGTATAGGAATGGGGACATTGGATAGCCTTGCCAGAGCCCCCTGGTTACCTGAAAGAATTTAGAAGGTCTACCATTTACTAATGGTGTGATCCACGACTTGCTTATACATGCTTTTACCCATTTTACAAATCTTTTGGAAAATCCAAACTTAGACATGATCTCTAAGAGAAAAAGTGATTTACCCTATGAGATGCATTTGCCATGTCCAGTTTAATGGCCATATCTTGTTGCTTCCTTTCCACATTGGAGTGTATTGATTCCTAAATGATGATGATGTTGTCCAGAATCTAGCGCCCTACTCCGAAACCTCCTTGAGAATCTGAGATGAGACGACCCATGATGCTTTTCATTCTCGAAGCTAAGATTTTTGACAGGATTGTATAAGAAGTGTTGCATAATGATATTGGTCTGAATCTATCAAGTGTTAAAGGACTCTTTTATTTTGGTATCAAATCCATGAAGGATGAGTTAGTTTCCCCACCAATCTTGTCTTTTTTCCTTGTCCAGTTTAGCATTTTTTTCAAATCTTCTTTTATTATATCCCAGGCTGCTCTATTGAAATTAATTGTGAAACCATCTGGCCTCAGTGCTTTATCAGCATGGAGTGACTAGATTGCATTTCTTATCTTGTATTCCATGATGGGTTTTGCCAGCTCCCTGTTCTCTATATCTTTTATGAGCGATGGTATACCATGGAGTAAATCCATTTGTGCTTCCAGATCTATCTCACCCATATCTTCATATAGCTCTTGATAATGACTGTAGGCATGATCCTTCAGATATTCTTGCCCTATTATCTTATTTCCATGATTATCCTTCAGCTCCTTGATGACATTGTAACTTTGTTGAACCTTGGTTTGCTTGTGAAATTACTCAGTACTGTTGTCTCCACCCTTCAACCACGTCTGCCTGGATTTTATTCTCCATACCTCTTCTATCTGTCTTGTAGCCTTTCGAATTATGATGTTCATATATTTCTCCTGCTTCAGATGCTCTGTAAACACCTCTTCCACTTCCATTCTGGATTGCATAACTGCTAATTCCCTTTGTAGATTGATTTTTTGCTTGCTTGGATCCTCAAAGTCTTCCTTCGCCCATTTCTTTAAAGCAAATCTCACTGTTCTTAGTTTTGATTCCCAAATGTAACTGGGGGATTTGAAGTGTTGGAGGTTCCACTCCCTTTGAATTAACTCCATAATTTTAGCATCATGCAGCTAGATCGGTTTGAATCTGAATGGAATGGGCCCGAGATTGACTAGAGGGGATAAAATCAGAGCTATTGGTTTTTGGTCTGACACTGGTAAAGGGAGAGCAAGAGAGGCAGGGAGGAGGTCTTTATGCAAGAAGGTGGAGCTTACCATAAATTTGTCCAGCCTTGCCACTACGTGCCCTAGTCCAGTTCTTCTATTGCTCCAAGTGTACTTTTAGTTCCTCAATGGGATGCCCAACAGATCCAGATCCGCCATCAAGTCATCCATCTTCTCACCAAAAGGATCCCTGGCCTTTGTTCCTCCTCACTTCTCACATTGTGACTTAGTGATATTCAAGTCCCCGACAATGATGAGTTCTTTCTCACACAGCTCCTCCTTTAGATTGTTGAGATCTTCCCAAATTGTTGTCTTGTACCTGTAGTGTGTTGCCCCGTATACACTATAGATGTACAACGAGATTAGGTCCTCCTTTTCCTAAATTTCTATCAATAGCCAGTGATGGCTTTCCCTGATTGATTTGACCAACAATTTACATGAGATTATGGTAGCTATTCCCCCAAATTCTCCTTTGGAGCTTATGGCTTTGCCTATGTTGTTTTTCCAGAAACAACATGAAAGTGCCATAGCCTCCACATCTGAAATTTTTGTCTCTTGGAGAACAATATGTCTGGCCTCTCAAATTTGAATATCTCCTTTATTCCTTCTACTTTGCTTAAGCCTCCCAGACTCCTGCAGTTCCAAGAGACGGTTTTCAACATTTCTTTATTGATTGAGATCCTGATCAGGATTTGCCATCTGTTCTTGCCCCTCCTAGAGTTTTAGTGTTCTGGAGGAGCTTTTTTTCCTCAAGACTTCTCTGCCTCCATAGCTCCATCTCTCTTTCTGCTTCTTACTATCTTAGGTATCTTTGTGACTTCCATCCTCTTGTGATTGGCTGAAAAGCCACTTCGTGTGTTTCCTGTGATCCTTGTGAAGGTGACCACTCTGGAGAGTATCCTTATGGCGTGAATCTGTTATTTTTTACCATCTATGCCAAGGTTCCCCCTGGTGTTGTAGACCCTTCCAGAGCCTTTTCGCTTCTTTCATTTTTGGGAGACATAGGAGGGATACTCATGGTTGCATGGGCTTCTTCTTCTTCTATTTAAACTGTTGTTATTTCCAAAGGGGGGATTTCACCTTCTTCCATAAGCAGTGCCTCGAATTAGTTATTGCTCAAGACTTTTTCTACTTCTCTGGGATTTTCCTTGCTTATCTTTTGTTGCACCTCACTTGCTGTTGGAGTAGTTTTTCTTCCCCTTTTTTATTGCTGCCATCCTTCCTCTTGATTTTTTTCCAAGATTTCTTGAACCACCTTTGGAAAGTTTTTGACAAAGTGTCCATACTCATGGCACTTCTTGCACTTGAACGGTAGCTACTTGCAATCTACCTTTTGCATGTGTTCACATCCATCCATGAATAAGTTTACTACCTCTGGCAGGCCTTTCTCCAAATCTACTTCAACAAAAATCCTTGCACAAGAAAACAAAGAGCCCTTTGGTTCCACTTTGTCAATGTAATTATCGAGAGAGTTCCCTATTGCTTGCAGTGTTTCATCATTCTAGCAGTGCAGGGGTAGGTGTGGGAGGTGGACCCAAACTGGGGCCGCTGATGGCACATCCTTTTCTAGATTAAATGATAGGCTCCATAGGTTTTGATATAAACCACGAGGACCCATGAAATAGGGACCGCTCCTGAAGATAATATCTCTATCAGATTTGCTTTCAAATAGGAAGGAGAAGAATCCCTTTCTACATAAGCAGTGTTGCAACCCCCCAGATATCAAGGGCATCTGGTTCTTATTTATCCAGACCTCCATAGTCTTTAGCAAAGGCCATATTCCCATGAACTGACCTATCATACCTTTCTCACTCAAAGATAGGGCTTTTAGTCTTGAAGTTGTTGACGTGATCCGGATCCTAGGAGAAGCTACTCGCTTCGCAAAGTTCACATCGCTAGATTTCGGGACAGGCAAAGGTGGGGGAGAAGTGGTGGCCACCAAATTCTTAAAAGCTTCATCTAAGAGTCCTCGACGCTTCTCCGGGCCCAAATCCGAGGGTGGATCCATTTCTATAGCTTCCCTGACAGATCACAAAGCCGACTCAGCTAACCATGCTACGGATCTGATGAATATTTAAAATTCAGGCTGTGTGTGGCAACCGAGCCCCAAGATACTGGTTGTACCTCATGCTGGCAAATATGCTTATGAGCAACAACACGCTCGGACCTGCATGCATGATCAAACTGTGTGCACTATATCCTATAAACCTCTCTTATTGAAAATGAATGTTCCTTTAATTTGGGATTAGGGACACAACAAATGGTCATACACTCCTAAGGGAAATCATACTTCAAGCAAGTGCAATACAAATATGTTTTATTCTATTTTGAGTAGAATAGAATATGCATAACTTTAACCAAAGCCACAAGGTGGCAATGTCCCTGACATGAGCTAATTGCATGAGGGTATAAGCAATTGCTAAATATATATGTAAATGACTTAATACAAACCTAAGTAAATGGATGCAACACCAACCCGAATGCAAGTGGTATGCAGATTAACCAAGTAGTAGCAGATGAGGAGGATGCAAGCCACAAGACCGAGATAAGACACGAGGTTGAGGCTCACGAGGCCAACAAGGTGGAGGCTCATGAGGCGGAGGATGAGGGGCCAAGTGGCCGACGCGAGGTTCATGAAACGGAGTTAACAGGTGGATGATAGGATGGGAATGACCCACGTCTTGTTTAGACGCATTCACAGTACATTTGGGAGGGTAGAGGGATGGTGGGGAGGTTCAATATTAGCAAGAAGGATACAGAGAGGCATGGGAAAAACTCATGCGAGCGGATCTCATCTCAAGTGATGGATTCAGGGAAGATGGCTATGACGATCCAGAGCATGAGCATATCCTCAGGCATTCCATCAATAGTGACAATGCATACTTGGGTATGCATTGATGGTCATTCCTGTTGGGTGCAGAGTTACTATTTAAATCTGGACCAGAGAGATAACATTGGGTAATGGATCGTGCAGTCAGTGTGCGAGAAACACCTCCATGTTGGTAGGAACAAAGCCAGGCTCATAGCGCTCCGTAGTGTTAGGGTAAGGAAACGAAGGAAACGTGGTAGGAGGAGACTACCACGCAGACATGGCGGTCGCTTCGGGAGGTTGGATTCAAGGTTGAAAATGGCCGCTCCTGAAGGTGGCAATGAGGAAGAAGAGTGGGAACGACTCTTCAACGAGGAGACACTGAAGAATATCCAATGTTCCATTGCGGTGATGGAAAACGAGATTTATGGAGAGTTCATAATGAATTTGGGTAGATATGTGGTAATGTCCAATTACAGGAGACTTAAATTTATCCTTTCTCGCTCCATGAACGAGAGGGAAAGTTATGCAGAACTGATACGCATCACTGTGGGTACATTCAAAGATGATGCGGAGAGCAATCTCGTCCACATGCGCAACTTATTGAGGCTTTCATAGCCCCCCTTTTAGTGGGTTCCAAGGAATGAAGATGTTGATATGGAGGAATCTATCCAAGCTGGCGCTAGTCAAAGGAATGGGGGTGGAAACAACACTGCCTCGGATGAAGCTGAGTCCTCCCGCAGACGATATTTCTCTCCTCATCATGTGTCGATTTGGTGCTCTATTTTGTTGTTGTTTGGTCTGTTCATGTTTGGGTCTCTTTGTTATGTTTGTTCATGTCTTTCTACGGCTCTGCTTTTTTAGTCTATTTACATGATTGAGCGCCCAAGCTGAAAGGCTGGGATGCTCTCATGCTTGTTCTCCTTTCTCTTTGGGCTATTTTGTTTACCTTCCTATTATGGCTACAGGACCAATGCTTGGCCCCATCTTTTAGGGGGCAGGAGTATGTAAATATCTTTTCCTTTTTTCAGTAGTAATAGAAAGGTTCCATATTACTTACAAAAAAAATTAAAAATGGATGCAACACTAAAGAAAAATGCAAATGCAGTAAAAAAAAGTACATGTTTAAGAATGTGTCCTCGGTGATCTCATTACAGTAAAAAAAACATATGTTTAAAAATGTGTAAGAAAAATACATCTCATTACATTGTAGTGATCCTATAATATCTCCTTAGTAATCTATAGTCTACATTCAAGCTAATTTAACAACCACATAATGACATAATATAATAACTACATCGACCTAAAATAATAAACTATATTAACTAAGTAGATTAATATTAGCATACAGATGAATGGTTGAATTTTTAAAATTGGATGATATATCCAAATTTTTAATTTTCTTAGATTATCTAATAAAGTTTCAAGTATTGTTAGTTATGACTAATATGTGTAGTTATTGTTAGTTATGACTAATATGTATAGGTCTGTCAAGCAAAAGGTTCAGGAGACCAAAGAATTAGTGGAAGTTGAAGGATTGATTGCAGATTCTTTTAACAAACCTGGTTTTGGTTTCTCCACTGAGGCTGATAGGATTTCTCCTGTTGATTTGGAATCTCGTAGAAGAATCATCCTATTAGTTCGTGAGCAAGAAGCTAGACAGAAAAGTAGGGCTACCTGGATTTTATGTGGGGATGACAATACCTCTTTCTTTCATAATTTTGCCAATCATAGAAAGAATATTAACTCTATCTGGAAAATTGAGGGGGATGATGGACTTTTAATGGAAGGATTTGATTCAATTGCAAAGGCTGGGGTACAACATTTTGAGCATTTGTTTCAGGAAGATAAGTTACTACATCTTCCATAAATTATGAACAGTGCATAGTCTTTTCCTACCTCTATTTCTATTTTGGAGAATGAAGAACTTATGCTTCCCGTTTCTTTGTTAGAGATTCAAAATGTTTTAGCTGTAAGTAAAAATGATAAGAGCCCAGGTCCGGATGGGATCCCAGTGGAGGTCTATCGTGTGCTTTTTGATGTCTTGGGTCCAGATCTGTTAAAATTTGTTGATGATTCCTGGAAGTATGGTAAAGTACCTGCTACTTTCAATTCAACTTTTATTGCATTAATTCCTAAGATTGATTTTCCTAAATCTTTTGAAGATTTCAGACCAATCTCTTTATGTAATTTCTGTTAGAAAATCATTGGAAAGATTATATCGATTCATATTAGGAAGGTACTTGGCAGGTACATTTATGGTGTGAACAATTTGGGTTTTTACCTGGCAGACAGATACATGATGCAGTTGGGGTAATTCAGGAAGGATTACATACCATTTATGTTAAAAAATTGAAGTTTGTGGTTTTAAAAATTAACCTATCTAAAGCTTATGACAGAGTCAGTTGGACTTATCTAAGGATAATCCTTTCTAAAATGGGTTTCTTTGTTCCTTTTATATCTTGGATTATGAGCAATCTTTCATCTGTCTCATTTGTTGTATTGATTAATGGAGTGGCTTCATCTTTTTTCAAATCAGGCAGAGGATTGAGGCAAGGCTGTCCTATGGCTCCGCTCCTTTTTCTTATAGTTGTTGAAGGATTGGGTAGGGCTTTATTATCTGCAAAAGCATCTGGAGATTTTCATGGAATATCTTTTGGGAATGATATTACATTAGCTCATGTTTTATTTGTTGATGATATTGTCATGGTGTCTGATGGTTCTGAGCAATCTCTATCAATTCTTTATGAGATTATGCAAACTTTTTGTAAAGCCTCTGGGATGCTGATAAATGTAGATAAATCAGCATTACTATACTCCAGGTTGGATGTTGTTGAGTTGATTATTGTTCAGAATATCTTTACTTTTACTATTGCTAAACTTGAGTTTGGTTTGAAATACCTTGGGTTTTTTCTCAAACCTTACAGATATTACAGTAAAGATTGGGATTGGCTGGTGGTTAAGGTGGAAAAGAGAATCAAGAACTGGAGTTTTAGATGGTTGTCTAAGGGAGGTAAGCTCATATTGGTTAAATATGTATTAGAAGCTATCCCTGTGTACTGGATGTGTCAAAACCCCAAAATTTCACAAAAATTTAAAATTTTGAGATAACATAAAATGCTGAAACTACGGTTTACTAACAGCTAAAGGTTAGTGGAAAAAGAAACAGTCCAACGATTAGTATTACATATTTTCAAATTACGTTAACTAAAGCAGTTTCCTTTTCGTAACATAAATAGGGTTTACTTGCGTATTGTTTTATTTCAGTTTACTAATGAGTCTTCTCTATGGCAAGTAGGTGGAATCTAACTTTGAATCTTGGGCTTACTTAGCATTTATGATAACGCAGAAAGATTACTGGTTCTTACAGGTTTATAGGTATGATCGAAAAAGTAAACGTTTTAAATTCATAAAGTATCAAGAAGTGTTTCTATTTGCAATTATTATGCTTAGTAGATAAGCTGATAAATTCCAAACAACTTCAATGAGGTAAAGTAGTTTGTTTTCTCCTGTTTTTCTTTGTAAGCAAAGTTCAAATAAAAGAGTTCCTTTCTTTATCAAACTTAGCAACACCAACGATACTTACTGTGACTCTAAGCTCGTATTCTATGTTGCATATTAAATTGTATTTTATCATGCTTATCTTGCAAATGTTATACTTATTGTTCTATTGGTTTTTGTACATGGAAGAGCTTCTATCAATACTGATAGTAAGATTCTCATTAGAATATAAAATTTGATTTCATTTTTAACTTACTAGTTATGGTAATTATCAACCTATGACTTATATGTATAAATCAATTGCTCATTAACAGGTTATTAGATTCCTCGTTAGTGTCGTACTGCATGTACTAATGTATCATATACATTATCGTATTAATTACTTGAGTACCAAGCTTATCGATATTTACATTTTGTAGGGAAACTTACTGCCTATAAAACTTCTTGATATTATAAGCTTGATTAGTGTAAAACCAACTTCATTGTTTCACATGGAATACTGTTTGCCTTCACTTCTTAAATCTAAGTCAATCCATGTTGTTCCAATGATTATGGACTTGAGTAGGATTATTCCATTGTAATTCTTATTATTACTATAACGCCTTTCTTACATTAAGTTACTGTCTATAACAGCTTTCAAGGTAGATATTTCTATAATGATCAACATTCTATCCTATGCTAAGTACAAGCTATCTTGTATAATCACAAAATTATCTTACCAAATAAATAATCATGGTAAATTACTAGCAATTAACAAGTTGAGAAACAACTAGTGTCTATGAAAGTCTAAACCAAAATTGAACTTTGTAAAAGAATTTATGAATATATTCTTTTACTGTGCTATCCAAATTTATTCAATTTCATAAATTAAAACCATTCGATTTGTTGGTTTATAAGTGATGAGTTTGGATTAAATATATACATACTTATCATGGTTATGTAATTATATAAGCCTACTTGTTGTAAGCATGGTCGATTTCGGGATTTACCAATGTTTAAATGGTTATCACCTTTCTGTTAAGTCAACGTTAACTTAACATTGTTACCCAAATGCCAATGATGAGCTATCAAACATTATGATAAGAAATACATATAATTTACGATGTGATAAATAAAGGCATACATTATAGTTTTATGCATCATTTTGATGAGAATCATGTTTAAATGATTGGAATTATTTGAAACACAGGTGACTATAGAACTCGACCCATGCATGGTTTGAATTATTGAGGGCACATGGTCACCTCCTGTCCGTGTATTGGAGATATAAAACCAATGCAACCCTAACCCTTTGTTATTCTTCCTCTGCAGTTCATGTTGGCCTTCGAGCTGCTTTGCAAGATTTTCATGGCGGCCGTGAGTATTATTCTTGTTCCAGTTTGCCCCAATGCCTGGGTTTATCATGCTGTAGTTTCTTGAGCTCGGTCTTGTTGCTAGCCTTCGTTGCAGTGGTTTTACCAAGATAGAGTTCACTGGTTATTTGCACTTATTCACAGTCTATCTTAAACTTTGTTTTGCCTTCCCCGTGGCCTGTAGCCGTGGTGAGAAGCTAAGCTTCGCCTCTGTTAGTGGTGCTCCATCTGCGTAGTAGGGTTTGGGATTTTTATATGCACACTGTCGTTGGTGATATTCCCGTCGCTAGACTGTTCGATACTCTTATTAAGGTAAATATTTTAGTTTTAATCTAGGATAGAAAACTAACAGTAAATATTGTGTTACAGTTAGTTTATTTTTATAAAAAGAGTTATAAATTTAACGCAGTACTGTGCTCACTTTGTAGGAACTCGAGACTCCACTTACAAATTGTGAGAAGAAGATGATGCTCGCTGACTTCAACGGCCATGGCTTCAATCCGGTAAGCCCTGTGGTCAACGTTTGGGTTCTTGCCCTGCTTGTAAAAGGGTTGTCAATGGTGTAACCCTGAGCTTGGAATCCTATCCAACTTCACTTTTAGCTATGCAGTTTCTTTTTTAAAAGTTATTGGGTTCTATTCTGTTTTCAAACCCTCGCTTTCTCGATGGGTAGTCCCAGCTGTGAGCTGGGTGTTGTATTTGGTTTAGATTTCTATCCTTACGACCTGTCAATGCAATACAATGGTTTTTAAAAAAACTTCTTTCGAGCTCAGACTTGGTTTACAGTAATACTATTTTGTGACTCTGTGTAACTTAGGGTTTTACCCTATTCGACTATGAATAAAGAATTTTTACTGTTTATTTTATCTTGTGTATATAATATGGTTATTATTTTAAGACTGTAACTCAGTTAGGGGGGAGCAGGGGGAGGGGAGCTCCAAGAACGCTCCATTCAACGGCTCTCTTCGCTCCAAGAAACCCTGGTGTCTCTTTTGACCTTGGATGGGATTCGATGGCGAGATTGGGAGGGCCGGATGCCGCCTCCCGATTCACCTATGACCAACAATCGACCTCCGAGAGGAAGGACGTGCAGTCGGTCACTCTCTTGGGCTTGAGCGGGATCGCGCTGAGTTTTGCATGCTTCCTGGGAGATTAACCAACAATTTTGCAGGTTTCCCTAACGCGGCGACCTGTCTTGCGTGGGCGACAGCGATCTTCAGAGCCGGTTTGGCCTTTGCAGTCGGCAGATCCCTTTTGTGGCGGTGGGGTTCGGCGGTGTGGTGTTTGCGGCTGCATGGCCGTAGGTTTTGTGGAAGCTGTACGCTCGAGGTGATCTGGTTCAAATCTCCCACGGTCACCTACCTTTATTTTCCCCGGATGGATAAATTACGCTGCTACAGGTTCTGCGCTCGAATGCCCACAGGGTTTCCTTCGGCAAGCAATCTTGTAATGGTGGGCGTCCCGGATCAGTTCCCCGCTAGTCCCTGGGTGTGGCGTGGTTTACTCCATTCGCCAAGGTCTAGTCGAGGCTTCACTGATTATGCCGCGGCTTCTCTGGAATTGATTAGGCTTTGGCTCCAAGAACCGGGTCGAGTGCTCCAAGATCAAGAAGTGCTGGAACAAGGTTGGTGGGCTTCGGCTTCAAGAACCGAGGTCGAGGGCTTCCACTGTTGAGGTTTTTGGATCATGAATGGCTCCTTCATGATATGTTGATATTGCAGTGAATAATCTGTGGATATACTCTTGCGTGGCGACCCGTTTTGCTCCTTAGGGATCTCTGTGGCAGCGACGGCATTTCAGAGGCGGTGGCCTTTGCTATTGGCAGTATGTCTGATGTCAGATTTTTGTGACCTGTATTTGATTTGGGTTGTGATATCCATATATTGGGACAGTTTTGTAAATTTTTTTGGTTATGTTAATATGAGACAGCAAATATGTGACAATGTAGGGATCCTAGTGATCCTCTTACATGTGCAGATGTAATTTTGTTCTACTTTGAAATAAAATTATGAATTTTTTCCGAGGAAAAAAAAAAGATTGTAACTCAGTCATAGAATAATTTGTAATATTTATTTGTTGGCTCATGAATACGAGCTAGGGTTTTCCTGAATGAAACCCTTGTTTAAATAAATCTTTCAATTTATTTTTAATAGGTTCTGTTACTTGTTAAATTTGTTTTAATTAGTGTTACAGGTGTGTTGTGAAAATTTTCAGTTGTAACATTACATTTGTCTTTTCCTTTGTCCTTAATGGACTGTAAATAGTTTATATTAGTTTAATTGTTTATTAATAAAATAATCCAAGTAATTGGATTATAGCTTAAATGTTTGTCATTTGTAAAAATAATAGTATAGGGTTTCGACCCAGTAGTTTACTTTCACAGGTATAACCTGTTTGTAAAATTAAAAACAGTTCTTTTCATAGATAGACATTTATTTATATGTTAGTTATTATCATATTCTTAATGTTTTTATTTAATAAATGACAGATAGGGTTTACTCAGAGTTTCTTGAAAAGATAAACATAGACTCTGTAACTTAGTTTGTTCTTTATAATTTAAATCTTTTAATATCACCCTACTTGGTTTATAGTATTTGTTAGACTTAGTTTAGTTGAAATGATTAGTAAATAAAACTAAGTGTTTGTAGTTTATTTCTTTATTTAGTTGAATGTAATAAAGTAGCTTAATTGTGATATTTCTATTGCGTTGCAAATAGTTACTAAATCTATACAAAGGAATATTTCTATAAGGTAACACAGTTTAACCTCCAACATATTTTAACTTGAAATAAAAGAATAATCTACTATCTGTAAATACAACATTTATCTACAATGGTATTTTCTTAACATATTAATCCTTCTACCTGTACTAGATTACTGCTATTTCTTTTCCAGTATATTTACATACATAATCTTGTAAAAACAATAACATAGATACCCATATTATTGTTTTTTTTATAATAACCTACATACTGAAATAAATTACTCTGCTATTATGAAATGCAGAACCACATCTATTCAATTCAGTCTCTTATCATTTTTTCATCTACTTTAAATACTCTGTCTGTGTTGGAGTACGGCCTGGTCCTTCCAGGTGTGGAAAAACACAAATGAGAATTATTTTCCATCTAATTCAGATTCATTTCTCCAATAATCTAAAAGATTATTAACTCTAGCATTTTACAACTAAATATTTAACATTCATTTAATAGTCAGATTCAAATTTAACTATCTAACACAGTAAAACAAAATAATGTAGAACCTGATTAGGATAGACAACAACAGCGTTAGGAGGTCATTCCTCCCTACCAAACTCCTGGAGAGCGCTCAAACAACGCTTCCTCAGGACCCCCGAGCCTGTTCCTGGTCTTCTTGGCTGAGAACTAGTGGAGCATGCAAACAATAGACTAGTCCAATGACTCAGTAAAACACTCTGCACTCAGCAGTAAGATCCTTCAGCTAAAAAGTTGCACTAGATCACTTAGCAGTTATCCCCTCAAACTCTTTCCATAATTCCCTTCCATTGAATTTCTCTAAAGTACATTCACCTGAATTATCACTTCTCTAGAAATGAGCAGCCTCAACTCTCTTCAATGAGCATTTTTATAAAGATTGCCTAGGTCTTTTGGGTCAGTTGTCATTAATTGAGCCACCTGCTCTGATTCCACTTTCTTGGGGAATCATGACCCCAAATATAGGGAGGTTACCACCTGCAACAGTAGGAAGTGGTTTGAGGATGCTGCCACATGTCTGTTTTCTCTCCACCCAATCTCCTCCACCAATTTGACCAGTAAACACTCTTTTAACAGCTCTCCTAACTTGTTGTCTCCACCTTTATTTATTTATAATTAAAATATTCAGAATTACATAAAATATCCTTGACTCTGCTAAGTCATCAATTACAACTTAGCATAAAATTTAACATATTGTCCTTAAATAAAATCAAATAAGATAATATTGTTTTTTTTTTGTAAAATTGGGGCATGTGACAGGATGCATTTCTGGATACCTATGGGCATTATTGAAAAAATCAGAAGATTATGTTTTAAATTCTTATGGACAGGAAATTCAGACTCTTCTGGATTGCCCTAGACATCTTGGAAGACTTTAGCAAGACCAAAGTTTATGGGAGGCCAGGGGCTGAAGATACCAGTTATGTTTGCTAAAGCTCTTGCTGCCAAAACTGTTTCGAATCTGCTTCATGGAACAGGCCTTTGGGTGTAGATTGCTATACAAAAGTATATTTCTCCTTTATCCGTGTTGGATTGGATCCGTGTGACGGTTAAAAAGAAGAGATGCATGTCCATCTGCTGGAAAGCAGTGCTTTGGTCATTTGACCTTATTGGTAACTTTCTCATTTGGAAGGTTGGGTATGGAGTCAATGTTAGAATTGGAGTGGATCCTTGGGTTGGCTGTAAGTGGAGACACATTCTACCACTTAGTCTAGTGGATAAACTTCATTCTGCTGGATTATTTTTTCTTAGTGATATTGGTTGTCTTGATATATCTTTGTTGAATAATCAAGGTTGGTTAACAGCTACTTTGATTGGTCTTACTAATCAATACGATATCACTTGTTGGAATGAATATTTGGGTATATTAAAAACCAGTCATACCAGATTGTCATGTGATGAGGATCTCCTGATTTGGAATCAGTCCAGATAAGGGAAATACACTCCTAGATCTGGTTATCTTCAATTAATGTTGGATAGACAGGTTGATGAACTTTCCTGGTGGTGGAAGGTTCTTTGGAAGTTCAAATGTCCACTTAAAGCAAAAAAAAATTGTTGGTTTTTATTAAAGGATAAAGCATTAACTTAGGATGTTATTTGATGTAAAGGTAAGGAAGGGCCTGGAAGATGGTATTTATGCAAATCTGAATCTGAGTCTAATTTACATCCTGGAGTGGAATGCTCTTACACCAGACAAGTGTGGATTGAATTAGAGGCCAAGTGGGGGCTATACAATTTATGGAATGGCACTTCAGTCAGTCTTTGTCTGAAGATTTGGTGTATGTAGGGTGAAGTGAAACATATCAGATCTTTGCCTATTATTGTGTTATGGTACATTTGGAAAGCACACAATCAAAGCTGTTTTGAAGATTATGTTCTATCTCCTTTCTAGGTTTCATCTTTCTGTTTGGGTTGTTTGATTTCTTTCCCTCAAGACAAGATTATCAGAATTAGACAGGTTGTGGATGAAGTTATTGATAAGACATATCCTTGGGGATATTTTGATGGTTCGGCATCTGGGGATCAAAACATATGTGGTGTTGGGGGAGTGCTCTTTATATCTGATGATCACTATTATACCTTCAAAGCTGATTTGGGCTTTGGAACTAATAATTATGCTGAAATTATTGGGTTAAAGCTTCTTCTTACTTTGTCTTTGCAACATAACTATAAGCACTTGCAGATTTTTGGAGACTCGCAGCTTGTAATCAATTGGACTACTGGTAAGTATCATATTCAAAACATTATGCTTGAGCAGATTTTGCTTGAAGTTGACAGATTGGCAGATTTGTTCGAAACTGTGCATTTTATGCATATTTATCGAGAAAGAAATTCACATGTAGATTTACTGGCTAAAGATGGATCTAATGTTTTAAATGGATCTTGGTAGATATCAGAGCATCGGGCAGCTGAATGTTCCAACATTGTCATGTTTTTTTAGTACAGGTGGTGCGAAAGCTGGAGTTGAGTTGAAGATTTGGATGCTCCTTTGATCCTAGATCAACTTTTAAAGTTAAATTATCAGTTTTCAGATAACAGTTTTTGGATAATTTGAAGTTTAAACTTTTTGGACAAATGCCCTGTTTTTTGCAAATGCTTTGATGCAATGAACTTTTGTGTATTCAGTGTTGTTAATGCCTCTTTTTAAAGATGTTTTGTAAAGATTTCAGTATCAGTTTTTGGCTGCTGGACAGAAATATTGACAATAGACAATACTAGCTATTGGTCTATCTGTGAATTGTATATGATATNTATATATATATATATATATATATATATATATGGTTTTTTTATGTGAAAAAAAAGGTATCATGTTGAAATCTATCTAATGTGGACAACCCATCTTTTCATATATGTTATATTTTAAAATTACTAAAACAAGGTCCAATCTTAGAATAAACAAATAAATTTGTAAGTACACCTGATTTTAAATTTTGATGGATAAAGAGATTGTATAAGACAAAGTTAAAAATAACACCATAATGACATACTAACTTAACTTCAACTCTTTAGATATTTTCTGTCTGGGGAATACACCTATCCAAAACTGAAAATGAAGTTCCTTAACCACACTTAAATTTTTTACTAAGAAGATGCATGGAATGGTTAAATCATATATTTTTAATAAAAAATCATAATTTAAACCATTATACATTTTAACAAAATAAATATATAGCTATATATTTAGAAAAATAAAAGTTTAAAACAAAAGAATTTACAACAATTATATAGAAAAATAAAGGTATAAAACTAGTTTTAACTTAGTATGAGTTTTTATATTAAAATTTAATTTAATTATACCATATAAAAATCAATGGATATATTTTTTCTCTTTTACAAATAAAATTTAAAATTTTATAGTTGATTTTTTAATGATGGTGTTGGTTATAAGTTTATTAAATAAATACAATAAATTAAACTAATTAAAATATTGTTTAGATAGTGAAGTTGTATCCTTGTTAATTCCCAAAATATTGGAGGGCCTAAAAAATTTACTAGAGAGGTTGCCAACTCTTCTTGGATGTCAAGAATCTTCGGGACTTTTTTTTGAATGATATACGACTAGAAACCGATTTTTGGCTCTAAGAACATTTTCAAAAAAAATTCTTGTATGTGGGTTCCTCTCGGCTATGGTTCGATGTGCTTTGATCTTTGCAGGCTGTTCATGCCTGGTCGAAGTTGTGCTGTTGTCAATCCTTGCCCTTGAATTTTCTGTTGGTGAAGGATTTGAGCTTCGGTGGAAAATTTGCTCCAAGAACTTTCAAATTTTAGACTGTGGGAGGCCCTGGAACAACGTTTTCTCTTTTGTTTGCAGGTTGATTGTAGGTTTATTAGCAGCTTCATCTCCTGGAGGCGTTTGTTGTTGCCGGATTGGTTTGTGGTTGTTTTTATTTTTTCTTTCTGAATTGGGTTTTCAAGAATGCGTTGAAATGAGTAGAGATTCTCTCGCTTCTTAGGTTGGCTGTTTTTATTTTGGAGGTTGTTCTCTGGTGGTCTTCCATTCAGAACCTCGATCCTCTGATATGGAGGTCTTTTGATTGGCTTGAGTGGATCATTCTCATTTTTATCCTCTATTGCTTCTGGACCAGCACTTGTTTGGAGGTCAATTTCTTTGATGGAGGTCGAAGGGGGCCCTCCCCCTCCTCTGCCACCCGAATTGGATGCATTCAACCGTCTAGTCGCTTCCTGTGGCAAGAGGAAAGCAGGTCCAAGTAGTCAAAGGAGAAAGCAGACATCCCGTCTATTGAACTACCTGCTGAATGGCTCTGGCGTACTGCTTTAAACCTCACGAAAAGAGGGCTGATAGGGAAATTTACTGGTCTTTGGCCTTCTCCAAAGGCTATTGAAGGTTGGGTTTAGATAAACTGGAGGCCCTTGGTAACGGAAGGAATTCAAAGCCATCTGGTTGGCAGAGGTTACTATGTGTTTGATTTTTACTCAACTGAGTATCGTGACCTTATTTTTCACAACGGGCCATACTTCATGGGGCCTTAGGGACTCTATTTGAACAAGTGAACTCCAGACTTTGACCCTACCCAAGATGTCTCGTCCGTTGTTCTTGTTTGGGTCAGGCTTCCTCATTTACCCTTACACTGCTGGATTTCTGAAACTTTCGAGACTATCGGGAATAAACTTGGAAAGTATATTGGTAGAGCAGAAAGAAAAGATCAATACTCGTGTGTAAGGATTTGCGTCGAAGTGAACTTGGAAATTGGTCTGCCTTAGGCGATGAAGTTAAAAATAGTTGAATGGTCACATATTCAGGAGATTGACTATGAGCAGATTCCTTTCAAGTGTCGTTTCTGTCATTATTATGGCCGCTTTGCCCGTAATTGCAAAAAAATATTATCAGAAGAAGACCTTGAAAAAGATAAGGCTAACCAGTGGACTCAGGTTCAGCAATCAGGTAAATCCACCCAGGAAAATAGTAAGAAAGGAAAAGAAGCAAAGTTTAGGAATGGTGTCTCTATTGTTGGCAATAAAACTCAGTCCTCTGGCCCATCTAATCAATTTGTAGTTTTATGCTCCTTTGATCCTGTTTTGAAAGAGGGTGAAATTCAGTGTTTTAATGAGCATGAAGATGAATTGGAATTAAATTCTCGACCATTGGAACAAACTAGACCAAATTTAGAATTACTCATTGGAGTTGTAAATCTTCAGGAAACTCATCATTCTCTCGAGCCATTAGATCAATATGGACCAAACCCATAATTTCTTAGTGGAGGTGTAGTCCAATGGGAAATTCATTCTTCTCAAATTGGAGTTAACCCCTCTTCTTCTTATGCAGAAATATTAAAGACGAAACCGGCTGCCAGCTTTGGTTCTTCTAATGATGATTCCATTGAGCATATCTCCAAGAAGGCCGGTAGGAAATCTCGAAAGGAAGCAAGAGAAGAAGAGTCTGAGAGACTAAAGATGTAGGGATCTTAGTCAACCATTGGAATGTCCCTTGGAAGAAGCAAGAGAACCAAACCCCCTAAGGGAGTAATAACTCCCCCTTCCATCAGTAAATAATGTTGATCATCTCTTGGAACTGCAGGGGTTTGGGGAATCCTAATAAAGCAGAAGTTGTTAAAGACTTATTGAAAATGGATTCAGGTGATATTATTTTTCTCCAAGAGACCAAAATTGATGAAGAATCTCTTCTCTCCCTTAGTAGAACAAAGTGGAAAATGAATGCTGGCATTGTAGTCAGCTCGCGAGGCTCTTCTGGCGGTCTGGAAATCCTATGGTCTAAAGAAAAAAATCTCTTGAAAAAGTCGTTTGTTACTCATCAATGGATCTATACAGAACTTCAACAAATTTCTAGTAAGATTCATCTGGCTCTATTCAGTCTCTACGTCCCTGTCAGTTTTATAGAAAAACGAGAATGCTGGAACACTTTGTCAGATTTCTTAGAGATCTCCTCTCCCTCTAATGTAATCGTGGCAGGTGATGTTTATATAATTCTTGATCCCAAAGAGAAGAAAGGTGGAGTTCTTGGAAAGGATCCTTTTCAAGCTTATGATGAGTCTTTGATTCAAGCCTATGATCTCTTGGATTTTCAACCAAAATCAAGTCATTTTACTTGGTCTAATCACAGAACTTGGTCTAATCACAGAGCTAGGGCCGCTAACATCTCTGCCTGCCTTGGCAAATTTCTTGCTCAAAGATCCTTTATGGAGGGGAAGTACAATATATCTTCTAAAATTCTGCCAAAACTAACCTCAGATCACCATCCCATCTCATTGATTTTTGAAGAAGAGGAAGAACTTGGCTCGATACCCTTCCACTTCAGTCCTCTATGGATTGCAAGATTATCTATTCTGGGAAACTGTGTCTCAATCTTGGTCTGTTTATATTGAAGGATCTCCTATTTTTATCTGGGAGCATAAATTAAAGAATACCAAGTCTACTTTGAAGAATTGGACTAAGAAATCGCTTAATTCTCCTATGAGCAGTAGGCAAAAGAATGTCCAGGAACTTGCAGATATTCAAGTAAGAATGGAGGATGTCGAAATTACGAAATCTCAACTGACATTGGAATAGTCTGCTCAAATTAAAACTTTTCATTCTTTTCGAAAGGGAGAGGAATATCTAAGGTTGAATTCATGCAGTCTTTGGCTGCTAGCCAGTGACCAAAATTCTATCTTTTTCCATCGCCAATGTAGAGCAAGACTCACACGTAACCATATTTCGAAAATATCCATAGAGGGAGAAATCATTAAAGGCCATGAACCTTTAAAGCAGGCTGTAAGAAATCACTATCAGATTTTGTTCCATGAGGATGGAATTTCTAATGTTGAAGTTACTGCAGATTTTTTAAGTAATATTCCTTCCATTGTCAGTCTAGAGGGCGATGTTGGCCTAATGAAGCCATTCACTGAAAATGAAATTATTGAAGTCATTTTGGCAATGGAGTCAGACAAAGCTCCTGGCCCAGATGGCTTTTCCTTTCACTTTTACAAAGCTTTTTAGAATATCATTAATTATGATCTGCTTCGTATGGTGACATCCTTTCAAAAAAAAGCCGAAGTTGGAGGATGCACTAACTCCACTTTTCTTGCCTTAATTCCTAAGTAGGCTAACCCTACTTCTTTTGATAGGTTTCGTCCTATTTCGCTCTGTAATGCCTCCTACAAGCTTCTTGCTAAACTTTTAGCCTATCGTCTCAAGCCTTTGTTAGGGAATTTGCTTATCAAACTCGATATGAAAAATGCCTTTGATCCTGTCAAGCTTTCCTTCCTTTATAAAGTCCTTCTCTCTTTTGGTTTCAGCACTGAATTTGTTAACTTGATAAAAGCTTGCACTGACAGGCCCTGGATAGCACTTTGGTCAATGATAGACCTTCAAATTTCTTTCAAGCTTCCAGAGATCTTCGTCAAGGATGCCCTTTGTCTCCTTTTCTTTACATCTTGATGGCAGAAACTCTCAGCAGAAAGGTCACAGTGGAAAAGAAAGGACATTATATTCCAAGTATTAAGATTGTAAGCGGAGTGTATCCTATTAACCATGCTCCCTTTGCTGATGATTCGCTTCTTCTTGGTGGGGCCTCACTAAAGATTGCCCGAGCCTTTAATGAAATCCTCCAAATTTTTTTGTTTAATTTCAGGAGCCTTGATAAACAAAAAGAAAAGTGTCGTTTATGGCTGGAATGTTGATGATCCAGCAATTCTTCGAATTGCCCACTCCTTGGGCTTTCCCGGATTTGATAAGTGGGAAAAGATTAAATCTTTGGGTTTACCTTTAACGATAGGACCTAGCCCTCCTTCTCTCTGGTTTGAAGTTACTGCCAAGATTAAATCCAAAATTGCTTCCTGGGGTGGCCATTGGTTTACCAAGGATGGTAAGCTGATTTCGATTAAATTTGTTCTTTCAGCCCTTCCCACCTTTCAATCCTCCCTTCTACTTGCTTCGAAGTCCATCATGTCTCAGATTTCCAAGCTTCTGCGAGATTTCCTTTGGAATGGAGGTAAAGGCAACCAGTGAAAACTTCATTTAGTCATTTGGAACATTGTCAAAAGAACTCTTTCAGAATGTGGTTTGTAGATTCAAGATCCTGACTTAGCAAATCTGGCCATGGGTGGAAAAATCATCTGGCAGTTGTTTGCTGATAAAAAGCATCCGATTAGCAAGATTTTTTGGTTGAAATATTTAAAGGGAGGTTCATCGAGAAACTTAAAAGTAGAAAATCTTCCTTAAGGTACAACAATTTGGAATTCTTGTAAAAAAGGATTAAAGCACATTCAACAACAACTATTTAGAATCCCTGGTAATGGTTCAAGGATTTTTTTGTGGGAGGACAGTATACTTGGGAATCCTCCTCTTTCCTCGTTAATTTCTTTAAATCTTGCCAGGTCTCTTTTTTATAATCATCGAATTATTAGGCTTGCTAAAATTTGCTCTTGGGATTGCGATGGGAACTGGACAAGTTGGACGCTGCCAGTCTTTCCAGAACCACTTAGCCATTAAAATTTTTGTTGTTATCCTCACTTTCAGGCTCTACTCCTGTCCATTGTTTGCATAAAGATCAATGGGGCTGGGAGCGCACTGGTTTTTACTTTGTTACCCATGGATTCTCTGCGTTACAATCTTCTCATCATTCATTATTGTCGTATTCTCTCGGTAAAGATGTTTGGGATTCCTTTTGCATGCCTAAGGTAAAAAAATTTACATGCCTTCTCATTCACCAACGTGTTTTGATTGTTGATAATTTAATCAAGCGAGGATTTAATGGTCCTTTCTAGTGTATTTTATGCAATTCAGCTCTTGAAACTTCTGACCATGTTTTCATTGAATGTTGGTTTTCACAAATCGTATGGGGGATCATCCCTGATGGTCTACATGTCTCTGTTTCTCTTGAAAATGTTGTTCCTTTCTTTTTTAGCAAGTGGAAAGATCAGAACCTCTTAAAATTAAATCTCAACATTGATTGGAATAAAATATGACAATTTGTGCCAAAGTTTATTTGGTGGTCCGTGTGGACTACCAGAAACGAGTGGGTTTTCAGTAATAAATCATTCAAGTGTGCTATTGTTGCGGCAAGAGCGAAATTTTTTATTGTGGAATCTACTGGAAGCCTGGGTAATGCTTCTCTTCCTCTCGAAGCAGTCGAATGGTTGGGTCCTTGCTTGAATGGTGCAAGGAGAGGTGCTATTAAAAAACTAGTTTCTCCCCCTTTTTGGTGATTGAGAGATAATGTTGCTACCTTCTCTTTGTGGTGGAAGAGGAATGCTATCCCCGCTATTTTCTTTGACGGTGCTTCCAAGGGTAATCCCAGAATTTATGGAGAAGGTGGAGTGATCCTATCTTCGAACAGATCTATTGAAACCTGTTTTTGTTGGGGTCTTGGAATATGCTCGAATAATCAAGCAGAATGATATGGTCTTTTGAAGGCCTGCTAGATTGTAAAGATCTCGGATATAAGTCAATTCATATTTTCAGAGACTCTGAGTTATTGAAAAGAAAGTTGAATTCCAAGGATCATGTTAACAATCCTTCTTTGAACAAAATATTAAAGAGAATCAGAATTATTTTAAAAGATCTTGATAGGGTTGTTTCTTTTCACATCCTGTGTGAGTTGAATAATCAAGCAGATATCCTGGCCAATAAAACCTGTCTGATGCTCCAAGGAAGTCTCAGCATCAACGATGAAATCAACTCATTCCATATGTTACCTTAATTAGGATGCATTTTGATGTGTCATGATTACATGAATCTTATCCTTTGAGAGTCTTGTAACAATACTTATCTTCTTCAAGTATCAATTTTGCTCTATGTGTAATCGATCGTCGAGTCATTAGCTCGACCTCTTTGTAATTTCTGGTTTCATAAAAAAAATTAAAAAATAAGTTATCCGTTTGTGTTAAAAAAAAATTACTAGAGAACATATCAAGATAAAGTTAAAAACTTCAACTATATTAGAAAGCAACATTAGCCAGTTCTACATATTAAAGCAACATTGGGAAACATGTCAACATCATAGAAACCTTTTATCTTTTTAATTTCTGACTTTCATACTTGGTTTTTATTTCTATCGGACAGAATAATTACGCGTGATAATACTATATGACGAATTTATTTCCACTACTAATCTCAAATTTTCTATCATGCATACATCGGAGCAGAGTTGACAGTCAATTATTGTTTTCGTAGGGGGTACAACTAACGTCAGTGACGTAAACTTGATTGTGGTAATAAGGGCTGCATTCCAAATTTTGTGACTAAATTAAGATTAAATTAACCTTTTTAAATGTCATTGTCATTATTCTTGCAGTCTTAAATACTGTTGACAAACCTACTAAATTTTGTGATGTCTGCTCCACCGTATATGCCTCTGGAGGAGAAATTGAGGAACACAAGTAGTAAGGGCTACATTCCAAATTCCGTGACTAAATTAAGATTAAATTAACATTTTTAAATGTCGTTGTCATCATTCTTGCAGTCTTAAATACCGCTGACAAACCTACTAAATTTTGTGATGTCTACTCCATCGCATATGCCTCTGGAGGAAAAATTGAGAAACACGTCAACCCGTATATAACCAATCAATGTTTAAATAAATAGGATGGATTAATATGGAATGGATTTAAAATTTAATGTAGTAGCAGATAAAGCTATGTCAAACCTTACCACCACACCCAATGCTAAGATCACCTCGCCAGGACGACGTCAACTCCTTTTGCCTAATCAAGAAATAAAAAAATTAAAAATTAAAAATCCATATATTAGCAACTAAGGAACAAATTTCAAATATTGCACTATACATACATGATTAATATACCTTCACGATTTATATATATCCCCTTGTCGAAGACATAATAAAAGAGTAAGAAATGTAAACCTTGCAAAAATTCATTCCAATTAATTGTGTTTGTTTTAAATGAGACTTAAATAAAAAAAATCATTTACCATATGCATTTTGTATTTCCAAACTCATTATTTCAAAAAGCTAAATCAAACCTCCTCCTCTAAATTAAATTAACACCACTTTACAATGGAGAATACACTGCTAACTTAGGATACTTTCATCCTAGTATATGACTATTTTGGATTGTCTAAATTTTTTTAATTAATGAATATGTAAATATGATTCTTTGGATTTAAACCAGCATAGATCCATCTTAACTATGGCTTTACCAAGCCTCGAGAGGGATCAAATTCTCTTTAGGTGCAAACCTTTTTTAATTTACAAAAGTGTCTAATAAGTATTCCTACTTGAGAGGGAAATGACCAACTTACTTAAGTAATTTCAAAATAGGGTAAATACAAGTAGAAGAATGAGCTCATTAACATTAATAATCATATAATCAAATAGTTTTCCAAAAATCGCTTTACTTGTCTTTCTTTAAAACTAATAATGAATATTAAGAGTAATTAATGAGTAAAATAATCCATATAAAATTTTAAAATCTAGATTTCTAGAATAAATTGGAATTTGAAAAACATTTTACCATCAAATGAAGATTTTAAATGTTTATCCAAATGTTTTGATAAATGACTTGTTTTTCTTATAACTGAAAATGAACATTTATGTGTTAGGGTCAACCTTGACTTGGGAATGAGTAAGGATGTAAGTGGTTTAAGCCACATGGTTTTAGTGGATGGTTTCTTGCTAGTTGTATTTGCATTAAAATAACCTTTTTCCAGGGGAAAATGTCAGTTCCTTGTTATTTCATTGAAATCAAAGGTAACTTAGTTACAACTTCAGCTATTGCTGTGCACATGGTATAGATACAACTATGTTCATCAATCGCAAACATAAGACAATTGATCAGCTTCACAGGAATACTAGACAAACCTTCAAAGGTAACACCTGTAATCTAGGAATCTTGACTACATCCACATCACTAACCTTCAACAGACAGAGATTTCAAGACTAATACTGAAGTAACTAATCCAAAGAAGCATTAAACAAGAGAGAACAATAATATGAGGGGATCATCCACCTCAATCATCCAAAGGATGTCAATAACAACAGCACATAAAAGACTCAAGTGCTAAGGGATAGAAAAGTTGGAAAGTGCCCTGATCAGTACATTCACCATCAGTGAATTCAGTAAACTGAAAATGGCTTGAGGCCAAGGTTAATGCTTCTTTGGATAAGCTATCAGCCTTAGTATTGTGTTCTCTAAATATGTGTACTGCTTTTAGCTGGATGAAGTAAGGTTCCAGATCACGGATACGTTGACACTAGCCATCAAGTGCAAGTAAAGATAGTGCATATCTTCTATTGAACCAATTAATGATGACATTGGAGTCACCATGAATGTGCAGAGTGGGAAGGCCCATGGATTTAGCACAATAAAGGAGAGTCCATAAAGCAAGTAGTTCAGATCTGGTGTTTGTACTCAAACCAACACCTAATTTGAAGCAGAGATAGTGGTCCTGGCTGATCAAAAGATGAACACCTATACCTCCAGTATGATTGGCTTAAGCCCCATCAAAGAAGCCAGCAGGAAAATGCAAAAATAGGAGCCAGTCCAATAGTTCTCCTTTTAATTTTTTGCTGAGACAAAACATGATAGACCTGAAGTTGTTCCCTAATAGTATGTACAACAAAGTGTATATCAGGATTTTTGTCTTCAAATAAGGATTTGTTTCTTGTCAGCCATATTTGCCAGGTAAAAAGAAGAGGAAGATAAATAAGATTATTTCCTTTGCTGATCCAGGAAGAAACATTGTGTGTGTAGTTAGTCTCCTTCCAAAAAAATGGAATTCCAAGAGAGGATCTAATGTGAGTTGTAACCAGACTGGTAAAGCTTCAATCATGAAATAAATGATCAACTGATTCAGAAGCTGATCTGCACAGGCAGCACCATTTCGGTCCAATCCAACCTTTTTTTATGAGGTTGTCCCAAGTATGAACCCTATTAGACAGACAGAGACAGCTAAAGGAAATAATCTTCAGTGGGATGCAAAATTTCCAAATCTTGACAAAGGTATCAGCTGGTCTACTGGTGACAGAGGTATTTGCAATCAGCTCATACATTAAGTTGGCTTTAACCGAACATGTCGACTTGTTATACATCCAAACAAGTGTATCAGGTGAATTGTTGATGCGGACTCCTCCATGTTGAAGTCCTTTTATATACTAAGTCCAGGCTTCCTTCCATTGACCACCCAGTTCAAGCTCCTCTGCAGCGAGCCAATATTCTGTGGATGTAGTAGCAACCCCCCTATTGAGGACGTCTGATAGAGAAAGAATGCCATAATCTTCCAGATATAGTTTAAGATCCTCAGGTAATATAAAATCAGAAGTGAGACCAGCTATAGGATCAATGCCAACTTTAATATTCTTTCCATTGCCAGTCTTCCACCCCAGGCATCTAGTAATCCAGGAGATAGCTCTGATAAAACCGTTCCACATATGAGAGGTACCCTAAACCATGAAGGATTGTTGATGGATCCAAACATCAACAGGTAAATTTTTAAGATATTTGTGCTTAATGATCTGAGACCAAAGTCCATCTCCATTGAGTATAAGCCAGAGACTTTTAGTGCGTAAGGCCAAACTAAACCAGTCAAGATTTTTAATGTTCCAGCCACCAAGATCATATGGCTTGGAAATGGTAAGCCAATCTACAAGATGATATTTATGATTCCCAGGCGAACTCCCCCATAAAAAATTGAAGATGTATCTCCTGGTATAATTTAATATGGTACTGGGCATGCGTGCCAGTGAGAGCCAATACACAGCAAGACTCATCAGTACAGACTTGACAAGAACCAGTCTTCCACCTAGAGACAATAACTTATATGTCCAGTTACTCAGCTTTTTTCAAACTTCTATAAGAACCATCTCCAATCCTTGATACAGTAACCTAGGGGTTTAAGGTAGTATCCCAAGTACTTGAAACCAGAAGTGAGGGGCTCCATTTTAAAGGGCATGAAGTTGTATATTTGATGTCTGACAGACTCATTAATGTCATTGAATAGGAAAGATGATTTGGCCGCATTGATTTCCATTCCAGTAGCCGAACATAATGTATCCAAAATTTCCTTATAATGCTGCCACTCTTCCATAGTACCCATGCCAAATAGGATAGCATCATCTACAAAAAGTAGATGAGTGAGATACAGACTTTGTGCTACTTTGATACCAGATATATCACCCTTGTCAAGTGCATTTGAAATCAATAAACTCAAACCTTCAATGATCAATATAAAGAGAAGGGGAGAAAGGGGGCAACCCTGTCTAATACCTCTCGACACTTGAAAGAATTTAGATGGGGTTCCATTAATAAGAACAACAAAATTTGTTGACTCCACACATCGCATGATCCAATTCACAAAGGTGCTAGGGATCCCAATCTATAAAAGAACCAATCTCAAGAAAGACCAATTGACTCACCAGATCAAGTTTCAATACCATCACTTCTTGTTTTTCAATGTTGATAGTATGGAGAGCTTCTTGAACAATACCTACAGGTTCTATAATCTGTCTATTATGCAGGAACCCAAACTGATGCTTAGAAATAGCCTTGTCAAGTACCACTTTAAGTCTGATAGCACCCAACTTGGAGATAGTCTTATAAATCAAATTGCACAAGGAGATGGGTCTGTACTCAACAAGAGTAGTTGGCTTGTCACACTTAGGTATGAGAGTAATAAAGGTAGCATTGAGGGCTCCTATGACCCTACCTTCTAACCTAGAGTGTTCAATAGCTTTCAGAATGTCCAGCCCAACAAGATCAAAGAAGTGAAGGTAAAATTCAACCAGCCATCCATCTGGTCCGAGACTTTTATCTTTTTTGAATCCTTTGAGTACATCTTCAACTTTGTAATATTCCATTGTAATGTGCCAAAGTGAGCACGAGAGAGGTTTTCTAAGGTAAATCTAGTGTTGCTATTGTAATCGCTATTATTTGTAATTTATTTTCCACATATTGTATTCCTAACATTATGTATGGTTGGGTTTCAAGTCAACGCAATTTTAAATTGAATTTTGATATGTAATTACAGAAATGTGTTTTACAATTTAGCTAATTTAAAATTAAATTTTATATGTTCTTGGTTTTATAATTTTTCTTTTTAGTATTCTTGAGTCAATTGAATTTTACTACTAATATTTTACTACTTAGTTTATAAGATTGTGAGTATTGTCCTAATATGGTTGTATATTTATATGAGTAAAATATTTTATTTTTTTTAAATTTTTTTACTTATAAGCCGACATGTTATAAGTTTTTATTTTTATTTTTTACTTTTTAATATTATTATTTTTATTAAGCCGACATGTGCCACCGTTACAGACGGGACACATCTCTCCCATTTGAGCTGTAGAAAGCCTATCTCGGCGCAAAAAAAAAACAAAAAATGAAAAATTTATAGAACACCAATCAAAACTACTACTTTTCAAAAACAAATGTTATAGAATAATAAGTCCTTATTTGAATTTGAGATTAATTTGTTAAGTTAGTGGTAGATATAGGATTTTTACCCAGGAAACCATAAAAGAACAAACAATTTTGAAGCAACAACATTTATGTAAAAACAAATTAGCTTTAAAAAAAAGATTATAATGTCAAATACAAAAGAGAAGAACTAGTAGGTAGGTGGGTTCTCTCCTTGCCTTAGTTTTGTTCACTTAATTGACTTGCTCACTCTCCCTGTGCTTCCCTCAAGCATCCACGTGAAGAATAAAGGGTCGTCATGTGGGCATGGTATATGCATCTTTTTGGTCTTTTTCTTTGTTGGTAGTTTTTTAAAATATCGTTTGGTTATCTTATGAAGAATAAGTTATCTTATGGAAAATATTTCTTGTTACTATAGAGACATGAAGTAATTGGAAAAAGTTCTTCAAGAAGCTATCTATGTTGCAAAGTTGATGAAATAAACTTTAATATTAAGTGTTTCTAATTCTTTGGTTTCCTTTTTTAACTATTTCACCCTCCAACAACAACTTATCTACGGGGCATCTTCACAGCTGACCGTGACTGCCAATGACTTGAGGGCCTGTCTGATGGCTGGGATGGGAGGTGTGCCTCCGGACCCGAGGTCTGAGGCCTTTGATAATCTAATCCGGCCTCAGAACAGGAGATCGGGACCTAGAAACCCTCCGAAGTTTGTCAAGAGAATAGAGGATGTGCCGGAAGTAGCCCTTCCACCTGAAGAAACTATGAGGGTTGCTCTCTCCCTGGCAGACCGAGCCCTGGTCGGGCAATTCACGGGGCTCTGGCCTTCGCCAAAAACAACTGATAGCTGGGTCCAAAGAAACTGGAGACCCCTCATCTCCAAAAACGTTGCATCCTACTCTGTCGGAAGGGGATTTTTCCTCTTTGACTTCGAATCAAAGGAAGACAAAGATCTAATCTTCAGGAATGGGCCCTACTTCATGGGACCGCAAGGTCTCTGCCTCAATGGGTGGACCCCGGATTTCGATCCCGAGGCTGACATCCCCAAGGCTGTGCCAGTCTGGGTCAGACTTCCTAACCTTCCCATGCATTGCTGGAACTCCAAATCTCTCCAAGTGATCGGGACTGCTCTTGGGAAATATATTGATATGGCTAGTCCAAAGGATCACTACGCCTGCGCCCGGATCTGCGTGGAGGTGGATCTAGAAGCAGGACTCCCAGAAGCAATTAAATTAACTGTGGGGAACTGGACTCACTACCAAAGGCTCGACTACGAATAGCTCCCCTTCAAGTGCCGGGGCTGCCAAGAACATGGGCACTTCATCCGTAATTGCCCGAAAAAGCCTGAGATCCATCATGATAAGGGGGAGGGTTGGCAAAAGGTAAACAGAAACAAATCCAAAAAACAGCTAGATCCAAAGATGGATGAAGGGAGTAAAGAAGCTAAGGTTATCCACCTCGAAGGGTCCCTTGAAACCTCCAAGTCCAAAGAAACCAGTGAAGAAAGGGAGGAACCCGTAGTAGTGGAAGAGAAATCCAGCAATGAACATAGTAAGGAACCTGAAGCAGACCTATTAGCCCATCAAGTGCAGGATCAAGAGGACAGCATGACAGAGATACAAGTAGGAAGAAATCTGGGAAGATCAGAGGAAGACTCTGAATCGGAAGAAGATGAAGAGGAGGAGGGGGGAATAGAAATGACTACCCCAAGGCAATTGAAAACCAAAGGAAGGAAATCCAAGCGAGAAATAAGGGAGAAAGCTACCTATAAGGATAAGCTCCAAGGCTCCCAGCCAACCCTGGAAAAGCTGCTGAAAAACCCAATAAATACGCGCCAGCAGGGGCATGCCCAGAAAGGGATGCCGTCAAACTCCAAAAGTAAGTAATGAAGGTCCTCTCCTGGAACTGCAGAGGTCTCGGTAGCACACGCAAGGAAGAAGCAATGACAGATCTTGTTTCATTACATCAACCGAACATCCTTCTGATCCAGGAGACCAAGATGGAGGAAGACGCATTCCTCCAAGTAACTTCAAAATTTTGGAAAAAAAGAGGTAAAGCTGCAATTAGCTCCAGAGGCGCATCTGGAGGCATTGGGATGCTATGGGATGAAAAGAAATTCGAGGCTGTTGACATCAAGTATAGCTCTTGTTGGATCCTCACCCTGCTGAGGCAAAAGGACACGAACACCCTGGTAAGAATTTTCAATATCTATGCCCCCAACTCATATGCTGAAAAAAAGGATTGCTGGAGGCTTCTTAAAGAGGAAAAGAGCAATCTCCAAGGAAATGTAATCCTCGCAGGAGATCTCAATGTCATCCTCAACCAAGAGGAAAAAAGAGGGGGCTCCTTGGTCAGAGATCCCATTAGAGAAACTGTTGATGAGATCATTCTGGAATGGGATCTCATGGACGTAAAACCCCCCTCTGGAAAGTATACCTGGAATAACAAAAGGATCGGGCCTGGGCATATCGCTGCCAGACTCGATCGGTTTCTGGTCCAGGACACTTTCCTGTTGCTCGGGCTGAATTTATCTTCCAAAATCCTTCCTTTTGGAGGATCGGATCACAAGCCCATTCTACTTGAGATGGCTATCGATAGGAACTTGGGGCCCATTCCGTTCAGGTTCAACTTGCTGTGGGCCAGGCAACTGGAATTTCTTAAAATTGTTGCTGATACTTGGTCCCTCCCGGTTACTGGATCGCCCTCCTTCATCTGGGAAGAGAAACTCAGAAGGCTCAAAAGAGCACTTAAGACTTGGGCAAAATCGATTCCATCTCCCTCAATTAAAAAATCCCTTGCTGCCAATGCACTGGAGAATCACCTAACAAGTATGGAGGAAAGCAACGTGACTCAAAAAGACATAGAAACTGAAGCCAATCTGCAGTCTAACCTCCACGCGGCCTGTAGACTCGAAGCCGACTGGTGGAAAATTAAATCCAGATGCAAATGGTTGAACGGTGCTGATAAGAACACAAATTTTTTCCACAAGCATGCAAAAGCAAGGGAAAATCGAAATTCTGTGCATGAAATCCAAGTCCAGGGAACTCTCCTCACCAATTTTGAAGACGTTAAGGTTGAAGCTACGCGGCACTTCAGCGAGTTGTTTAAAGATCAGCCCATAGAGGATGACAGCGATCTCATCAACTTGGTTCCTTAAGCTATTAATAACAGTCAGAATGATGAACTAACTCATAATGTAACGCTGGAGGAAATCAAGCAGGCCATCGATGGCATGGAGGATGACAGAGCTCCGGGGCCTGATGGCTACAATGCTACCTTCATCAAACTATGCTGGGATATTATAAAAATTGATCTGTTCAAAATGGTCAGCAGCTCTCAAAGACGTAGCAAAATCGGGGGCAGCACAAACTCTGCCTTTCTGGCACTCATCCCGAAAGAAAAGGAGGCCAAGACCTTTGACAGATTCAGGCCTATTTCTTTATGCAATATTGGTTACAAAGTTATAACTAAGATAATAGCCAGCAGATTGAAGCATATATTGCCGAGAATCATCCCGGAGAATCAAGGCAGGTTTGTCAAGGGCAGGAAGATCTGGGAAAATATTATATTAACCCAAGAGGCTATTCACTCGAGTCTGAAGAATGGTGATCAAGGAATGGTGATTAAAATTGATCTAGCCAACGCCTTTGATAGAGTCAGCCACCCCTTTCTCCTTCAGGTTATGCAGAAATTTGGATTCAGCTCAAAGTTTATCTCCTGGACCAAGGCCTGCATCAGTAAGCCATGGATCGCCCCATTAGTCAACGGCAGAGCAGCCCCTTTCTTCCAAGCCTCGAGAGGCCTGAGGCAAGGCTGTCCGTTATCCCCGTTGCTCTATGCCATACAGGCCTCGGTTCTTAGCTTTCAGCTGGAAAATGCCAGACTTGAGCAGGATCTCCTCAGAATTAAGATGGCCAGAGGAACAAAAGATATCAATCACGCGCAATTCGCGGATGATACTATTTTGCTGGGGGGATCCAGTCAAATCATAGCCCGTCGTTTCAAGACTGAACTGGATCGTTATTGTCGTGCCTCCGGAAGTGAGATCAGTTATAGGAAAAGCAAGATTTTTGGCTGGAATATCAATCCTAGAGAAATGCTTGATATCTCCAGGATTCTCAAGATGGATGGTGTAGTCGACTGGGAATCCTTCAACTACCTAGGGATCCCCATCTTCAAAGCCAAGCCCAAGAGCTCAGCCTGGACTCCAATTATGGAGAAAATCAAATGTAAAATCCATGAATGGGGGTCTATCTGGTTAAATTTGGTTGGGAAGGTGGTCTTAATAAGGTCAATCTTGAACAGCTACCTTCTCTACCAGAGTTCTCTTCTCCTAGCTCCGGCCAAAGTAATCTCACAAATAGATGGAATGATCAGATCTTTTCTCTGGCATAAAGGCAACGCAGGGGGTGGTAAAAAATTTGCTCTGGTCAGCTGAAAAATTATTAAATTGCCCAGGCCAGAGGGTGGACTTTACATCAGAGATATTAGAAGTCAAAACTTGGCTTTGGGAGCCAAGTTGCTCTGGAATTTGGTCGCCCCCAAGCCTTCGTGGTGCACACAGGTGTTGAAGGCCAAATACTTCAGAGGATTGAGGCTCATATGCCTTGATGGAGAGCACATGAAGCAGAAGGGATTGTCTATCTACAATATCTGCATTAAAGCTCTCCCCACGTTCAAAGAGGAACTGCACCGGGTTCCTGGCAATGGGAAGTCAATTAATATTTGGCAAGACAAAATTCTAGATAAGGATCCGCCCCAAATTCCTCGCCTGCAAGAGAGATTGACTGAGCAAGGATTGAACACGCTGTGGGATTTATCCAAGTGGGAGACTGAGCTGCCAAATTGTTGGGCTGGCTGGAACATGCCGGACTGCCCCCCTAAACTCAACGCAGAACTCAAAATTCTCACAACTCACCTCGCTGGGCTGGCGCCGGTTGCAAAGTTAAAGAAGGATTGAAGGGGCTGGGGGAGGAAAACTGGAACCTACACAACGACATAAGGATACCACTCTTACGCAGCAAGCTATAACGTGCCGGCAAATCCAAAAGTATGGAAGAATCTCTGGAGTTGCAGCACCCTTCCAAAAATTGATATATTTGCTTGGTCTCTAACGCATGAGAGAATTCTCACTGGTGAGAATCTGCAGAAAAGAGGTATTGTCGGCCCCTTTAGATGTCCATTATGCATTGAGGACGTTGAAAATATCAGTCATTTGTTTTTGAAGTGTCCCTACACAATTACGGTCTGGGAGGAAGTGCTGAAGCCGCTGGGAGGAGGAGTACAATTGCCAGACACCATTCAGCACTGGTTTACAGGTTGGGAAACGCTGTACCATGGTGAGCTGATCCAAAAAAATGGAATCAAAGACTGCTGGCTAAAGATACCCAAGCTAATCTGCTGGGGCATATGGAATGAAAGAAATAATAGAATTTTCCAAGAGAAAGCCCAGCCAGCATGGAGGATAGCCAGTAAGGTAAATGCCCTGCTTGGAGAGATTGTTAGTATTTCTAAGATTTCAACTAATAAAGGAGTTCTGACTGAAAAGGAGGAAAATTGGATGAAAAGCCTTAAGGTCATGGAGGTAACTGAAGCAGCTGCAATAAAGTTGGAAGAACGGGACATTAGGATGGACTGTGGTCAGTTTGCGAGCTGGCTCAAAGAAAAGAAGACTTTTAAATTATTCTTTGATGGGGCTTCCAAAGGGAATCCGGGGAAAGCTGGGGGCGGAGGAGTCATTATTGATCCGGATGGGAAGGTCGAGATTGAATTCAGCTGGAACATCGGCAATGACTCGAACAATATGGCTGAGGCGTACGGGCTCTGGCAAGGTCTCAAGCAGCTGCAGGGAAAAGGTGTGGAGGAGGTCTTGGTCTTTGGGGACTCCAGGGTTATTCTTCAGGCGTTGAACGGGGGCAGAAGGGACAAGAATGGAAGAATAGCGAGGCTGATTAACAGAATTAGATCCAAAGTTAAAAAGTTCAAAAAAATAAAATTTTATCACATTCTTAGGGGCCTAAATGCTTTGGTGGACCAAGCAGCGAATAACTCTATAGCAGCTGGTCTCCATGATCTCATTGTTAATTCGGTTGTTAGTGTAGATATCCCTCCTTAGCTCTTCTAAACCGTAGGAGGAAGAAGAAATCGAGAAGATTGATGTAATTCGTTCTGAATCAACGGATTATTTGTTGAATCCTTAATATATCATAACCGTTTTTGTAAAAAAAAAACAACTTATCAACATATTATTATACATTTTTAAAACAATTACTAATTTAAGAATATAATATAACAATATACCACAACAACCGAGTTTGTTACATCATCCTAACGATCTTTCATGGACTTTTCCCTAAAAAGGTTATTATGACCCACCCCTTGGAATTTTTCACTAAAAGTTACAACCAACCTATTATATATTTATATATAAGTATTCCGTAAAAAAAATGTATTATAATTAATTGCAAAAGGTTTAGTATTATAAATAATGTATTTATTTATTTATAAATATTATATAGTATGTTTTTTTTTGGGGAAACATCTTATTTATCGTTTTCCATGTATATTTGGAAAAAGTTTATTTTTTAAGGAATTAAAAACTAAGAGCGAGTCAATGTTATCGTTTTCATGTATATTTGGAAAAGTTCAATTTTTATGGACTTAAAAAATAAGATACACGGTATATTTGTCATATTTTTGTAACAAAAGCTTTAAAAGGATTATATTAAATAGGTTGTGCACAATTATTCAGTACAAAACACGACATTTAAGATATTTTAGAAGTTTGAAGGAAAATGAAACAAAAAAGAGTCATAAAGAAGGCCTTTAAAGCCGACAAGAGCACTATAGTTATGAGTTATTACAGACGTAGAGTAAATACAGATAAACTGTTGATTTAGTAATATGCAAAAAAACATTATCTAGAGGAAGTTCATTTCAGTTTGCCTGGTTGCTCCACAGGCTGGGTGACGGATTCTTCTTCCATTTTCTGAACAACTGCTACTGGATTTTCTTGAGCACGGATTCCCGAGTTCATCTGTACCAAATTATGGAGGTCCTCCTAAATGCGATCGATTTTACCCATAACTTCTTTCAGATTCATCTCATTATCATCGATTCTTGCATCATGACAACTAGTTTGATAAGAAACACAACGAACATCATCAACTAGTTGTTTAACCTCCTTGGCAGTCTCTCTATTATCTGTGATTCCGATGGCAACAATGTCTGACAGGAGCTAGATATTAATCTTCAAGTCTATGAACCCTTCGTCGATTCTTCTGCGGTCCATTTTCAAAGCAGGTAATAGGCCCTTTTGGCATCTAGGGTTGTGTCTTGAGTTGAGGTTGGAAGAAATGCAAAGGACGTGACCAAAAGCGAGCGACGCTCGTTCCATAGAGACCCCTACACCCTACAAGAAACCAACACTTACACCAGAGGGACTACCCCACGCTTCTCCCAAGAAAGGAGGCGAGAAGCAATTCCTTAGATCACCGTAGAGCAGGCATTGACTGCCTAAGATGTAAGAGGCCTGTAAAACTGAAATTGCCCACACAGTCGGCGTGACTCTCCTTACCTCGTCGAAACCAAGCAAAACACAGGCACAATTGCTCACAGGAAATAAGCTCTGAGATAAAAGGATAGACAGGAACGAGAAATCGACAGGAAAAAACCTCCCTTCACCAAGCTCTGAGGGAAAGACAGGCTGCTCTTCTTTGATAGAGGGACGAATGTCAAGCAGAAAGGAGAATGACCGGCCCAAGGGAGAAGGAAGACGGATAAAACCCCAAGAAGAAGCCATCGTACACGAGGGGATGTGGGCTTGAGCGTGTGAGCTGTGAGAGCTGTGAGTGTAATTAAGACTGGAGGGGATGGCAATAAAAGGAGCAGGAGGCGGGTTTAAGAGGGGAGCTAATGATTTCCACATGTCCCTTTTCCAAGCGCATAGGCTGCCACCTATGTTCAAATTCGTAACGAAGACGAATCTTAGCTTAATTTTATTCACAATGTAATGAAGTGAGACAATAGGACCTTGGATTGGGCTAGGGGATGATTTTAGGATAAGCTTCACCATTGTTTATTGAGATGAGGCCTTAAGGGAGAGAGGCGCCTATATTTTCCAATGCATCTGCCTGAGCATTGTTAGCTCTTAAGATGTGGAAGTAACCGATGCTAGCCAGGAGCGGGTGTTAAGATATTCTATCATACAACCTTCTGCAATTGATGGAGCCTGTAGGGTATCCAATGATCATTTTGAGAATAACATGACGAGAGTCCCCAAAGACTAGCAATCTTGGGATGACTATATTACCTGAAGATTCTAGACCCTGAAGAAGCGCCATCCACTCATTATTCATCTTGTGTCCCAGTCCCCAAGCGAAGGTTTTTACAGTTTGACCTTTGGAGTCAAGGATGACCCCCTCGCACCTGCCTCCCCTGGAGTGGATATTTGTCATTAATAATAATGAAGATTGCTATTCTTTATTATTTAATGAAATCAATTTTTTATTGTTTTTTATTTGAAAAAAAAAGTCATTAAGTAAATTAAATTATTTTGAAATTTTTATTTTTATATTTGAAAAAAAATGAGATGAACTTTCTTAATTTGTATGGTTTTTAAAAGTTAATGGATTACCCAAAAAAATATTTTTTTTCATAAAAATGTATATTTTTATATATTATTATGGTGAACCAAGGGGGTGAAGGTGTGGGTGGAGTGGGTATGATTGACCCTAGAGGAATGGAAGTGATTAGGTTCTCCTAGGTCTCAGATATAATACTACCAATAACTTTGTTGATATTTATGCTTTATATCATGGCTTGAAAATTGTTTCATCATTTGCAATTTCTTCTTTAATGATTTTTTGGAATTCCCTCACAATTATTAAATAATTTCATAATGGATCTTTTCAATCTCATTCACTTTAGAAACAAATTATCACTAGGATAGAGCAGAATCTGCAGCACATTAATACCTCTCGTATTGGCATGTTCATTGGTGCAACAATAGCTTGGCTAATCGATTAGCAAACATTGTTGTTAAATTGGATAAAAGAATCTTAGTGAATAATTGTGATCCATTGCAATGCCGGTGGATACCATGGCATATGATGAAGACTACAGGTTATGATCCCCTTACATTCATAACCATGCAAAAGGGGCAATTGATGTCGTACGTCAACTCAGATAATGGCAAGAAGTTGGATTTTTTGCATGGGCTCAACGTGGCATGTGGTGGCAATCCTGTCCATACAACTTCAAGCCTTGGTCCATTTAATACACATACCTTGGGCATCCTTTCCTTGAGTGCTCTTGATTTGTCACATTCTGCCCACAATGGTTCGCTTAAGGGAAATTATGGCAGGTGAAGTGGAGATTGCGAGAATTGATGAGATAAACCCTTGACCATGGACTGTATAGTGTGTTGTCAAGTCCTTTGGCCAGAAGGAATTTCTAATTTGGTGCATTGGGCATTCAAGGAACCAGGAGGAGTTATGTTTATGGTTAGTTTTCTGTAGTGAAGAGACATGGCCTAGACAATGGGGAAACATGAAGGAAATTTGGCTGTCGAGTGGAACTCTTATTGGGAAGATTGTGTCAGTTTGGTTTATTAATGTGTGGTCTTGGCGATTGTTGGATGTGAAAGGGGAGATCACAAAGGGGATATGCTACACTGGCCCTGTGCATGAAGTCAGGTGAATTAATCATTGGTGTGTGACTAGGATGGAATTTTTTTTGGAAAGAGCAATGGATTTGCAAAGTGCGATGAAGGATATTCATGGTCCTAGGAAGACAGTTCGACATGTTGAAGGGAAGCTTGTCTGATTTGAATATAATTTAGAGTGCCTAAGTTGTCAAGCAGAGGTTGAGGACTAGGTCGATGACATGTTGGAACGATGGGTTGCGACTTGGGAAGAAAAAATGGAGCAGTTGGCAATTGATAGTACTCAACATGAGGTTTTAATTCAAGAATTTGTAGTGGAAGACAATCTAGTGTTGAGGACTTCTAAAATTCAAATGCAATGGAGCTTGACACCGTGCAACGACTGCCTTAGTGAAGTTTGATGATCTTTGTAAATCACCACGATTGGATGAGGAGGCAATTCAGACTGTATGGGGTCTCTTAGGCCTATCAACTCATGTTTAGATTATGTTTTGCTATTATGTTTTTCTGTTAGGCCAACAGATCTGAACTTATAGCAACCAATATATATGGCTTGTTCGGTTTTTATCTTGGAATGGCTGGGTTGAAAGAATTTTAAGCTCCCGATTATGATAAGGCCATTTTGCAATGAATTTGTAATACTGATTCATGGTCGCTTAGGTTCTTCCTCAACATTTTACTATACAACTTTTTATCCATTTTTGTTTTAATAAAAAGGTTGTGGTAAACCAAATCAACCAGTAAGTACATGTGAATTTCAAAAATTTACATAACACAACTTTATCGAATTGAATTTTTGAGTTGAATTCATTCCTTAAACTTAAAAAAAACAACAATATACTTTCTTGACATTTCTATTACTATATTGGCACACAAAGGCACCCAAAAAAATAAAAAATAAAAAACACCGTATGGAAAAATTCAGCAAATTGGTGTCCATGTGGCTTTCCTCCATTTGAACACCCCCTTGCTCCTACTTGTCATCTCTCTAGTATCGAGCTTGCCCAATTATTGTCATCCTTGTATGATGCATTGTAAACTCTTCCTTTGCATTCTCCATTGTCAATCCTTCTAAAAACATTGGCTTTCTTGCTACGAACTAGGTTCCTCGAGCAAATCCAAGGATCTTATTGTATTGAATATCCATCTCCTCTGCCATTCTTTCCTCCCAACATTGTTCTCCTACATTTTGGTTTCCAAATCTCCGAGTTTTTCTCTCTTGAGTTTCAAAATGATTAGTCAGGTAATCGATGGCTTGTCTCATGCCATCCATATGTTCATGCATTTTTCTTCACATTTTCTTTAAATCGCAAATATTATTGGACCCAAAATCACCAAAACATGGGAAACTTGCCATTGTGTTATCATTTTTTATAATTATGGAAGAGACTACTATGAAACTGAAATGCTCAAAATTTACTAATCTAATTCCAACTATTGATAGACTGGTTGTTTCTAGGAAAACATCCCAAACTACCTCTTTAGCATAATAATAAGTGTCCCAACAACAAACAGGGCCAATAATGCCTTGAAAAATTGGCAATAGAGTGAAGGAGTTCAACTCTACTCAACGAATTGCCTCTATCTAAACACACACATAATGTCTTAGAAATACTATTGGGGATGCTAGACCAATAGCACATTATATTTTGGTAAAAACTAGAAGGAGATGTCATGCTTACCTCATGCTTATCTATGTTCTCTACCAATCAATCCTTGGATGAAGCTTGCAATCACCAACTACCCTCTTCCTCTACTAACCCTTTGTTAACTCTAAGTTACTCCATCCAACACCGAGGATATAACCCACCTCCACATTCAATCCAAAGTAAATGATGTTTAAGAACATGAACCTAATGTATCTCACAAGAGCAAGCAAAGGATGTTGAGAACATGTTGAGACTTGAAGTCTCCCTTGTGCTAATTGAAAAGGAGGAGAGTGACTGCATGTTCTTCTAATGTGATATGGTGCCACTTAGCTTCTAAACGATTCCTAATGGGTGGGTCTTGAGACTAAAGTCCCTTTGCAATTTGTTTTCTTTGGCCATGAAAGGTGGTTAAGGTATCCAACCGATACTTAGAGGATTCTCTTTTTTTATGAAGACTCCTTCATCAAAGTAGGTAGTCGTATTTGTCAGTTGATTTACATTCTTGTTGTTATGACGACGTATGTGATAGATCTTAACTTCTTCAATGAAGTATAATTTCCAGATGTTCCTTTGAATTATTTTGCTCAGTCTAGTTCCTCTCTTCATGCTTTTTTTCTCGATCAGGTTCACTATCATCTGGAAATCTCCAAAGATCAAAACTTTTTAAAACATGGAGGGATTGAATAACCATTAATCCTTTAAACAAAGAATATGTTTATGCTGCATTGGTCGATGCAATTCTTACCATCCAGGAGTACTCAATCTTTGTATTTCCACTAGAGTGTTACAGTACCACCCCCGTCCCACACCTGCCACCATCAAGAAAGATTAATAATATTACAAATATTTTGAAATTGAGATTTAATATGAACATATGCATGGCATTTTAAGAAATGTGTTTTTCATCCTCCACCTTTTTAAACTCTCAAAATGACAAATTCTTTTATCCCACTACCTTTTAAGATTGCCCAATATTTGTCTCATTATAAAACTTTTGAGAAACATTTCTTATTTTGACAAAGCTGGTTTTTTCCATTTTTGAAGTTAACTATATAAAAAAGATACTTTTGATATTTTAAAATCGGGTTAATGGACTCTTTATAGTATCTTATTTTTCTCTTAGCTTCCATTTGTTTATTATACCATAATGTCTATGTAAATTTATATGTGATAATATTTTTCAGGATAACCGACCTCCTTTTTGTTTATATATATATTTTATGTCAATGGAATTAGTAACTTGGAAAGCTTTTTCCATGGAGCTTGTTTATTATAATGTGCACTTGTATCATTGTTTAGAGAGAAAATCTTGCCACTTGTAATTGTATGAAGTTTAGTAAAGAGTTATATTTCTATTTCTACAAACATTTATATAGCTTGTGTGATTACTCTATTTTTTAACTAAAATAAAATAATATATAAATAAATTGAAGACACTAAAAACACTAAAATACTTATTTATGCAATTCCAACCCTATATATTTACAATTCTAACAATTTCATATAAAACTCAATAATAAACCATTATCAAATAAATAAATAAATGTGTATACTCAATACTACACCATTACCAAATAGACACCTGCAATGGGACACGTTCCGCCCTGACTTTCAATTGTCCTCCATGGTCACTTAAACCCTATTAAGTATGGGAGAAGTATGTATGTAATTCACATTTTATTATATTCAATATTTGCTGACGTGGAGGCCTGCTTTTGTACATCGAAAGAATGTTATAAAGAGCCTGGGTGAATATATTCCGAATATTGATGTACAAGTGTCCGATATATTTACCACACAGTTAAATATAAACATGATGCGGAGATCCGCCTCCTCTATCTTAGAGCGGCAGGAGCAGAGGAAAACGAATGATCTGAGCCGGATGGAGGATTCGTCTGATTTCTTTCCCCGCCATCCAGTGTCCGTGACGCCCGACTGGCTTGAACAGGCCAAGGCGGCCGTTCCTAATGCAACTCTCGATGACGTTTCTATAAACTATCGTCCGGCCCCTCCCGATACTTCGTCGTTCAGCGTCATCGCCGAGTTCAACAATTGGCGCAAGAAGCCCGAGCTGGCCGACGCCGTGGCGGCCATAAAGGCTCTGGCGGCCTTCATCAAGCGAAGCCAGGCCACTACCATGATGGAACTGGAAATCGAACTCACGAAAGCATCTGATTCTCTCAAGGTGAGTTGGATACTTCATACCCCATCCCATTTTATATATCAAAATCGATAACGGAAATAAAAACTGAAGATTTTGTATGGCCAGGCGTAATACAAATTAGAAGAGTCTCACAATATAAGCGGCTCCAGAGAAGTTCCTCAGGGTTTAAGAATGCCCGAGTTCTTTAGGATAATTCATACTGAGTTGATCAGTGTTAGGGTTCACTGAATTTTGACCTAATTCACTGCTAAGCCCTAAATATTTTTCCTTTCCCTGAGTCGTTCTTCAAGAAACATGCTTTGGGGGGTTGTACTGCAAAAATCCGACTTCTTTGGCTTAGTTGCCAGGCCTGAAGGAAAATCGCCCCGGACTTTCACCCGTCCTCATCCTGGCCACGGACTATAGCAAGAATGGAACCCTGGTGGACGGCTTAACAATCTGTTCACCTCAACATTGAACCAACGCTCCTACCGGCATTGAACCCTAACTCTGGTTTTATAAATCCAACCTAATGCATCAACTTGCAAAACCTGTTATCAATGCAACACCGAAATATAACATGTCATCAATACAACAACGAAATTATGATATGCTTGATGCTTGGATGAAAAGAAAGCAAGCACCCAATGAAACATGAACAAATGCATAATATCCTGATGGACTTTCTTATCGCTACTGTAAGAAAGTTGAGGATATATCTCTTTTTATTTTTCTGAGAGAATCTTTTTACTGCTAATTTTCAGCTTAGCACCGGGTTATGTCATTGATTCTTACCAGGGCAATATTGGCCGACTTCTACTAAGTTTATTTACAGTGTGAAGTTTTTATTGCACCGAGAGGAGAGGTGCTCTACAGCCTAGTAAGTGGAGATGTTGTAGATGTTGTAACTTAACAAGTAAGTGGAGATGTTGTAACTTAACATAATGTTACCAAAAATAAAATAAAATAAAAAAGTAATTAAAAAAATCCATGATCATAAAACAAAAAATTATAAAAAGTAATTAAAAAAATTCATGAATTATTTAAAATAAAAAATTAAAACTTAAACTTGGATTTATAAAGCAAGAAATGGATCAAGTATCAAGGATCAAATTTCTTGAGTTTAAGATATAAAAAAAATACACATCAAGAAATTGGATCCCTATCGGTGCTTGATTACGTTTGACCAAAATCCAATTTTTTTAAGACATATCATTAAAATACCATACGGCTTGCCATAGTTACGATTTAGAGTGCAGAAGATGTGTGATCGTCCAAACTCGATAGAGCGACTTCTCCATCCTGACACCCTCGACAACAATGGTAGAAGCGTAGGCAAATCATGAGTTCACAAGTGGCATGGGGCTCATTTGCCAAAGAATCGCTGTATAGGAAAGGCACAACTATGAAGGGGAGGTGAGTTTGAAGGATGATAGGGCCCAATGCATAAGCGAGTGGAGGTGAGTTTGAAGGATGATAGGGCCCAATACATAAGTGAATAGGTTACGTGCCATAAATGTGCACTGTGGTATGATAGAGATTCAGACACTCCTTTGGGGTGCATAGATCATTGAAATGGTGTGGCCTCTCCAATCCTACATCGTAAAAGCCTGCCAACATCACCATTGGGCAGTGATTAAACAGATGACAAAAGAACAACAACTTGAGATTAAAGTTTTAGCCTTGGAAACGGTCAACCTCCCACCATCACAACAAAGGATCATTGCAGCTAGTTAGCGGGCACTCCTACTTGGCTCAAAATGTATGCCTAACTCGGAGGGACCCAAGCGGATTCGTCTTCGCAACCTTCTTGGCCATTGTGGCTTAGGCATGGTAAGTCAAACCACCTGAGCCAACCCTTGGGGCTTCCACAATACTTACATGAGATGTACATTCCAACATTTACTTGAATCATGGCCTTTCCTACCATTATCACAAGAACTTTTGATTCATACCTTTGTTGATGGTACCTCTCTTCAGCTGTTTTGCAACATGTTACTACTTAAAAGACGAATACACAATTTACACAAGAGATGTGGAATGTATGAAGTTTGATTTTAAATGGAGTCACTAGATACAATGAGGGAGATTCTCTTGTATTTCATTCATTAAGTGGTTGTGCTACCTACTTGACGTAATTACTTTATATTAATGACACCTTGTTAATCTATAATATTTGCATAATTTTAGAACTTGGACTCATAGTATTGGAGTGTTAAATGTTCCAACAACACCCTTAACACAAAAATAATAAAATTCTATTTTTCAATTATCTATCCCCCCTTAAATCAAAGACTCAAAGCTTTATTTTCATTTGCTCATTATCTCTCGATCCTGGGAACTTTTCTAGTGCTCCATCAAAGAGTTGTATCCCCCATTTTGAAGCCAGACTTTGTGTAAAATTCACTTAAAACAATCATCTTGTCATCTCTTTTCAAAGAAAGATTTCATGAAATTCACCTGGGGACTTCCATTACCATCTCCTTTCATGGAAGTCTAGATTGAATTCACGTTGACAAATGGTGTAAATCAAACACATATACCCTGTTGGAGTTTAATAATTTATTTGGACTGCTTCCTTAAAAGAGTTAAGTCTCTTGGTTGTTGCAAATAATCATTTGCACCCTTATTATCACTGGTTTCCATCCTTTTTTCACACACTATGTGTTAGGATTATTAATCCTCCCTTGTCCAAATTTGGTCATATGTCTAAATTGGGAGTCCATCCCGTCTATTTATAGTCATTAACACCATTGGGTCCACTTGGCCTAATTGGGGCACATGTTTCAGTTACTAAAGTGTGGGGAACACTAATTAAGGCTCACGGCCATTGATTGCACCTGATTGCATCAGTTTAGGAGCCTCCTAGACCAATCCCTACAATTTAGGAGCTACTGGGAGTGCCGAAACCAACCAAGGACAGTTCAGTTTAGTTAATGACTAGTCAAGCTAAGTTAGGAGTCAGTTACATTCAGTTAGCGCTAGGTTTACTTGAATGCACTCGTGGGGTGCATTTCTCACCTACCACAGTCAGTTAGCCTTAGTCAACACTGGATGTAACACTTGAGTTGTGTTTTAGAGCTCTGATGAACTCCGGTTATGGTTTAGACAAGGTCAGTTAACTACTGAGTCCTCCGATAGTGATTAAACAAGGTCTTGGTTATCTACAGTCAAGTATAGTCTATCAATTCGAATTTCCTCATGTGGATTCAAATTTCATGTGGCTATTAAAGCCGTTGTACTTCATTGTAATAATGATCCGATTACTTTTTGATTAATGAAAGCATTCACAGCTGCAAGCCATTTTTGCACTGTTTCATTCTTCAATTGCTGAGTAAATTGTGTGATCTATTTTGTGAGTTGTGTGTTTGTCCAAAGATCTATGTGCTCAATTTAATATGGTATCAGAGCCTCGACGGACAAGACACCTCTCCTCCGCAGGTCTCCAGCTGGATCATTTTTTTTGAGCAAATTGCTCCTTCCAGTACTGCACCAGAAGCGGAGAATTTACCACTTAGTATCCCAAGTTAGGAAATTGTTGATCAAGCTTGCTTGATCAACTATGTTGGGTGTGAAGGAAATTCCAAAAGTGGAGATTGTCGACCTTACTTTGTATGTTTGATTGTGTGACAGGTTATCAGCTTTTCTTACAGCATTCGCTACAAGCAGCCTCTTCTTCTCACTGCATTCGCTACAGCAGCTCAGTCCTTCTTACTACATTCAAAATGGCTCATCCAGTGGAGCCTCTCACTCCCTTCAACTATCACCAGTGGAAGGATGACATTGTGGTAATGCTCTGCACCAAGCATCTCTTCAGACTCATAGAAGAAACAGAGGAAGAGCCAGAATCAGATAAAGACAAAGCTAAGTACATGAACAGGGTTGATGAAGCCCATGGACTCTTGCTCTCCTCAGTCTCTAGAGATCTTCGATTTCACATCCAAGACTTGGAGACTCCCAAGGAGGTTTGGGACAAGCTTGCTTCCTTATTTGATAAGCATGATGAGATGAGGATCCATCAGCTAGAAAATGATCTGATTACTCTCAATCCATCCAATTTCGAATCTCTGAATGAATTTTTCACAAAGTTCATAAAATTTGATATATCAGTTGAAGCAATGCAAAGTGAAGAAGGATGAAGATCAGCTCATCCTTGCCATTCTCACAAAGCTCAATGCAGACTACTCAGTCTTTGTATCCACCTTCCAAACAGTAAGGCTCACTACTACAAATTGGAAGATGCCCACTCTTAATGCCTTCATCCAATCTCTTATTTCTGAGAATGATAAATTGATCCAAATGGGGATCATTCGATCTCCCAAAGATCTAGCTCTAGTTGCAAGAGGAGATAAGGTAGCGAATGACAAAGGGAAGCAAAGGGATGAGTCCCCTGTCAAGAAAGAGCAGTCAAAAGAACCTTCAAGTTTGAAGAGAAGCAAGAAGAATGGCGAAGGTAAGGTCCTCTGCTCTTACTGTGGAAGGGGTTTTCATTTAGAAAGCTCCTGTATGAGAAGATAACTTGATGAAATGGCTCTTCTTTTGAAAAAGCATAACATTTCTGTACCTGCTAGCGCAAGGAGGGATGACTCTGAAGAAGAAGAAGATGAAGAATACCAAAGGAAAGGCCATGCACTGAAGGCTTGCTGCACATTAGCACCTGTCTTCCTCATTGATTCTGGAGCTTCCAACCATATGGCTGCATTCAGAGAATCATTCTCTTCTTTTCAGTCCTTTGATGGTCCTAGTATTCAGATGGGCAATAACAATAAAGTCAAAACAAAGGGGAAGGGCTCTGTCAAACTTGAACATGGAAGGTTCAAAGATGTGCTATTTGTTCCCTCCCTAGCTTCAAACCTGTTATCTGTCTATCAGATGACCCATACTGGATCTCCAAAGCAAGTAATCTTTGGTCCTGACTCAGTGGAGATCACATATATCTCTACTGGGAGCATCATAGCAAAGGGTACTGCAAATCATGCTTCAAAAGCATATGAGTTCTCACATTTCCTGCCTCCTTCAGAACCAATGCACTCTCAACAACCACTTGCAAGGGAAGGTAAAATCATTGCATCTACTTCTTTTACAGCTTCTACTAGTTTTGCAGATCCATCTTTATCAGTTTATGACCTTGAGATTCAGGGCGACTCAGATCTAGATTCAGTCCCTACTTCCAAACTGGAAGCTAGGAAGATCACTGGAAGCTCACCTGACACTTTAGAAAGGAAAGACCCTTGCGCTATGCCATGCTATCTTACCTCCTTCAGGGAGATGCAATAGGCTCCCTGTAAGATGCTATATGGCAAGGGCTTAGTCTCACTACATTCAGAAGAATGGATATGATCATACACCTCTTCATTCAGAAAGAGACAAAGGTTACATTCCTCCTTCCTTCCATCATCATTTTTGGAGAAGAAGGAGAAGTCTACATGCTAGGCCCCAGAATACCTGTGCACAGCACACCATTCATGCTGCTTTGCTACCTCACATAGATGAAGATTGCAACAACATATTTTCAAGTTTTTCAAACTTGAGACCTGATTCTACCTACTTGGATAGAGGGGGGAATTTTTTCCCATGTGGTTTTTGCCCTAGCTCCTTGTATTGAGCAGTTACTTTATTTTACTTGATGTAATGGGTGACCTATGGTCTTAGTTACCAGGGTCCACAGTTGTCCAAGTTAGCATTCAGGGGGGGTGTTAGGATTATTAATCCTCCCTTGTCCAAATTTGGTCATATGTCTAAATCGGGAGTCATGTCTAAATCGGGAGTCCATCCAGTCTATTTATAGTCATTAACACCATTGGGTCCACTTGGCCTAATTGGGGCACATGTTTCAGTTACTAAAGTGTGGGGAACACTAATTAAGGCTCACGGCCATTGATTGCACCTGATTGCATCAGTTTAGGAGCCTCCTAGACCAATCCCTACAATTTAGGAGCTACTGGGAGTGCCGAAACCAACCAAGGACAGTTCAGTTTAGTTAATGACTAGTCAAGCTAAGTTAGGAGTCAGTTACATTCAGTTAGCGCTAGGTTTACTTGAATGCACTCGTGGGGTGCATTTCTCACCTACCACAGTCAGTTAGCCTTAGTCAACACTGGATGTAACACTTGAGTTGTGTTTTAGAGCTCTGATGAACTCCGGTTATGGTTTAGACAAGGTCAGTTAACTACTGAGTCCTCCGATAGTGATTAAACAAGGTCTTGGTTATCTACAGTCAAGTAGAGTCTATCAATTCGAATTTCCTCATGTGGATTCGAATTTCATGTGGCTATTAAAGCCATTGTACTTCATTGTAATAATGATTCAATTACTTTTTGATTAATGAAAGCATTTACAGCTGCAAGCCATTTTTGCACTGTTTCATTCTTCAATTGCTGAGTAAATTGTGTGATCTATTTTGTGAGTTGTGTGTTTGTCCACAGATCTATGTGCTCAATTTAATACTATGGGTCAGCTGAAGATCTTTATTGCATGTCTTCTCGAAGAGTGTGTTTCTGTTTTTGGATAAATAGTTTTGATAATTGTGACCACAAATTTGTTTTGGCCACGAGTTTGAGGTTTACACATGTGTCAATTTTTTTTGTAAGTTGCAGAAAGTTATATTAATATACAAAAGTAAATACATGCATAGAGTCCATTATCTCGGATATCATCTGTATCAGGACATTGAGACTGTAACAAAATAACTGTCATGGACTTGCCCTCGTAGAGGGAAACCAAGTCAAACCAAACAAAATTGAAATAGTATATAGCTACGACAAATAAACTGAGCATACGTAGGAAAAGACAAAGAGACACGTATGAGACCTAAGGCCTTAGGGCTTCCTCCAGGGTTCTTCGACAATGATATAGGGCTTTTAGTAGTCCTCTTCATCAACAAAAGGAGCAGGATGCGAATCTAGAGGCGGCTTCGTTGCTGGAGGAGGTTTCGACATCATCTTGGACGAGCTACCAGCCTGCTCACGACCCCCTACTTTATGCATGTTCAACTCTAAATTGTGCGAAGCGTCTTTCAGATGTTGGATAGACATAGTATCATAATGCTGTGGGGTTTCCTGTAGAGGATACTGAAGCTGCAAGCCTGGTGAGGATGAGGATGTCGGCTTGCCAAAAGAGCTCTTTGAGCTGTTGGAGGGAGAAGAAGAGGAAGCTCTGTCTTTATCCCAGAGCAGCTGATCTAAGACATTCTTTATACGCCCATAGCGGGATTGTCGTTGTCTCTGAGGTTGAGTAGTGCGATGATGAGCTCTTCCACAACCCGACAAACATTGAGTGGGATGTGAGCACCATAGCCTGAAGAAGGAATATGACCCGTTGCAGCACGACCCCTGTCCCCCCTGGAGTTGCTCCACCTGCGAGGCATAGCACAAAGAGGGCATGGCATGGCAGAGGAGTAATCCCAGAATTGCCGAGCCTTAACGGACTTCCTGGATAGAAAACTGATGAGCCATGTCGAAATGAAGAGAATGAAGAGCGCAAGGAGGATAAACATCTGCAGAGACCAGCTCCGTGTGAGAGCACCTAGTGAATTAAAGCCTTCATGCTGCTCCAGTATTGCTGTTGATTTTTCTTGAGCAGCATCGAGAGCCATTCTCTTAGGATATTGGGGACATTTGGTTCGAGACCAGGATGTGGAACCAGTCCAGCACTGGGGGACTTAGCCTAGAGCTGAGTGGCCATTCTATTGAATGGGGACATTTGGTCAGGGACCAGGATGTGGAACCAGTCCAGCACTAGGGGACTCAACCTAGGGCTGAGTCACGAGTGGCCATTTGTTGAATGGAGACATTTGGTCAGGGACTAGGATGTGGAACCAGTCTAGCACTGGGGGACTCAACCTAGAACTAAGTGGCCATTCTTTGATTGGAGGCACTTGGTCAGTGGCCAGGAAGATGACCCAGTCTAGTACTGGGGTACTCAGCCTAGGGCTGAGGGTCATTCTCCGGGAGACTGGAGGTGCTTGGTCTGTTACCAAGTATTTGACCTCGAGTCAAATAATGCAGCCTATGGCTGAGGCACTTGGTCTGTTACCAGGATATCACTATAAGCCCTAGACCGGGTCTGGGCATGTGAGGCACTCCGACCCTCGGTCTGTGGGCTTTGTGATCTTCTCCAAGGCTTAGCTACCCTTGGTTAGGGCACTTAGTACTCGATCTTGGTGTCACATGGAGTGTGAGATAAACGCATAAGTAATTCTCTCTATTTACATGGAGTGTGAGATAAAAGCATTAGTAATTCTCTCTATTTATGATGATGTACTTTGAGTGGGGATGAAGGACCACCTTGACCACTTGTTTTGACCACAGGGCACTTGAAGAAGGCTAAAGGTAAAAGTCAAAATTACATAAGGACCCTTAGACCACTAAGGAGTCAAAGTGAAAGTGCAAAAAGACCTTTAGTACCACTAAAGGTAAAAGTAAAAAAGATAAAAGAATAAAAGAATATTATTTTGAAAGCTATAAAAGAAGATCAATCCATTTCATTATTTATTTATTACACACACACTTGCTCATCATCAACAGTTGCTCTGAAGGAAGATTTCGCTGGTCTTTGAAGAAGAAGTTTTCTTTTTGTGTTTTGCTTATGCCTTAGCATGGAGGATTCTAGCTAGGGCATCTTCATCTACACTCTCACCCTAATTTGTTAGGGTTTATCTTTCATCAGAGCCAACCATCAAAACTGAGCTAGGGTTTGAACTTTGACCCTAGACGACTTCATCTACATGGGCAACCTCACAACCTCCACGGGCAACCAACGATCCTTCAACAACAACATCTCTTCACCCTCGGGCATGCTCAAACCCCTCACGGGCAACCAATGATCCTTCAGCAACAACATCTCTTCACCCTCGGGCATGCTCAGACCCCTCACGGGCAGCCTCTGGCAGCTCAGATTCTTCACGGGAAGCCTCCCTTAGGCTGCCAACTGTCTCGGGCAGCTCCAGTAGGAGCTCGGGCAGCTGCAGCAAGTTGCAGACAACAACTTGAGCATCTGGGTAGGTAGACAGAGCTCGGACAGATAGAGAAAAGGCTCAGGCAGGCAGAGAAAAAGCTTGGGCAGGCTGAAGGAAGATTCGAGCAAGCAACAAAAGGCTCGAGCAGGTTTTTGGGCAGGCTGATAGGGATCCGGGCAGGTAGATAGTAGGTTCGGGCAGTCTGTTTCCTTCTCAGACAGCAGAACAGTAAATCCGGGCAGCCTGGGTAGCAAGGAAAAATAGTCTGGGCAGCTATTGTTCTTTTTTGGGCAGCATTAAATGGTCTTTGATTAATTTGGGCAGCAGATCTGGGCAGCTCTGGGCAGGCTGTAGTAGTTTTGGGCTGCAAGGCGTATTAGGGAAGAAATCCCTAATTTGATTTCTTTGTAAAATTCATCTTTTGGGAATATTTATCTCCGATACAAACCCATTAGGGTTTGAGAATTATTGAGAAACTTAGTCATCTCATTTAAGAGATGAATTACTAATGCTTTTGGGGTCTTTGTCCGTTAAAGGTTTCTTCGTGAAAAACTACTGTGTTCAGTGTGTGTGATTTTGTTGATGTTTATATTGCACTTGTCTTTTTGTTATCTTACAATTTGCAAAATTTGAAAGAATTCATGCTAATGCTAAAAATTCAACAACTGCAAGGTGACCTGAGGCTCAAACCAAACAGCGTCGATATTAATTACCTATCGTGAGAGTGATGGACAGGAGTCTTGGGCGAGCATTTAAAGGACTGTCCGTCCTTCAGCCGCTTCGATATGCGCAACACCTGTACCCGGGGAACACGTGTCAAAAATATTATTTGCTTATGTGATTCATATTATTGGTTTTACATAGAAATATTAAACAACTAAAGAACACTTTTGCTTGCCAAATGCATCGGATGTACATGTCTTTGTTGCAAGATATGGTTGATCTGTTAGCATTGCTTCTAGCTCTCAGGAACATCACTACGTCCCTTAATTTCTGCAACTAAGGGCATCTATATAGATTTGGGCATGTTGACTAAATCTGCTGGAAGAATATGTTTGCAAAATGTATTTTTGAATTGCACTCTTAGGAAAATCTCTAGCATTTTTTGCACGGAAAATAAATGGTGCTCAAGTTTTGCTATATGGATACTCTGGTTTTCCACATGAGTATGGCTTCGGGGCTTCACATTCTTCTCCATGCATCTAGGTCTGTGAGTATGGTGTTGCTGTGATTCATGTCAACAATTTTTCTTGTTGGTTTTGGTGGGCTTAACATCTGAGGTTTCACTTCTCTTCACCCTTGAATTAGTGCTTGCAACTGCAAATTTGGAATTTATTATCTGCATTTGCGCTCTCTGGTTGTAGGGTATTGTCTTCCTTTTTGCGTGGGTATGGTGGTTCTGGATATTACTTCTTGCTGTTCTTTAGGTCGTTCCTGTCGCATCTTTTCGTGTTTTTTTGTTCAAGTTACGGCCTTAGAAGCTAGGAATCTAAAAAAACTAATAATTTATCTTTATATTTTCCAAATAAAATACAACTTACAACTTTGCCATTAATTGCATTGAGAGAAGTGAGGTGCAGTCTACAACTTTGTGTGGATGAGATGTGGATGATGTACTTTACAATGTTGTATGGATGAGATGTGGAATCTTTGCATGTAACACTTATTAAGCTAAAATAAAAAAGTTGAGACCCGTAAAATGAAAATAAAAAAAAGATGACCATTAATTACCAATACCATAATTTAAAAAAATATAACAATAAATAAACTAGAATAGATCCATCTTAACTTGGAACCTTTTCAGCACAGAGAGATTATGCGCCTGTGTTTCTTTTATATCCCTCTTGGTGCTTCATATATTTGGGGTTAAGATGGATCTATATTAGTTTTTTAAATTATCCTTTGTTTAGTCTTCTTCAAACTTTTACCTAATCTTGTATTTGGTCTTGGACCCATACAAAATATGACTCCAGGATCAGGTCAATTTCTTTGATTCTGTAAGATGACTACACAATATACATGGGAGATGTGGAATATATGAACTTTTATTCTAAGCTGATTAATTGGATATAATGAGGGAGATTCCCTAATGTTTCATTCATTATGTAGTTGTGGTACCTTTTTTTTCTTCTGAGGAAATAATCTCCCNATTCTAAGCTGATTAATTGGATATAATGAGGGAGATTCCCTAATGTTTCATTCATTATGTAGTTGTGGTACCTTTTTTTTCTTCTGAGGAAATAATCTCACCCCGCCATCATAGTGTTAAGTGAAGAATGGGGGTGTTGGTACTGGGCCAGTCGTTGTGGAGCACGCTCCCATTTGCGTTGGAATTTTTGGATGGAAAGTGGACTGATTGCCAGCTGCTGAAGTGGTTGGTAACCCCAAATGACCTATTGTGAATTGATACCACGACCTCTATGGACTTTACACAAGGGCATATCTACCAATTGAGCTAACCCTTGGAGCTAGTTGTTATTCCGATTTAGTGAAAGCAAGTAACGAATGTACAACCCTTCAAGGACGGATTGTGTGCTTGTGTTGCAAGATAGTCAGAGAAATTTAACTTTAAACATAAAGTAAACATGCAAAAAGATGAGTTTTTCTAATTACTACACCCAATAATCTCTTTTAGGCGAGGATGTCGTACTCGGGAGAGCAAGGCTGGGTTAGTATCCGATTTTGCAAGAAAGAAAAGATGAAACTTTAAAGCAATATGATTGTTCTATTTTACTTGCAAAAAGGAAAAAATGAAACTACTTTAATACTGTGCAGGGGTATAAAGCAAATAAATGGACAGATACAGGCTTCCCCCAAATGGGGGAAGGAGGGTTGTGGGAGCCGTAATACCATTTGCTTTTTTATTTATAATCACTTACAATCCTTAAAAGAAAAAGAAATGCCTTTTGACCCTTGAAAATGGGTCAAAAAGGCTTACAAACTTGCATAGGGAAGAAGAGGATTGAAGGAGGGGGATGGTAGAAGGATTGTGGATGCTTCAGTTGGCCGAAAACTTGATTTTTCAGCAGCACCTCCCTCTCTTTTTCTTTCGACCTGCTAAAAACCAGCAAGCTAATGAGGTAAAAGTAGTAGATTTGTTAGCTAAAACACAAAAAATTTACAACTTTTTAACACTTGGAAAATTTTTGCAAAATTTAACCTTGAAGTGCTAAAGCAAATGGAATCTAGCTCTAAGCTTTGAGATGCAAAATTTTAGCCTTTTCTTAGATCTAAATTGAAGCAAGTAAAAAGAAGAATGATAAATCTTTAATGATCAAATTTGAACTTGCAAAAATAAAAGGAAAGAGTTTGAGGTTGAGCATTTTTTTTGTTGAGAAGGAAGAAGAAGAGCTCAAGCTCAAGCTTTGAACAAGGTTGAGGAGGAGGGTGCTTGCAGGGTAAATGAGTTAGATCCAAAATGAAGCGATGAAGAAGATAAGATGCAACCGAGCTCTAGTCTTAGTCCACCTTTGGTGATCTGCAAAGCTACATAAGAAACCTTCATGCAAAGATCAGATCTAGTATGGTAAGTCACATAAAACCAAAAGCATACAAGTATTACCGACTACAACGTATAACTTTTGAATCTTATATGATTACACATAAATAAGCAATTTGAAATTCAATGCCTATTCTAAGCTAGATATTTGAAATTGCATGAACCACAAAAAGTGCTAAACAGATATCACCTCGGCTACAGAACAAATATTCACCATAGAAAGTATTACACCAATAGATTGTCCTCCAAAGACTCAACTTTATTCATAACAAAGATAAAAAATTACAATCATATGAGCAGAGGTCCCTTGCTTCCTTCTAGAATGAGGAAGAAGGCCTTGCTTACATAGAGTTTCAAGTCCCAGAGGGGTTGCAACAACCAATTGAAGTGGACTCGAGTTAACTGGAACCATTTGAGTGGTCTGAGGGATTCAATACCAAGAGGAGGCACCAACTCTCATAAGCGAGATGCACACCTACCAAACTCCCCACCAACCCATTCGTGAGATGATACATGCACAACACGTTTACCAAATCATGGGCTCGTGAAAAGGGGGCGATATGCTTGAGTTCACGTGAGATAAATGTGGAGTTCGTTTGGAGTTCAATTGGAGTTGACTTCAAAGAGGAGGCGCCCTCACCTACACTCCCACCAAACCATACATTGATTACCACATCTCTCATGATGTGAGGGTCCATTGGGTGGCACACCCATTATTTGAATATGATTCGCAAGCCTTCATAATTCTCTCAAAAGTTGTGTTGCATGGGTACCCGTACTGGGGGGTTGGGTACATGATACCGGTACCGGGTACTTGGTACTTCAATGGTATGTCCCCAGCCGTACTCAAATCCAATCTCACGTACCGGGTACTTCATGTATGAAAATAGGGTACTCGCATGGATTTTGGTACGCCGTACCACGTGTTTGGGTATGCGGCCGGTACAACCGTTGGACAATTTATCTTAGCTCGTTGTTCGGGATGAATCAATTTGCATAGTTTGAAGTTCAAAATTTAAAAAATTAAATAATATAACACTAAAACACATGTTATGTGAGCCCTTGCCCCTTACCTAAACCAGCGTAACACTGCATTTCTCACTGTTGGTGCATCATGCTCACTACTCCAACGACGATGTGACAGAGGACCTTAGTGATGCTAATGACATTGATCCTAAGGTTGCTGATGACATGGCTTGAGGAAGCCAAATCAACTATCTTTTTCATGTTCAATGTTTACTGTTTTGAACTTTCTTTTTCATGTCTAAAAATGCCTTTAGGCAAATTTTGGATGTAGTATGGCAATGAAGTTTGAACTCATGGTGTCATGGACACATAATATTTTGTTGTTAATTATATTAATATAACTTCAGCCTTCCAGTTGATATTTACTATGAGTCTATGTCATATGATTTATCAAATTTATTATTTTATGTTTCAAATTTTCAATGCGAATGTTCATATGAATCATTGAATTTAGAAATATCAAATATGCATGTATGATGTGAGTGTGAAATGTTTTATTTGTAAAAATTTTAACACACACACACACACATATATGTCTACAGTACCCTCGACGTACCCAAGTACCCTGTTTCAAAAAGTGGCGTCCTCGTTCTAGTCCCCGTACCATTACCCGTCCTCGTACCCACGTTTCTTGGCAACTTAGCTCAAAAGTGACGTTTCAACCAATGTTATCAGAACCAGACCGGTCATCGAACCGACAGAGCCCAAAATGTGAACTGGACCGGAACCAGAAAAAAACCGGGAAAAAAACCAGTAGGCTAGAAAACACATAAAATATTCATATTTTGTAAAAAAAGATATATATTCATGTGAGTACATATGAATCCAAACCATTAATACACAAATATGCAAAGTTTCTCATATATATAGCAAGTACAGGTGCGAATAACCAAAATAGCATTGAGTGCAATACATCACTGAAGTTATGAACCAAGATACATTAACAAAGAGGCTCTAAATGCCCCCTACAATCCAAAAATAAGCATAGTACTACTATTAATGAGGGTTTAGGGTCTATTTATTTATTTATTTTAAATTTGAGATCTGTGGGCCCCTTAGCGGCTATCGTATGACACAGTATGGATTGGCCGGTTCCATATGGAACTGGTCAAAACTGGCCAGTTCGACAGTTTTGGCTTGGTTTTGTATGGAATTGTCCGGTTCTTGGGTGATTGGAGTCAAAAACACGGTCCAGACGGTTTAAGTACCGGACTGGACCGAGAAACCCTCTAAACTGGTCGGACCTGTTGGTTTTGCCTGAACCAGATTGGTTTCGATAACACTGGTTTCAACTCTTCGTATAACTCGCCTACCGCAAAAATCAATTCGCCACCCTTTCCATGTCATCAAATTTGACTTTTGAGTGTCATTTTGTCACTTTTTAGCATTTTTTGGGCATTTTGTCGCACCGTTAGAGAAATAATGCCATATGGGCAAATTTAGTCACTTGGAGCATGGGAAAAGTGGGTCTCAGGGTAAAGAAGGTGCTTTGAGCTTGAAAACGAGCCCATCCACGCCAAAAACAAACTCTGGATCACATATTACATTTTGAAAATTTCCATTTAAACCATTAAAAAATGGCTTGATTTTGCGGGAAAATTTATTTTTTTTTCGGAAATTAAAAAAAGTACTAGGGGGACCTAGTACATGTCCATAATCACTCAAAACCATGTCTAGCATGCTTATATACATTGACACGTGGATTTTAATAGCCTCCTAGGGTTTAACCACCAAGACGAAAATTCCAGCCTTGGAGGAGCGGTAAAAAATTTGAAAATTATACATTGCTTATTCAACATTGCATAATTGACAAAGGAAAAAACACTTTGGAATGATTGGATTAACGTCTAAGTCCTGGGAAGCCAAGTCCTTTACAAAAAGTTTGCCATGCTAGCACATTTATTACAAAAATCCCTGCAGGGTATGAACATGCATTTATTAGAAAAGAGGCCAAAAAATGGCCCCGATGAACCATGGAACCTTCTGAGCACTGACAATGAACAAATGGCTTGTTCATGACTTCAGCGACTCACTGGCAATCCACAAAGTGCAAAATTAGTGGATACCAGAAACATTCATATATGGCCTAAATAGTAAGGTGAAAATTGAAATTTTAAATACCAGAATTCATTGAAACCAATCCACAGGACAGTGAAAGCCAACACATGGTAATACTTTGGCGCAAAGTCTTGGAGATTTGAAAGCAAACTTCATTTCATATTTAATCCCCAAAATTTTCATTGTAATTTTTTGCATAAATATGCAATGCTCACAACATGACTTTTAATTGACTATTGGAGTTGCTTACCTAGAAATGATAATTGAAAGCTTGTCTCATGTGCATTGGCTGACTACATGTTCTTTTAGACGTGGATTTGAATTCCCAACTTGTTTAATATCCCATCTATTGTGTGTTTTGCAAAAGGTTTTTTTTATAGCTTTTGTATAGCTTCCTATTTCCTTCTGTCAAATTGCCACAATTATTCTTTTATTTATATAATGACTGGGCCAGAAATCATGAAATTTACTCGTGAAATCCTGAGAAGTACACATGCTTCCATATTTCACTTACACTCCAAAAAGAATCTTAGGCTGGAGGTGACAGTAATTAGAACAAAAGCATATATTACTTGTGAGATTAAGTATATTGTGATGCTAACATAAGAGTATTCTTACTTGTGAGGTTAAATATATTGTGATGCTAACACAAGAGTATTCTTGTCTTTCAACTTATGATCAATGCATTTGCTTATTTAGGTTTATCTCCTGGTCTGAAACAACCAGTTCGCCATGTCTTTCAGCTTGGCCTCCATTTCTATTGGGAGTTTTATTATCTTTTGCATTTTATCTTTTACAATCTAAAATTTATCCATTTGCGAACGAGGCTGGAACAATTTCTTCTTTTTTTTAGCCACACTTGAAATGACAGAGAATTATGCAGCTTATTATACATTCTAGGATATAAGATATGCAGAATGCATGACCTTTTGAAATAATCGGTAGCCAGAGCAGCACATTGAAATTGCAGTTATCAGTTGTATGGATGGTGTATTACATCAGATCTTTTCTTGCTTTTGGGAAATTGCCAGGCATGGGATAAGACATCTATTTCGCTGTCTGCTGGGTGTGACATTTTCACCCGATATGTTACTAGGACATCTGCTTTGGAGTATGAGGATTTTTCAGCTGGCAAGTCCCGTCTGATAGAACGTGGTGAAAGGTTTGGAGAAATATCTTTTAAGGTATACTTCTTGCTTCTGATTGTTTTACTTGTATTTCTGATGGAAGGAAGTTTGATATTTTTTAAGTTTAGGCATTTAAATCATCAGTATTTGGGCATTCCAAACATTTTCTATTTTTCTGTTTGGAAGGAACCATTCTCCTGTAGGTAATGAGAAGAAACTGCCTTCAATTTTTTCCTGTAGTCAAAGCATGATATAGCATAGCTTTCTTTATCAAATAAATGAAATACTAATGGGACATTCATCTGTCTGAAGGCTCGGAAGACTATCGCGATGCTTGGGCAAGATTTTCTACAGGATGGTAGTACCATCCTGGTTCATGGTTTTTCAAGAGTTGTCTTAGCACTATTGAGGATGGCGGCTTCAAATGGGAAGCACTTTAGTGTTGTATGCACTGGTTAGTTTTAGACTTTAGTTTGCCCCTCGTTCATTTGTATCTTTTTTCTTGTAAAAGTTTTTCAAATGTGGAGTGCCTACTTCTTACTCTGTTCTAATCTGTCGGTCTAATATATAAATAGAAGGCCGTCCAGATAGTGCTGGCATAGAAATGTCAAAGGAACTGGTTGCTGTTGGTGTTCCTATTAAACTTATATTGGACTCAGCAGTGGCTTATACCATGGAAAAAATTGATATGGTACTTTTTGGTGCGGATGGAGTTGTTGAGAGTGGAGGTATTATCAATATGATTGGAACATATCAAATCGCATTAGTGGCCCACAGCATGAATAAGCCTGTATATGTAGCAGCTGAAAGTTACAAGGTATGCTCAGGTCTAGTCCTCTGTTTATTCTTTGCTGTCTTCGTTTTAGATTAGAGCAGATATTGTGATTTCATCCTAAAAATTATGCAGAATTTTTTATCTTGGGTCTTTTAAAGTTCTGAAATTCCTAAAATATATTCAGAAAACTTTGTCTAGGCAGTTGTTCCATTTTCTGAATTAGGGAAACATTTTTAGAATGCAGTTTGAATGTTCCCAATGGCATTTTTCTTTAGTAGCCCATTGGACACATACCTGGGAATTTTCCAATTGTTGATTAAGCTTCATTATCCTAAAGTAGGCTTCCCAATTATTAGGAATAATTAGTGACAACATATTGTCTTTTTCCAAGGAAAATTTCAAAATTTTCATTAATCAAAGCTTTTGCACCAAAGTTCTTACATCCTGCCATTGAGCCATTTACATGAGCATCCAAAATTCACACTGAAGTGCATGTATCTTGGCATAAATCTATTTACACGAAGACCAGATAAAAGTTCTGAAAGTTGCACCAAAGTGCATACAACTTGGCAAAAAGGCGATGTAATAATAGGCCAAAGAAGATAAGAAAACATGTCTAAGACACCAATATTCCAATGAGATTGGAAAAGCTAGAAACGATACAATTTGAAAATTCTACTTTCAAAAAAGCAAAAGCTTCAAAAATCCTCTCCACACTAAACCCCTATCAAATAGGGTTTGGGTAAGAAGCCCACCAAACAGCGCATGCAATGAAAATCTAGCACCTCCCTTGATGCCTAGAGCTTCTAGAATGGGAGCTTGGGAAAGAAGGGAGGTGTTCACAGATTTTGGATCCAATACCAGCTTGGGATGCCAATTAGTTTTATGAGCAATGACAAAATCCTTGTGAACATAGTAGTAGGTGAAATAGGGTCCAAGAATGAAAACATAGAGGAAGAAGAATCCAAATATACCATCTCCTCTTGAATTGAAAGGCATGCCTCATTGCTCGCCATTCCTGGAGGCGATACTTCGAAATCCCTTGGAGCCACTGGTGTAAAATAAGATGCATTTTCAATCAATTGAGAACTCTCCCAATGATTTGTTTACTGACAACATACACTCCTCTCAGAAGGCCCACCTTGTTAACCAAAGCAAGATCCTAGCTCAAATCTTCAAAAGGAGGAACATTGATAGCCGACATCGTTCAATTGCTATCAACCTCATTCTTTGCAACTATACAGTTAGGTGCTAAGGGCTTTTTTGAATTTGAAATAGTAGAGAACATCCCCCTTGAAACATCATTGAATTTTTCCACAACAATGACAACGCAAACTCTTGAATCATAAACCTTGAATTGTTTCCACCTTTGTGCCAAAATTTTGAATGAGTAGCCAAAGGGGGAGGGACCTCACATTCCTGTGCATTGAGAAAAGGGGATGGCACAACAAAATGGAAGTGAGGTCGATTCCATTCTCCTCTCTAAAGTAACACTTCATCTGATCCTACAGAATGCGTCTTGACCACATCTGTAACACCCCGGTTTTGACCTCGTTTGCATTAAATGTATATGATGTATATATTGTCATTAATCATGGTGTGGAGCTATAGGAAAAAGCCCCCCCATGGATTATCATTTTATGTTCCGGCGATTAAATCGGTGCCGATGGTATTTTGTGCTGGTTAGGGACGTTGCGATTTTAAATCATCATGTAAATATGCAATCAATTAAAAACCCACAACCAGCGATGTCAATGCAACAATAATGAGAAGGGGCACGATTTCCTAAGGATAAGGGGGGGAAATATTCAAACCTTTGGGGCCAATGGGGAAAAGCCAAATGTCAGAGGGAGAACCCATCAAACTGTCAACTACCTTTCTTGTCTCATTCACCCAATCATTTATTACTGCCAGAAATTGGTTGGGTTGGTTATTGCATGGGATGGGCAAGGTATGACAGCCCAAATTCGAATTGGAGAAGCCATCAATTTTTGGGAAACGCGTTTTGACTCCTTGGGCAAGCAAAAACCCAAAAACGTAGGCCATTCTACCAGAGCTTTCACGTTTTAATGTTTTCTCTCACCATTTTTCCTTCACGAGAGCTCTCTCAGTCATCCAGAATTTCCTGTGTGTGTTTTCATTCCACGTTTTTGGTTGGCCTCATTTTCGCATGGATGGGAGGTCGTTTTTGTAATGCCAGAGATCGGGTTGGTTTTCCTCACGTTTTTGGAGCTACTGGTGCCTTTTCCACTCACGTTTTTGTAGTCTCATGTGTTTTTTACCATGGCTGTGAAGTGTTTTTGTTAGCTTCTAGTGGCTGGGAACTTTGCTGGGTGTTTTGGTGTTGTTTCCACATGCCCACGGTGGGGAATTTCGTTGTTTAGTGTTGCCCAATGAGTGGGAGAATAGAGCCACGAATTTTGGGCGCCTATTGAATTCGTTTTGGCCACGATAGGGCCATAAACGAATCAGGAATTTGAATTGCTGCTAAAGGGGTTGTTTTACCCATCTGCAAATTTGTTTTTGGCTCCCAAGTCGATTTTCATCAATCCCAAATCTGGAAATTGTTGTGTATGCCTCTGTTGTTTTGGTTGAACTGTTTTTGGAGTGGAAATGGGGTTTGGGCCTGCTTGATAAACCTAGTTTGTGCAGGAGCCTCACAGACAGAGTTAGAGGGCTGGCTTTCTTCTTTACACCCTCTGAATAGCACTGGAAGGGAAGGCATAGCCCGAGGGACTGTGTAGCAGAGAAGGGGATGCTTCCTTGTGTTGGGTGTGTGTGGATGGTTTAGAAGTCAGGCTAGTTTTGGTGCAAGTGTCCATAGCTCTAGGATTGAGCTCACTAGCTTAGCAACCAACCTTTCCAGCTCCCTATTAGCCTGATAAACCCAACTGTGTTGGCTTGGCTGAGTTTTGTGTATCCTTGGCTACGTGTGAGCTTGCTAGTTTCCCCTTACTCCTTGAGGAATCGTGCCCAGCTCGGGGGTGGCAGTGTTGCTGAGTGATTGATGAGCACACTAGCCTATGGTTGGGTGGAATGTTGCAGCGACGTAGCTGGTTGCGGGACAAGCTTCTGTTAAAGATAAGTATCTCTTGTGTTTAAATCTTTGCAACTGTGTTTAATTTATAAATATGATGAACATGTTAATGTATTGAATAAAATGTAAATGCTTCTGCTGTTTGATAGTAATTTATGCATCTGTGTATGTTTATTTCCAATGCATTTTATTTTACGTTCATGGGGCTTAGTTGCCCAGATTGTCAGCATTATAGTCGTGTCCTCTCGCCGGTGGAAGGATGGGGACGTGACAACATCAACATATTGTACTAGACAGTGAAGCCCTAATCGTCTCAACCCTCAATAGAGAAGATCCCTCTGATCTAGACCTTGTAGGAAATAGATCTGTGAGATTCCCATCAATAGGTTGCGGAATTAGTGACGAACCACTCCCTCTCAAGAGATAGCTTCTCTTGCATGTTGAGGATTGATGAAATTGCCTCCTCTTGGCCCAAGAATTTTTTGGATAATCTAGAAATAGGTGACAATGAGTATGGCTATAATTGTTAACAAAAGGGAATAATTGTCGTAAGCCACTATCTAAATCCAAGACATTACCTTACAAAAACAATATTTTTTGGAAGATCCTTTAAAAATGACTAATGGACCAAAATCCTTGCCTTTTCTTCATGTGCTAGGGTTTTAGGAGCCAAGCCACTGGAGGAACCATTCCTCTCCCCAGTTTTGTAACCCACAAGTGAAGGGGCAAACTTGGTAAACTAGACCCATATTAAAATGCAGTAGGGTTTTAGGAGCCAAGCCATTGAAGGAACCAATCTTCCCAATTTGGCAACCCACAAGTGAAGGGGCAAACCTGGTAAATGAACCCATATAAAAAAATTCCTTCTTCTCAACCCAAAAGGAGTTAAAGGATATAGTCCAAGGCATCAAGAACAACACTGAGGTATCACAACTCCAAGGACTCTTCTTGAAGACGGCCTCCTTATCCATAGGTGTTGTTCAGGATCAAAAACCCTTGTAACCTAGGGTCTGGGGCTACCAACTTACTACTAACCTTGCAGACAATCAGCTTTAATAGGGTACAGAAAGGAAATAGGAAGAAATACTTGACTCACCCGATTACTGACGGTTGATCCAAGCTTGATCTTCTTCCGCTCTGCTTCTCTCTAAAGCTTCCATGGATGCACCTCCTTCACCTGCAAAGAGCAAATTCTCCAAGTACAATCTTATACATGTATATATGAAAGGTTAGACAAACAATATATCTAGTGCATAATCGAATATATTCATCAACCATGATACATGAAAGAGACTCAACACAATGTTGGAAGAAGAATTCTCTTTATTAACAATCAGTGAATGAGATAAGAGTACAACCCAGCTTCTGAGACAAGGACTCTTCTGCAACCAAAGGACTCTGAGTTCTGTTGCTCCAAGACTTCTGAAGATATACCACTAGCATAACTTTGCTCTTCAAACTTGATTGATTAATGCCCTCCCCAAGGCCTCTATTTATACTTTGTGAAATAGAGTGGTTTCGAAGGTTGAGGAGGTTGAAACAGTTGGGATATTTAATGATTAGGACTCAACTAATCTCCATTAATCATGATCTATATTTTTTAATGTCGAATCGAGATGTACGCGACTATTGATATAGGCAACCCGCGTATGCTTATGTACGTGGGTTGCAATAGAGATGGTCACGTATAGTACGCGAGTTGCAATGAGAATAGTCGCGTATGCCATTCAACACTTAGAAAAATAATATGGCAAGTTGGTTGAAGGGTAAATGCATCTCATGTCATGCCCCTCTATAGTGTTTTGGCAAATTTCAATCCTAAGATGTCCTTTTGTGTACCAACATAAGGAATGCCGGCACTCGGACGAAGAAGTGCCATTTGGGTTGATAACAGATACCCCCTAATGTGTGAGGTCAGAGGGAAACGATGGCCGAAATGCATTATAATCATTATCTTGGAGAACTCAGAAGTCCAATGGAGCAGAGGTAGTACCTGAAACAAATACATAATAATGTCATATACAAAGTCATATCCGAGGATGCTATGTTCAATATACTGGAACATTAGCTCTACGATATTTGAGTACATCATATAGTATGGGTACAAGACCACGTATATTACAAAGGTGAATCGAAGCCACAAAATACAATAATGATGAGTCTTAAAGATCTGGAAGCTGTGTAAGTGACCACAACATAATCTTGCGCAACTTAGTCCACAGATATGAAACTAAGGTCTTCGTAAAAAATCCCAAAGGACCAGTACAATCCAAACCATGTGAATAGATGTTATTGAAGTCGAACATGGATAGGATTCAACAGATTGTCAACCAATAGATGATAATCGACAACTGAAGCAAAGGAATTCACAAAAATGAAAGTGAATTCTAAGGTACAATCGTCAAAACTCTAGGTCTTCGTCGTCAGGAAGTGCTGATACGGAACCATACTGTGATGAGGAAGGCAATAGATCCTCCAACGGATCACAAGAGTGACCAGGAACTGGGTAAAGGAAAGGAGACACAAGTAATAACAGATAAGACAATGATGGAATCAGGATATAGATCAGAGACAGGGTTAAGTCCTTGAATAGTGAGCACGACACAGAGATGACACAAGGCAGCTTTTAACTTTACACATAGTACAACTAGACTTATCTGTCATGTAGGAGACATGATCAGATTCCCCAGGTGAAACTCACAAGAGGAGGAGTAAGAAACTCGAAGTAATAGCTGAACTGAAAAGTGAATATTGAGACATGAGTATCGGAAAAGACAAAGAGTGCTATGTTTAAGGAATACATGCTGCCATTGACTGAGAACCAAAAGAAAACCTCTTCCTTATCTTCCCTGTTAAATTTTAACGAGTCCAAGAAAGTAAACTCAAGTCTCTCTTCATTTTTGACAAGCTTGAAGAGAAGAGGGAATAATGCTTGATAGTGTCACTGATTCGTGGATTTTATGAGCCTGAACTAGTACATGCTCACTTGGTGTTTTCATGTTTAGAGAGTCTGAAAACTTCGAAGAAGACTCCAAGGGGGTCCTTTTTCGTCCAATTTAGTCTCCTGAGGCCGAAAAAGTATAAAACATACCACAAAAGAACTCTCTTAACTTCCGTAGAAGAAAAGGTGAACCTTTTTCGTACTTAGTTAGGGAGGGGTCCGAAAAAGGTTAAATTACCACCTACCCAACGCTCCTTCAAGAGCAACATATAGCTTGAGTTTTACGAGTGTGAAGGAAAGCAAGATCACTCGGAAAGATCCATTTGAGTACGAGAAATGGGGCTTACAACAATAAACTCGATGCTTTGTTCTTGGTGTTTAACGAGCATGACAAAGACATAAAGTACACTCGGAATCTTTTTCATGTTTAGGTCCAGAGCACGGAAAAGAGAAAACTGAGCTCATACCGGGTGTTTCTTTTTTGTAAATTTCGTCCCGCAGGTCCGGAAAAGTGATAAACCTGTACCTGAGAATACTCTTCTCAATTCCGTAGAAAAGAGAGTGATCCTTTCTAGTATTATTCCACATGGTCCGAGAAAGAGATAATCTACTACCAATGTGGATGCCCATTCACATATTCTTAACGAGCTTGAACAGACAAGTTTACTTGGCAGTCAAGTTTGTTTTGAGGAGTTAGACCTGGGCCTAGAGAAACTCCATAAGGGCGGGGAGTCCTATAAAGAGATAGCTTGTAAAAAGAAACCAAAATGATGCTTAATTTGGCGTGAAAAATAGCTAAGAAGACTCCCCTGAACCTATGACGGTTGCAGCATGAGTATCGAAAGACAATAAGTAGGTTCTAAATGAGGATACTCATGGGAGGAAAGTCCTATCCACGGAAGAACAATGGTATAAACAAGGAAACTAATGGTTAAAGATACCATAGTTCGTGGTCGAAGTGTTAATGCTAGGATTAAGATGGATTAGGTATAAATGCGGAATGCATGTGGAATGACCAAAAACCATCCTATATGAGCGAAAAAACAACTTTAAATATCCACAAACCTGTCACATGGAAGAAAAGAGATGGCATTAGTTTAAAAAATATGAACTATAGGGAAAAAACCCACTTTGAAAATAATTTTTCTATAAATAGTTCAAAATATGAATAAAAAACTCACCATTTGATTTTTAACCATAAAAAGACAAGTTTTACCTCTACCTTTGATTGCTCGGTGTGGACGATTCGGTGGACCATTCTCAAAACCGCAAGTGTCAGGTAAAACTACACTCCATGCTCTTTCATTTGATCCAAACAATTTTCAATTTTGAGCCCAAATTCCGTGTTTTTAAGCGCCCTCAAAGCATGAACGCTGTGTATGCGGGTATGGTATGTTAATAGTCGCGTACACGCGTTCTGTATGCGGGTTGCTTGAAGGAAAGTCGCGTACAGTACGCGACTTGCCCAAAGGACAGTCGCGTACACTGTGCAAGGTAGAAAAATAATATATATGGTCAAAAATTCAACTTTTTATATGAATCTAATGGTTTGAAATTGCTTGGTTATTAGATGGAAAGATGGTGCTTGAGTGGAGGGAGAGAGAACATGAAGACATGGACCGAGAAGCTCTACAAGATGCCCCCATGATGAATGTTTTACGTCAGAGTGGGTTATTGAAATTTTTTCTGCGCATCACCTATGCGGTCAAATGTCTCGCCTATTGGAGTTTTTGATAAACTATTGGGATCATGATCTTGGCATGTTTGACCTTCAAGGTGAGTTTCTAGAGGTTACATCGAAAGATGTCTATTTCATTTCTGGTTTATCACGATGGGGAGCTTCGGTGAACTTGGAAGGTACCGGTAGAGGCGGCGACCTCCTAAGTGTACAGAACTATATAGACATATACTGCGAGCCAGGCATTCATAAGAGGGGTAGCTGCATCCCTATTGGTCACATTCGTAACTTTCCTTTACAGGTATTGGCGAGCACTATAGTGAGGGTTGCAGGGTCATCATCACTTCACCTTGCAACTCGGAACCAAATGAGACTAGCAGTGGACTGTATACAGGGAGCCCTATATGACTGGTGTTCGGGAGTGATCTCGATAATGAGGAAACAACTCTCTTGACTACAAAAGAGGCAGGCAGAAGAATTTTTGTTATTCCAGCATGTTAGTAGCCTTTTTCTTTGAGAGAGTGCCGGGTTTGAGTCCTGCAGTACCATTGCTAGTTCGTTCTCCCCGTCAGCCTAGGCTGAGTAGATGGGGAGAGATCTTCATCCGCCAAGGAGGTGGTGGATCGATCCAGAGTGTCTATGACGACGACTTCTACTTTTGGTGGGAGCGATAGTTGCCAGCCTTGGAGCAATTTCCATATGTTGGGTTAGATTTCGGAGGTGATACTGACTTTGCCCTCCCTCCTGGAGGAACATGGGGAGAGTCGGGTATTTTTTATTTTCAAATTTTTAATTTTTTTTTATGAATTTTAATTATAAAGATATATACATATGTATAAGAGTTCTAATCCTTTTTAAAATGTCAAAATGCAGATATTGGACCAGTCCACCCTGTTGGGCATCCACGCATGTATGTGCGTCTTGTTTTGGGAGAGGACCAGGGTTTGATTAGGGTTCTTGAGGGGAAGCTGGCTAGGCTTACCCAGAAAGTACCTACCTTACGCATTGATCACATCCCTGCCGTCATGCAGGAGCTAGTGGTTGGTATACCACCTGTCTGGATACACCTTATGAGGTGGGTAGCCAGAGTAGTACTAGTGTATATAGATGCTGTTGAGGCTGCTGAAACCGAGGAGGCTGAAGAAGCCCGAGCGCAGGGTGATTGGGGGGACCAAGGTGGTCCAAGTGACTAGGGTGGTCAAGCTTAGACTTAGGAGCATTTTATGGACTTTGATCCATGTTTTGTATATTTTTTGTATATTATACAGTTATGACTGGATCTGAGGATCAGAAACTCGACCTATCTATATGGACAAATTTTCACATATATATATATATATATATATTTTGCCGGTTTATTTACAAATGTTATTTATGTGTCTGCTGTATCTTTTTATGCAAAATGTGTTAAATGCCAATCCAAGATATAATTAGCATATGCATCAGTTAATGAATTTTGATTTCTTGGAATATGATTGAATATAATAAACTCAAAATTTCTTTCCAATAACCTAACTTGCATAAACTGACGTAATAGAACAGGGTTCTGCACCTGATAAGCCCGATTGAGCTGGGAAACCACCAGCTGAGAGTCCAGTCAGACTTCCAGCTGAGTGATACCACGTGACAAAGCATCCCATAAAAGCTTAATGACAGCCTTGAATTCAGTGACATTATTGGTAGCAGGACCTAAGCAAGCGCCTCCTGAGGCAACTAACTGTCCTGAGGGCGAATAAATGACCCATGCAGTTGAAGCCAAATTACAAGTGCGGCGACTGGCGCCATCAGCGAAACCTACGAACCACTCGGAAGACATCTGTAACAACCAGCAGATGGTATAAAAAACACAGACCGACGAACTATTGTACATAAAAATACATACAATAAAATACAGGAAAAAGTGCTAAGCCTAAGCATAGCACTTTTTCAGGTAGAGCCCATTTCTAGGCTCAGGCAGCTTATTCCCTTCGAAATCAATCAATTCATATGCGCCTTTCTTTAATACCTTTGACACGACATAAGGTCCCAACCACATAGACCTGAACTTTCCTGCCCCCAGGGGTTCTTTGTCTTGATCCTAGAGCAAAACAAGCTCCCCTTAAGAGAAAATCCGAGGCTTGACCGATTTATCGTATTGGCTTTTTACCCTATTTTTATGAGCTTCATTTGCTGTCAACGCATCTCTACGCTGCTCATCTAGATGTTCTAAATGTAATAGATGTTCTTCCAGCTCAGTCGTATCAGGTAACACATGAATAACAATTCTTAAGGATGGGATTTCACATTCAACCGGGTTAACTGCTTCCACTCCATGAACGAGTTGGAAAGGAGAAAAACCTGTAGCAGTTTTCACATTGGTCCGATATGCCCAAAGTGCAGGATACAACATGATGTGCCAGTTGGAACGGGCTGCATTAATAGTACGTTTGAGAATAGTTTTCAAAGTTTTATTAACAACCTCGACTTGACCATTTACTTGAGGATAGAATGAAGATGATTCTTCTTGTCTAAACCCTAGCATAGTGGTCAATTCAGTCATCATACTATTTTGGAAATGACTGCCATGGTCAGTGACAATCACCTTCCCTATACTAAAACGTGCGATAATTTGGTTGAAAACGAAAAAAGCTGCAGTTTCCCAGTCAGCTTTAAAGGTGGGCATTGCCTCTGCCCATTTCGTAAAATAATCTACAGCGACAATGATATATTTGTGCCCCCCAGCCGAGATTGGGTTACATGTCACGTAATCTATCCCCCACTTCATGAAGGGGCCCATTGAGATGACGAAAAATAATGGAGCGGGATGCGACCGCACCTTTCTGGTGTAAAACTGACGAGGATGACAGCGCTTCACGGCTTCCACATAATCTTTAAAGATCGTGGGCCAGAAATAATCGGTACGTAATATCTTCTGGGCCGTTGCTAACCCAGATAAATGACCCCCACATGCTCCACTATGGGCATCATTTAGGACAATCTCCGCTTCCTCGTGGGTAAGACATCGACGCAAAATGGAATCTATCGCTCTACGATATAAAGTATCTCCAATAATGAGGTAGTTCTTGGCATGTACGCGAAGTTTACACCGTTCTTCTCGCGAGAAGACTGCAGGGTACTTCAAAGTCTGGAGATAGATAAGTATATCTCCGTACCAGGGGTCAGAGGTGGAAATAAAAAAGATATGCTCATCTGGGAATGAGTTTTCTTCAATGGCTACATCTTCCTCTACTGGAAATTCTGCAATGAGTTCAGCAAAAACTAAGGATTTTTTGGATTTGGCGGATTGAAAATCCAAGTCAAACTCTTGGAGAATAACTATCCATTTGTTGAATTTGCCTCCAACTATTCGTTGAGACAAAACATATTGAAAATGATTAACATCCGCCACCATCGTTGTGGTCCTCAGTAAGATGTAGTGACGTAACCTCTGAATAGCATATACAGCTGCTAAGGCCAACTTCTCGACGTGGGAATACCTACGTTCAGGGCCGGCTAAAGCATGACTGAGATAGTAGACGACATGTTCTTGGAGCCTATCATCCTCCTGGTCAAGTACTACCCCTATGGTTGACTCAGATGCGACCAGATACAATATAAAATCCCTAGAGTAATCTGGCGGACGCAATAATGGTGCCGACAACAAAAGTTTTTTTTAATGCCTCGAATGCGAGTTGTGCAATTTCATCCCATACAATTGGGGTGTCCTGTTTTAACAGGCGCATGAAACCTTTAGTAATCTTGGCATAATTTACAATAAAATGTCGAAGAAAATTGGACTTCCCCTGCAGGCTCTAAAGTTGCTTGATAGAACGAGGAGGAGGCAGATTTACAATGGCCTCAACTTTCAAAGGATCCACCTGAATGCTTTTTTAGAAACAATGAATTCGATCAGTCTCCCTGACTCGACATAGAAAACGCACTTGTGGGGATTCAAGCAAATTTTATAGTATCTGCATCGTTCAAAAATCAAACGCAAGTGATCTCGGTGATCGATCCTCTTACGAGAATGTGCTGGCAGATCATCAAGGTAGGGTTTGACAATGGCTTTAATGTCGTGAAAGGCAAAATTCATTGCCTGCTGAAAGGTTGCCCCAACATTTTTCAATCCAAAGGGCATTTTCTTGTAGGCAAAGTACCCCAAGGACAAATAAAAGCTGTTTTATGTTGGTCTTCCGGTTTAATTTGGATTTGATTATATCCGGAGAAACCATCCATAAACAAAAAAACTTCACTTCCTGTGCAAGCATCAATAATTTGATCTATAAATGGCGTGGGATAGTTGTCCTTAGGACAGGCTTTGTTTAAATCTCGAAAGTCAGTACACACGCGTACGGTCCCTTGCTTTTTGTCAACAGGAACAGGGTTGGATACCCATTCTGACAAAGCTATGGGATAAATGAAACCGGCTTTCAACAGTTTCTCAACTTCAGCCTTCACTGTTGCCGCTTTACGTAGGTTGACAGGTCTTAATTTTTGCCGAACGGGTCTAGCATCAGGATATGTTCGGATTTCGTGCTCGATTATGGATGGATCAATGCCTAGCATCTCCTCATATGACCAAGCAAAAACGTCGCAGAATTCCTTAAATAAGGCCGTATAGATCGCAATCTCCTCTGGAGAGCAGTTTGCGTCGATGTGTACATTTTCCACAACGTTTGGATTTACAGAGATGTTGATAGGGATAGTAGCGGAAATATTTGTCATGTTCACCTCAACAAACATTCTTTCCCTTGGTAAGGGATTAATAGGCGTATCAACATCGCTTGCCAGTCTCATATGGAACTTCTGGTTCTCTATTCTGCTTTAACTTTGGAAGAAAATATGATTGATGGTGAAGATCTTCGCAGATCTTATCTCGTCCACACATAGCTTCCAGAATGGCTTCATTCGAAGGTAAAACCATATCTAAGCAATCTCTATAATGCAAAGAGTTCTTTGCCCAAGCAGGCAAATAGGCTTCTTCCAGTTCCTCTGAGACTGTGAGAGGAACCGGAATGGGATCAATAGTGGTATGGACGATAGCTTGATAAGCCACTTCCGCTGTCGACAAGGGCACTTCAGGTTCATGGTGGGAAGGGAGAATCCAAGGATCAGTCCTATCAACAACCGTAGCTATGGACTTCCCCACACTAGTAGAACCTATATAATTAATTGGAGTTGGAAAATCAAATGTGCCCATCAATGATGCGTACATTCCAGCCCCTAAGCTCTTTGAAGCAGGTCTAACCTGATCAACCAATGGTATGGTGGACTCGCTAGTTTCCATGTGGCCTTTTCGAGTAAAATTGAGTTGGTCAACAGTAACCAACTTCCCTTCGTGTCGAAACACTACCACTTGAAAAACGGCCAATGCAATAGCACACATGGCATAAGTCCAACTTCTCCCCAAGAGCAAGTTATAATCCAAAAGTGCATCAATCACCTCTACCTCAACAGACACTGCTTTCCTTGCCAACTTAATTTCAAAAGCCGGTAGGATACCTTGCGGACGGAATGACCTTCCGTCGAAAGCAGTAAGTAGGGTGTTTGATGGAACCAACTCTGGGGATCCAAGAGCTTTCCAACAAGCCAAGGACATAACACATGTAGAAGCACCCTCGTCGACAACTGTCCTTCCAATGGTCTTTCCGCCATGGATGACATCTATCGATATGGCTACATGATATGGCAGGCGAATTTTAACATCAGACAGATTAAATTTCGCCATGAGACTGGATGAGTCCATACTACCTAAGGTTGTCAAGAGTGCATCCCGCTGGGCTGGACAACTCTGTAACACCTCTAAAGTCGACATTGCACAAGGAATTTGGGCTAAGTCTTCAACTACAGAATAGTTTGCTGCAGCCCTAGCATTAGGATTATGCAAGGTTTTCTTAAAGACACCTTTCGGTATCTTGGGCATAATTTCGGCAGGTTTCTCGATCGTGAGAAGGTTAGAAGTTTCACCTATCAACTTACCCTTCTCTGAGGTCTCTTTTTCATAGTTCTTGTTCCTGGTTTGTTGTAAAGTCTCAGATCGAACCATGTTGATATAATTGGGGTCATGAGCATTTGGGGTGCCCCTTGCTGCATTTGAAGCTGAGGCAGAATTCTGTCCTTGGGGAAAAGGATCCTTCAGGACAGCCGGTTGTTGGCCTTTTAACAGCTTCTGAGCTTGTTCCATAAGGGGACATAGACGGGTAAGGTGATCTTCATGGCACAACTTACATGGGAATTTCACCTTCTTCTTTTCTTTCTTGCCCCCATCAGCATTGTTTGTGGGTTTTTGTTTGTTTTGGTTTCCCTCACCCTTTTTTCCTCTCTTCTTTTTCCCATCGGGCTGCTGATTGCCCTTCTGAGAGGTTTGTGCAAAAACATTTGCATTTTGGGGTGAGGGGGCAGCCTTTGCTGCCTCCGTCGTAGAATGTTTGATGGACAGCCGATGGAGCTGTTTAGCCAAAGATTCTATAGTGGGAGAATTCACGGAACCAACCACACCATCGGCATGGGGTCTAGGCTTAGGTTTCTCTATATTGTGCGTTGGCCTCGGTGCCTCAGGGATAATCTCATATAAGATCCCAGACTGAGAATATATCAAATCTAGTTGCTGGGCCCTGAGGATAGCTTCTTCCTCATTCGTCACTCCCGAAGTAGATACGTCCTTAGATATATAAGGCAATAGAGATTTAAGGAACCATTCTAATAAGAACTCGAGAGGAATAGTGGCTTTAATAAGGCTCTTTCGTCTTCTCCACTCTTGGATGTGATCCGAAATATGAGTGGCCTTGTCCTGCCGGAAGGTAGATAACAAGTCTGTCCCGAAATCATAACGGACAGGAAGCTGGAAGTGACTAAGGAATGCATTAGCCAAGTCCCAAAAACTGCAAAACGTAGCAGAAGGCAATTCAATGTACCATTTTGCTGCAGTACTAGTCAAAGTTCTTTGGAACAGCCTCAACTGAACTGAATCCTCGTTCAGTGAGTTGGAAGAGCACCATAAATGGAAAGTGGTGGCATGAGCTCCAGGATCATCACCAACTTTGCCTTCGAATTTTGGGATATCTGAGGGCAACTTGGTAGGGACAGGTGGCCAGGAGGGGTCATGTCTCACCGGGTCATTCATCAGTTTCGACAAATTTGGCAAGTTTAACGTTGCCAGGAACGGAAGCTTGGGTCTAACCGGAGCACTAAAAGTACCAGTTTGGGGATTAGAGGGACTTGCCCCCATATTCCCATATGTGAAGGTGGGGTTGCCCCCTATTGTCGGTTGTGAAGTGGATGGGTTGCTTTGGAAAGGATTCCATCCATAAGCCAACGGATTGTTTATGTGAGGTGCAGTATAAGAGGTTCTGGCTGCCCCAGTGGAAGCTGGGGTTTGAAATATAGGAGCAAGTGTCCAGTGTTATCGGAACCGGCCCGGAACCGGCAAAACCGGCCGGTTTGACCGGTTCACAGGGTCAACCGGTCCGGTTCATAAAAAAAATTTGCAAAAACGGAAAATGGACCAAACCGGCCTCTGAACCGGCCGGTTTGACCTGGTCCAGAGGCCGGTTTGGTCCATTTTCCGGTTTTGCAAATTTTAA
>LPNX010231598.1:162393-285860 GCA_001517045.1 Pseudotsuga menziesii | reverse complement strand
AATGGTTTGGATTCATATGTATGCACATGAATATATATGTTTTTTTATAAAATATGAATATTTTATGTATTTTTTAGTCAGCCGGTTTTTTACCCGGTTTTTTTCCGGTTCCGGTCCGGTTTCCAGTCCGGTTCACATTTTGGGCTTCGCAGGTTCGATGACCGGTCCGATTCTGATAACATTGCAAGTATCCCTCCGCTAAAAAGCGAAAAGGGAGAGCTTGTAAACGGAGTTGAAACCGGAGTTTGAAATCCTTGACCATAAGGATTAGTGTTTCCAAACTGCACCCCTACATATGAGGGTGTTGGGCCTACGTATGGAGTGGATGGGGGAATGTGCCCCCCATTCCAAGGAAAACCTTGGACAAAAGCCGAGGATCCTGAAGGACCACTCTGGGCAGTGTGTGCGAAGGAAGTAGGAACTGCAGGTACACTAGGAATCCCAGTGACCATACCACCAGAAGCACCTGCTAGACTTGTGGGAGCCGGTGGTTGAACCACTTGGCTAGCGGGAGTTAACGGTGTAGTAGGTATACTTGTTCTAGGGGCACCTACCAGGGGAGGTAGCACCCCTTCAGCTGGAGCGGCTGAGGTGGAAGTAAAAGTACTTTCTCTTGCAGTAGACATTATTCTGCCCACAGGGACACCAATCACGGGTGGATTGAAAGGACGAACCTGAACGATCATCGGATAGTTTAAGTCAGTCAGAGGTGAATTAAAATTCCTTGCAAACTCGTCAGCCTTCAAGTATTCTATCTCAACTGTGTTTAAATTAAAACGGTTTGCCCTAAGTTCTGGTTCACCTGGAACTTCACTAACTCCTATTGGTTCGAAAGAACCGTCTGTGTCCAATCTCCACCTTTGAGGGGGAGGTGGAGGTTCCAATGTGATAAGCGGAGGAAGGTTTTGCAACCTTCGTGACCTTCTGATAGATTGGTCCTCCACGATTGTAAATTTGACTCTTCACACCCTAAGGTCGGCTAAAACACAGACAAACCACAGAGCAATCACTACAAAAAATTTCTTAAAGTCTCAACAATCACAAGGGTGTAAGATATGCTTTCCCGAAGAAAGCTAAGAGACAGTTTTTTGGCGTCCTTGAAGAGGTTCTTAGGCATAAGCGGAGGAATCACCCACCGCCCTCCTACACTTTCAACAAGGGTTACCTTCCAAGCCTGTCCAAGGTGAACTAGAAATAGCCTTTCGGTTTACCTGTGTATAAACCCTAGATGTCCAAGAGACTAGAGGCTACCTTAACTATATCAACAGTCTGGGGGGACAGTCGCAAGCCTGATTCGTACGCATGGGCAGGGTAGCAAAGCCCGAAACTCTGTTTAGGACAGAATTCCCAGATGCGTAAAAACCTTGGTCTACGTTTTGACAAGAAATCAGAGGGTTATCTCCTCAGTCCAATGCCTCCACGCGGCCTCGTGCTTAAGTCCCGTTTGAGAGGAGCTTCCCAGATACTATCAATAAAGAGAAGGATTTACCTATCGATTGGCCCACTACGTCTGAATTTAAGTACTTATGGGGAGTTTACACTTCCTATCCCACAAGTCTTGCCTAAGCTAGAAGATGTATGACCCTATAAAACAAAAATTACTAATAAATTTTAAATTATAGCGTTCATTTTAAGGGATGTACTTAATTAGAGGGTAAGTGGAGTGAATGACTATGATATTATTGACTCGATAAGAAAAGTAAAAAACAGGTGTATAAATCAATTCCAAAGCAAATTATCACTACTTAAAACAAGTTTTTTTTGTTGTTGTTGTAAATATGAACTAATGAAAATGCAACTAGAAAAGAGAAAACTAAGACTTATTTTTTGTAATTTTTGAGATTTTATTTAAAAACTGAAAGTAAAACTACCATATGCAATTCAAATGCTAATGTTTCCAATGCTTTTCTTTTCATTTTTCAAATTCCTTAAAGATTACTATGCACCTAAATGCAAAAATTCTTGAGTATGCTTGAATAATCTAACTATATAAAGTAAGCAAAATGAAGTATAGCAGACTTATAAGAACCAAAAATCAACCACCTAAGGAAGACTTGGAAAACACCTAGCTTGGGAAGACACAATGAAAAAAAAATCACTGAAATCAATCAAAGGCAAGGGACAAACCAACACTACTTGGAAATAGGATGGGATATACGGTATTTAGAACCTTGATTACTGGTTCAAACACACAGCACTTGGACCTATCACCCAACAGGCAAATCCACTTCAAAATGCTAAAATAAAGACAATCCAACCAACAAAAACTCAAGGGCTTAATGAAATGCACGAAGTATGGTTAACAGGGCAATCAAACCTATAGTGAAATGCCAGTACTAAAGACCACAAAGCAAGACAAAATCCAAAGAAGGACAGGGACAAGCAACCCTACCCAAAAATTTTGTTGCTTGGGCTTGTACGTGACTGTCTACAAGAGCAACCCGCGTACTGTACGCCACTGTCCAATACAGCAACCCGCATACACAGACCTCCGTACGCGACTGTGTAGCACAACAACCTGCGTACAAGAGTAAAATTTTTCAAAAAAAAGAAAAATTATAAAGGTCCTCAAAACACCACTACAAGTCCAAACCAAGACAAAGCACCACACGCTGAATCAAAGCAAAGACTGGGCAAGGATCTACAGAACTAACCCACAGCAGGCTGGGATCCCCAGTGGAGTCGCCAGTTCTGTTGTTCAGAATCAAACACCCTTGTAACCTAGGGTTTGGGGTTACCAACTTACTACTAAACTTGCAGACAATCAACTTTAATAGAGTACAGAAAGGAAATAGGAAGAAATACTTGACTCACCCGATTACTGACGGTTGATCCAAGCTTGGTCTTCTTCCGCTCTGCTTCTCTCCAAAGCTTCCATGGATGCACCTCCTTCACCTGCAAAGAGCAAATTCTCCAAGTACAATCTTATACATGTATATATGAAAGGTTAGACAAACAATATATCTAGTGCATAATCGAATATATTCATCAACCATGATACATGAAAGAGACTCAACACAATGTTGGAAGAAGAATTCTCTTTATTAACAATTAGTGAATGAGATAAGAGTACAACCCAGCTTCTGAGACAAGGACTCCTCTGCAAACAAAGGACTCTGAGTTCTGCTGCTCCAGGACTTCTGAAGATATACCATCAGCATAACTTTGCTCTTCAAACTTGATTGATTAATGCCCTCCCCAAGGCCTCTATTTATACTTTGTGAAATAGAGTAGTTTCGAAGGTTGAGGAGGTTGAAACAGTTGGGATATTTAATGATTAGGACCCAACTAATCTCCATTAATCGTGATTTATATTTTTTAATGTCGAATCAAGATGTACATGACTATTGATATAGGCAACCCGTGTATGACATGCGAGTTGCTTAAAGGAAACCCGCGTATGCTTATGTACGCGGGTTGCAATAGAGATAGTCGCGTATGTACGCGAGTTGCAATGAGAATAGTCGCGTACGCCATTCAACACTTAGAAAAATAATATGGCAAGCTGGTTGAAGGGTAAATGCATCTCATGTCATGCCCATCTATAGTGTTTTGGCAAATTTCAATTCTAAGATGTCCTTTTGTGCACCAACATAAGGAATGTCGGCACTCGGACGGAGAAGTGCCATTTGGGTTGATAACAATAGGGTTTTCGAAAAGCAAGGTAAAGAAACCTCTCAACAAAGGGGTAATCCTAACTTTACCTTTGGCTATAGCACCCTTGGAAGATCCAATCCAGCTCACAAGAAGATTGATATGTGGCTCTGGGCCACTAAAGTAACCTACAAACTTCAAAGCCTTCTCCTCCAAATCCTTAATGCCTTTGACCAGTCAATCACCCAGGATGGGAATTCTTTCTGAACCAGGAGAAGGAATACACCTCTTGCTTCCATTCAAAACCCTAGATCCATGCTTCATAACTCTGCATCCTTTGACCTCCTTCTCCATCTCTCTCTATCAGGGACAGTATCTTATCCTAATTGACTTAACCTATATAATATTATAAAACACTAAATAATAATTGCACCAGGAGATGGTGCATTCTACAGTCCAATATAAATGAGATGCATAACGTAACATAATGGTGATTTCTGGTGGTGAAAAAATTAAAAATAATAACATTTGAGTTGTCTTGTGTTGAAATTCTTAGCACATTGTAACAATCCTAGCAGTCTGACCTAACCTACCTACTCATGATCAACATAAAACTGAAACTACTATCAAAACTGCAATCTGATTTTTACTAGGAACTGAAACACATCAAACTGAAAATTATAACCGTAAGTACAACAGATATGAAAATTGAAAACTCAAATCATCACTGTTTTATTACTCAAAAAATAGGAAATACTGGAAGCTTCAAATTTTAACTCCAACCACTCACTACTCTTTATTGAATTGAGTGAATAACTATAGAGACCTTGGCTATTGTTACAGAGGATTGTAGGGTTGTACACTGATAATTAACCTAACTCTTACTATCCTAGGTTGGAGTGTCCAATGTGCATGCATACCCGCACTTGGTCAAATTGTTGATGCCCTGCAAACCTGGTGAAACATGGCATTGGATTACTACTTCCTTCTGTACATTGGACTTTCTTTGTAATCTTCATGGAAAACCTTCTGTACAAAGAACATTGCATCAACAATATGCCAACCTCTTTTGTCCTTCATGTCAATTTCACTAGTAAAACACTTCCCACGCCACGACATGAACTGTTTTGAATTTCCTACAATAATGAACTCTTTCGTATATGGGCCAAGACAAATGAATCATATTTATCAATTAAATTGTTGACACTTGTGCTAAACTCATAAAAGCCCAACCCAAGTACAAACACATTAATACCGAAATCCAAAATTGATGGTGCATCCATTAGCCTATCCAGGGCAACTCCCTTTTGAGAATAATTTGATAACTAAGGTAAGAGTCTCATTGAGGTCAACTCCCTTTTGCTAAGAGAAACCTTCTGTAACCATCTGCTCAAGGCTGGAGGAACCCCCTTCATATGGTATATCCTGCAACATCTACTCAATTGGATCTCTTAGTTGCTTGTAAAGGCCACCCTCTCACACTTCTTTGGCCAAAACTTGACTAGATCCATGGCTGCTATCTTTGATGGTGACTTGCTGACCATGAAACTTAGTGAAACTGTATATTCATATTGTCATGTATTTAGTTGAAATCAGGCTCTATGTTAAATCAGGAACATACAAGACAAAATCTAACTCAAGAACATTGCCTAAAGCATCTGGAAAGATATGGTGCCCAATCCCTCCATAGGACACTTGGCATTATCACCCAATTCCACATGCTTTTTTCCCCCTTGCTCTTGAGACTTACTATAATCTTTTTGTTATAAGTCATGTCTTGAAGCTCCATTGTCCACAGACCACCTGACACCAGAAATTATGTTCGTGGAAAGACACAACACCATCTGAAAGTATATCAAGCTTGAAGGTAGCATCAATGCATCAACGATTTTTATAAATACTGTACACCTGGAAAAATGTACCAAGAAATTATGGAGGATCCCTCCCTTCCCATTTGTCCAACCATTGGGCATAACCATGGATCCAATGGCCTCCCGTTATTTTGTTAGGTCCTCCAATCTAGTATTGATATTGGTCTTGCTCTTTTGAAGGATTGATTGTTGCAACTTCTTGTAGGTTGGGGCTTTATACCTTGGGCCAACAACAACATCAATATCAAACATTGTCTGGAAGAATAGACTGGCCTTGACAATGGTCAAAGGTAATGTTGCTCCAAAAAAGATACCTCCCCACAACCCTGTTTGCTCTTCCTTTTCTTTTCTATTGACCATTGATCGGATGGAAAATTGTGCCATGCTTAGTTCTTGGAACAATGAAAGGTGGTCCTCACGGAAGGTGAAACTCGTGAACTCTCTCTCACTGCCCCCAATCCCAATATGCTGGTGGTTATTGAGGATATAGCTACTTCATTGGCGGCAATTTCAAGATTGAGAGCTGCTGCATCTTCCTTCTTCTTATCCATTTCATTAATAGCATTATGTGCAACTGGCATAATTTATGGGGTTGAACTTGTACAAATTGCTAGGTGGTATTTCAAGTGGTTGACCCCACTTGTCATGTACTGTTCGCACAACTTACAATTCAATTTTTGCTGGTTTATCCCATATTTAGGTTCAAGAAACTGCCAAAATGCACTACCTTTGGCATATTGGCCAGGCAATATTCAACTTCAAAGTTCAAACCCAGGGAAAAAAATGAAGATAAAAGATTGCTTGTAGAAAAATCAGACCTATAAATCGTTTTGTGACTCATGAGAAGATGTTACCAAGAAGCAAGTAGTGTGCACTTTGCAAACCCTTGCATAAATCTAGAGTAAAAAACTAGTCATAGGGTGAAATTTAAACAAATACTTGCGAATATTAACATGGTAGATAGCAATCAAAATCCTCGCTCCAAGAAAAAATCTTTGATGGCGATGAAAAAGATTGTTTGGCCCTCCTAAGATCAATGGATGATGATGATAAACTCTGCCTCGTAGTGCCCAACTGTGGAAAAGACAACTAACTTCCCAAATATGATTTCAGCCTCATATAGGTGCTTTTCCCATTCTCGATGATTTTTCCTTTTCGTGATGCTACTTTTACGGAAATGACTTTCCCCAAAAGTCACAATGTCTTGGTTTTTTTGTATATGTTGTGAGTTTTTCCTAACAATTTTTTGTTTTGGATTTGGAGTCACAAAAAATCATGATTTTGTCGATATGTGGGTGACTTTTTCATCCATGCCTGAAATATCAAGTTTCTCCTTATCTATAAACAATCTTAGGTTTTTTCTGAATGAGTGATCAAAGAAATTGGGTCAAAGTTTGCCTTTATTTCATGCTTTGTGCAACCCTAATGCACTTTTTGGTGGTGTGTTTGAGATGTTAAGATACATGTTTGAGTGTGGGACATGCGTCATGTTGACACACAGACATGCGATATGCATGCCTAATTTTACTATGTGGTGTCTAATTGTGCGTGTATAAATATGTATTTCAATTTTTCATATATTTATGCATTTAATTTTTGTGACTCAAGTCAAAGGCCTTGACTTTGACTTTGACTTTGACCAAATCAATCATCCTAGCTAGGCCTTTAATACCTAGCATTGATCATATTATGTTGAATGGCACATTTAAGTGAATGATTTACACCTCATTCCAAAGTATCCAAATGCCTAATGGGAGTTGTCATTTGTTAAAGTCAATTTGCATATGTTCTTTCAGAACAACATGCATGCATCCTAGTGATATCATGGCATCAAGCCTAAAGACAAGTCTCTATTTTTGCCTAATAAACAAGATGACAAGGTTGATTTTCTTTTTCAATTTTGTCCAACAAATTGACAAGGCTGATTTTTCTATCATAAACTTACAATTACGAGTAAGCTGCTTTCGGCAACCATGCTTATAGTTTGTGTTTGCAAGGTTGTTGAGTGTTAAATTTAGAGCATAATTCATATAGATAAATTCTTTTAACTTCTTTTTCACAGATCTGAATACTTCTAATCACAAAAATGCTTAAACTGAATGCACTAAATAGTAAAGAATAATGCAATAAAGATAATCACACAGTAACACTGACATATACACAGGGGAAACCGAATGAGGGTGAAAACCCCAACAAAGATCTTCCTTCTATTAGTTAATGAGCTTTCTTGCAGATACAAACCCTAGCTTAGGGTGCTACAATACATAAACTTCTTAGAGATAGGACGACTAGAGACTTACTTCTTTCTGTTTGCAGATCTGTGCTTGATTGAGGAAATAGGCCTACTTTTACTTGCCTTAGCCCAAGGAGGACAATTCAGAGAGTGCTTGGACAAACTGGGTCTATAAACCCCGAGATCTGAACTTGGACAAAACTGTTATGCAGTTTTTTGAGCATGACTGCAGACCCTGAATGAGAATGATTGTAGCAGAGGTTATATTGCTCAGATACTTGAGTGTTCAGTGGGAATAGATGTCTCTTGAGAAGGGCTACTCAGATCCACTTAGCGCTTGGACAGAAAAGGCCTGAAAACCCTGGATCTAGCAGCTTTATCAACTCGCTGGGACTGTAGTTTTCTGCAGTTTATTTCAGAATTTGGGTGAACTATTCATCAGCTTATAACTTAGTAATACTTAACTTAGTGCCTGGCCAAGGGCTTTCCAATGATACCTGGATCGTGGATAGATTCCACATGTAGCTTCTGCAATGAACACTTTTGTCAATTCGCTGTAAACCCTAGAAGTACGCTGGATAGCTGAAGAATGCATTGGGTTTAATGAATGGTCTTCTTGTCCTTTTAAGATATCTCTTCCAGCCTTCTAGATGCACCTTAACCTTATCTTCAAGATAGACTGGGTCAACCTTTTAGAAGACCCCTTAATATTACTTTATAAACTTAGAACTTAGGTCTTTTATCTTTTAATTCCTCATTAACACTTTAGTCTCAACCTTTAAGACTAGGCTTAAGTATCTACTAGAATTTTCTTGTCCTCTCTCATTCTGCATGGTCCACATCTGCTCATACTCAATTGCATTTCATCAACAGAGGAATGTCTTCGCATTCATGTGGTCATTTGACTCTCCTTCATGGTCATATGCTAGAGTGGCTGTAGCTAGGGATGTCCAGTACCTAGAAGAGAAATTCAGAGCTCATCCATCTCTAAGACTAGGAGGCCATCGCACATCAGTCTAGCTCACAAGACGTGTGTTTGTCTTGTTTATTGCTAGATTTGCCTTGACTTTTGCACTAGGCTCACAAGGCTGACCTTAATTGTTGCACATGGCTCACAAGGTTTCTGCTAGCATTTTTTTCATCCTGACTTTTGTCTTGGCTCACAAGGTTTGTACGTTCGCCTTGACTCTTGCCATGACTCACGAGATTGTTTAATCTCCAAGTCTCCCTGGCTAGCCTCAGGGTGGCCACTTAAGACCTCTCATTGGAGAATGTCTTTTGATGCTGCTATTTTCAACACTCCCTCTCAGCGAGGGAGGCATTTTCTGCAACTCCAAGCTTGCCTCTGAAGCACACAAACTTTGTTAATGGCAATGGCTCGGTCATGATGTCTGCTACCTGCTCATTTGTGGCAATGTATTATAGCTTTATCACTTTCTTTTGGACCATATCTCTAATATAATGGTATTTCATATCTACATGTTTTGGTCTGTCATGAAATGCCTGATTTTCTGTGAGCTTTAGATAGCTCTGGTTATCACTGTGGATAACTGTAGTCTCCAGCCGTTCACCAAATAACCCAGAAATAAGTTTTCTGAGCCATACTGCTTCCCTGCTAGCATCACTAGCCGCAATATACACAGCCTCGACTGTGCTTTGGGCTATAGACCCTTATTTTCGGTTGGACTAGGAAATCGTGGCTGATCCTAAACTGAAGCAATATCCAGAAGTACTCTTCCTGTCTACTGGATTTCCAGCCCAGTCTGAATCTGCATAACCATGCAGCAGTACACCACCATCGGATGTATATTTGAGGCCATAAGTAATAGTCCCCCGGAGATATTTCAAAATGTGCTCTGCTGCTACCTAGTATCTTTGTCTTGGCTCAACCATAAATTGGCTCAATGCGCTGACTGCAAAACAACTGTCTGGCCTTGTATGAATTAGGTACATCAATGACCTAATGAGTTTCCTATACATGGTGGGGTCCACCAAATTTGAACCTGTACCTGAGCCATTCATCTTCTTTAAGTTAGAAGCCATTGGAGTTGTCATAAACTTGCAATTCAACATCCCAAACCTTTTCAACACATCTACTGTATACTTTCCTTGGGACAGGAAGATCTCGTCTTGTCTTTGCCAAACTTCTAATGCAAGGAAATAGTGCAACACTCCCAAATCTTTCATTTTGAACACAGAAATGAGCCCCCTCTTGCACCAAGTAATTTGACTTTCTTCTCTAGTGAGGAAAAGATCATCCACATATAGAATCAATATGAGATGCTGATTTCCAACATCTCTAAAGTAGAGGTTGGAATTTGCAGTACTTTTATAGAACCCCAAGTCTTTCAAAAAGCCATCAATCTTGTCATACCATACTCTGGGTGCCTCTTTAAGAACATATAAGGCCTTCTTTAATTTACACACATGAGAATCCATGTCATGCACTATAAATCCCTCAGGTTGTTCCACATAGACTTCTTGTTCTACTTTCCCATTTAGAAAAGCAGTTTTAACATCCATTTGATGCATTTTCCAACCAAGTATAGAAGTAAGAGATAATTGTTCGAATGGAAGTATACCTGGCTACTAGTGCAAAGGTCTTGTCATAATTTATATTTTCTTTCTGGGAAAAACCTCTGGCCGCAAATCTTGCTTTATACTTTTCCACACTTCCATCAGCTGCATATTTTATCTTATAAATCCGCTTGGAGGAAACAATTGATTTGTCCTTAGGTCTTGGAACTGTCTCCCACACATTGTTCTTCATCATGGACTTGTATTCATCCAACATGGCATCTTTCCACACTTCCATCAGCTGCACGTTTTATCGTATAAATCCACTTGGAGGAAACAACTGATTTGTCCTTAGGTCTTGGAACTATCTCCCACACATTGTTCTTCATGATAGACTTGTATTCATCCAGCATGGCATCTTTCCAAGCTTGTAATTGATTAGCTTCTTCAAATACAATGGGTTCTGCGTCAGTAATCTTACTTACCAAAGCTATATAACCTACAAATCTTTGGGGCCTTTTGCTTTCTCTAAAGGTTCTTGAAGGAGCAACATGTCTTTTTGTTTCTTGCACAGTTTCTTTATACCAAGCAGGTGTTCTTTAGATATGAGGATCTTCAAGAGACCTCTCCACTATCTCAATAGGTTCCAAAGGAGTTTCTTGATCCATTGGATCATCATTATGACCTTCCTCCCTCTGAATATTAGAACCTGAAGTTTCGGCTATAGGAGATTCTAGATCTTTTGTTTTGGCCTCAATCTGGAGCTCTCTAGAGCGCTTGAATGCAACTTCCTCATGGAAGGTTACATCTTTGCTAATTTCAATTTCTCTTTGACCTGGAACATATATCTTGTAAGCCTTGGAAACTTCGCCGTATCCTACAGATATCCCTTTCTTGCTTGAAGGTTCCATCTTAGTCCTTTTTTCCTTAGGCACATGAATGTAGACAAGACAATCAAAGACCCTCAAGTGTCTTACTTTTGGTTTTATACCAGTAAAAGCTTCTTCAGGGGTTTTATCCTTTAGGATTCCATGAGGGCATCTATTCTGTATATAAACTGCAGCGCTTGTTGCTTCTGCCCAAAGACAGTTAGGGAGAACTTGATCAAACATAATTGTTTTTGCAGCTTTACAAATAGTTCTGTTTTTCCTTTCAGCAACACCATTTTGCTGAGGATTATAGGGGACTGTTAATTGTCTTTTGATTCCTGCTTCTCTACAGAAGTCTTCAAACTGGGGGGATTTGAAATCCCCTCCATTATTTCTTCTTAGAATCTGAATATGTTTCCTTGTTTGGATTTCTACTAATGCCTTGAATTCTTGGAACTTAGCAAATGTTTCCCCTTTTGTCTTTAGAAAGTAAATCTAACACTTTCTAGAAAAATCGTCAATAAAAATGACAAAATACAAATATCCACTCAAAGAAGGAGAAGACATAGACCTATAAATATCAGAATGAATGAGTTCTAAAATCTTTTGGGATCTACTGTTTCTGCTAGGAAAACATTTCTTTGTATTTTTACCAAGTAAACAACCCTTGCATACTTCATTTTTATCATAAAGAATAGGAGGCATTCCACTTACCATTGATTGAAGTCCTGGAAGTGCCTTGAAGTGTAGGTGACCGAACCTTCTATGCCACAATTTGCTGGAGATGACAGTGTTTTGAGCAAGTGCATGAACAGAATGACCTGGGACTTTATAAAGTCCTTCCTCTAGAATTCCAATTACCACTGCGGAGCTTAACTCTTGACCTTTAGACCAAAGAAAAGCTTTTCCTTCCATACATTTGACTCTGTAACCTTTACTTTCCAGTGTACTGACATAAATCAAGTTTTTCTTTAGCCCAGGAACGTAAAGGGCCTCTTTAATGTGTAATACTGAAACTGAATCAAGCTGAAAAGAGATTGAACCTGTTACTTTGATTGCATAGCTTGCATCATCACCAAGTTCCACTTGAGATGAGAAGCTTTTCTTCCTGAAATCTGAAAGAATATCCTTATATGACTAGTCATATGTCTAGAGGCTCCACTTTTTACCAGCCATGTATCTCGGCTGATAGTTAAAGATCCAGAAAGAGCAGACACCAAATAATATTCTTTCCTGTTCTCCTGGTCACTAGGAAATGCCTTTGACTTCTTTCTGGGTTCTTCATCTTGCTTCTCCTTGTAAAAGCCTTTCTTCTTAGATCTGCAATTTTTAGCGAAATAACTCATATTATTGCAATTATAGCACTTTACTTTTGAAATATCAAAACCCTTACCTCTACAGGCTCCTTTAGGCTTCTCCTTTTTAAAAAGTTAAAACCCTTCTGAGCAAAATCTCTCTTTCCTTTCCTAGGATTTGCTGGCAAGGCACTGGTCTCCTCATTTGGTGGAACACTTCTTGTAGCCATGCGACATTCCTCCTGAAGGCAGTCATGCCATAAACGCTCAAAGTTTGGGTGAGTCTCCCTGCCATTCACACTTGCTAGAAATGTCTCCCAGGAAGGTGGAAGATGATAAAAAATGGCTTGGACGAGATCATCATCGTCCACTGTAACTCCTGTGACCAACAGTTTGTTGGACATTGGATTCAACGCTTCCCGTGAGTTTCGTGACATGGACTAATCGCCTCCCGAGATCCTAACCCTGGCGATTGTGGCGGAGATTAACACCTGCAGGTTTTGGTCTAACAACAATTGTGAGTCCAACAAATGGTATCAGAGCTATAGGTCAAGGATTCGAAACTCCCCTGGCTCGCGTTGGGGCGAAGATTGTTGGACATTGGATTCAACGCTCCCCGTGAGTTTCGTGACATGGACTAATTGCCTCCTGAGATCCTAACCCTGGCGATTGTGACGGAGATTAACACCTGCAGGTTTTGGTTTAATGGCAATCGTGGGTCCAACACAGTTTATCACGAATCTGTGCTATCCTTGAGCAGAATGAAGAAACAAACTCGTCCTTCTCCATTTTCAGATACTTGAGCTTGTGTTTCAGAGTTCTCTTTTGGCTGGGTGGCTTCTTTTCATAAAGATTTACTAAAGTGTCAAAGCACTCTTTTGCAGTCATGAGAGAAGTCATTGCAGGCATGATGCTGTCCTTTACAGAATAAAAAATGATCCTTTTAGCTTTCGCCTGAGTCCTTTTGAAAGCAGCTTTTCTGGCATTGGAAGTAGGCTCCTCTACTTCACTGGTCACAAAATGTTCTAACTCATGCTCTTGGAGAATGTTCATGACCCTCAGTTTCCAAACATTGAAGTTGAAGGCTCCTTCAAGCCTGACTGAAATGGAAGAAGACATTTCTGTAGAAAACCTTGTTCTCTGCAACAGAACCCTTGCGTTGTACTGAATCAAGCTCTCAACTGGACCTGTGTGGGCTCAAGAACTGCAGATCTGAGCTCTAATCACACCCTGAGCTTTAATACTATGTTATATTTAGAGCATAATTGAGATAGATAAGTTCTTTTAACTTCTTTTTCATGCATCTGAATACTTTTAACTTTTAAGTTTTAATCACAAGAATGCTGAAACTGAATGCAGTAAATAGTAAACAACAACGCAATAAAGATAATCACACAATAACACAAAGATATACCTTAGGGAAACCCAATGAGGGTGAAGACACCAACAAAGCTCTTCCTTCTATTAGTCAATGAGCATTCTTGCAGATACAAAACCTAGATTAGGGTTCTACAGTACATAAACTCCTTAGAGAGAGGACAGTTGGAGACTTTACTTCTTTCTGCTTGCAGATCTGTGCTTGACTGAGGAAATAGGCCTACTTTTACTTGCCTTGGCGCAACGAGGACAACTGCAGAGAGCGCTTCGACAAACTGGGTCTATAAACCCCTAGATCTGAACTTGGGCAAAATTATTTTGCAGTTTTCTGAGTGTGATTGCAGACATTGAATGAGAATGATTGTAGCATAGGCTATATTGCTCAGATCATTGAGCGTTCACTGGGAATAGATGCGTCTTGAGAAGGGCTACTCAGATCCACTTAGCGCTTGGACAGAAAAGGCGTAAAAAACCTGGATCCAGCCACTTTATCAACTCGTTGGTACTGTAGCTTTCTGTAGAATTTGGGCAAACTATTCACCAACTTATAACTCAGTAATACTTGACAGAAACCCTAGGTGTTCTATAGGATTAGGTACGCCCCGCCAAGGGCTTTACAATGATACCTGAATCATGGATAGATTCCACCTATAGCTTCTGCAGTGAACACTTTTGTCAATTCGCTGTAAACCCTAGAAGTACGCTGGATAGCTGAAGAATGCACTGTGTATAATGAATGGTCTTCTCGTCCTTTTAAGATATCTCTTCCAGCCTTCTAGAAGCACCTTAACCTTATCTTCAAGATAGACTGGGTCAATCTTCTAGAAAACCCCTTAATGTTATTTTATAAACTTAGAACTTAGGCCTTTTATCTTTTAATTCCTCATTAACACTTTAGTCTCAACCTTTAAGACTAGGCTTAAGTATCTGCTAGGTTTTTCTTGTCCTCTCTCATTATGCATGGACCACATTTGCTCATATCAACTGCATTTCATCGACAGAGGAAGATCTTCACATTCATGTGGTCATTTGACTCTCCTTCATGGTCATATGCTAGAGTAGCTCTAGCTAGGGATATCTAGTCCCTAGAAGAGCGCTTCATAGCTCAGCCATCTCTAAGACTAGGAGGCCATCACACATCAATCTAGCTCACCATACTTGTATTTTCGTCTTGTCTATTGCTAGTCTTGCGTTAACTTCTGCACTAGGCTCACAAGGCTGACCTTGACTGTTGCACATGGATCACAAGGTTTTTGCCAGCATCTCTTTCATCCCGACTTTTGTCCTGTCTCACAAGGTTTCTATGTTCGCCTTGACTCTTTCCATGATTCACAAGCTTGTTTAATCTCCAAGTCTCCCTGTCTAGCCTCAGGGTGGTGACTTAAGACCTTTCATTGGAGAATGTTTCCTGATACTGCTATATTCAACATTGAGGACACTCATGTATGGCTTTCATGGTCTTACAATTGTTTTAATATCCCTATTTGTATTTTTTTTGTGAGATACAAAGTTTGACTTGATTGCATTTAATCTGTGTTAAAATTCTGTGCAGTGTCCCATTCGATAATTTTGCATGCTCTTCATGCGGTGACAACTCAAATCCTTTTTGTACCTATAGTTGCTAGGTGGTGTTTTCAAACACTAGGCTTTTGACAGATCTATTCCACATATTGTCTCAATGTTTCATGTAAATTGCTATTAAGTTTGTAGTGATGTCTGCCTCTATCTAAGGTTGTTGACGTAGTTTTATATATACATATGTGGACATGCATACACAAGTATGTATGCATACATAAGGCGGCTAACCCCAAACAGGGATGTCCCATCTCACTTATGCCTAAATAGAGACAAGATGTCCTTAGCAGATTTGAGGACATCTTCGGTAGATTGGGGAATGTTCTTCACGAAGAGCATGCGGCTCCTCATGGAACTGAATATATCCCAAAGGGGAATGGCCTACTTTTGCGAAACTTAAAGATTTGAAACATAGAAGAAATTTTCTCATTTAGAACTCTTCCATCTTTATCCTTCCCTCACCAAAACCAACCTTAAAGATATAGACAAACTATTTCTTTAGTTTTGTCTTACCTGTTCACTCTGTGCAAAGTGGGGCTATATTTTTCTGACTATGGGCATTGGTTTCGTTTTTGCTTCTTTTGAAAATCCATCTCACATTACATTATACCATTAAAAGAGAGTACATGTCGGCATACTTTTTAATGTCCCACACAATGATTATATAGACTACCTGCCCCTACATAGTCAAGCGAGCACATCCTTAGTATTAATCTCAAGAGGACTTCCTTATGGAAAATGTCAGTTTTGGCTTACACTTCAACTGCCATTCCTACCCTAAATGTCGTAGATTCCCTCAAGTGAATACTGCAAGCATTCCCATTAAAAGTAGCTCAATTTTTTCCTATTCATAAAATGGAGATCCCTGTCAATTTTATGCTGTTGTATATTCCTTTATTGTACTATATCATCATCCTTTACTCCCAAAACCAACAACTTTTCAATGAAGAGGGCTGATAAAAGGAATGGCATACTCGGAGGCAACACATTTTTAGAATATTTGGGTAGCTAATCACTCCCAAAACACATGCTTGATAGGCTCCATTTTGTGCCAAATCACTCAATCCATCTATTAGACCCAAATGGCCAAGTTTACCTTTACTCATTAAGCTCTAGTTGAGTACCAACTGTCCAAGCCCATTGGTCTTAAAGGATGAGTAAGCCTTCTATATATCTTGACACCTTCTCACACATTTATCTTCAACATTTATCATGGTCCATCATTATAAATCCGTATTGCTATTTGGCCAGATTTTGTTCTATAGTTCTTTACTCACCATTCATAAAAGGCTTTTTAGAACCACCAATGTCCAAATTAATTCGCATTTAAGCTTAGCTTAAACAGACTATAACCCAGAGTAACCTTGCAGAGTTGTATAAAAGCTTGTTTTTCAATAGTTTGCAATGTTTGTGCACAGTTGTTGACTCTCCAAATCAATTATCTTCCTGTTTCTTTATCCCACAAGTTTCCTAGGTGTGGAATCCCTTCTTAACTAGCCTCTTTCCTGCGAAATAAGGTTATTAAACCAATTTGCCCCCTATCTAATAGAAAAGTGAATACTGAAAATGGATCTTGCGACTAAATTCCCTCCACTCCATGAACCAAGAAAGTCCTAGTAGTGCCTCAGACACTATCTATTATACAGTATACTTGCTAATGCTCTTGAGAATGCTTAACTGTAAAAATTTAAAAGCACCTGCTCTGCCAACCACATCATAGATCTGAAAAGGATTCTGTATGCCATCTAGATAGATGGTGTTAGTACAATGGGGATTTTTTTTGTTCACAGGTGCTTGAACAGGTGGCCGAGTGCTTAATTCTGGTTTACAGGAGCATAAGCCCTAAATTTTTACATTAAAATGTTGAGCCCTGTGTTGTGGGTTCAAAAGTTAGCACATGAGAACTCACAGGAATCAGAGATCGGGCGCTAAGTTCAGGTTTTACCTTAACAAAGTCAGCAACCGAAGCTCAAAAATATAATCCATGTTTTAAAGGAGTTAGCACCCGAGCGCTAAAGTTAACGGAGTGGGGGCTTACAAGTGAAGATCTGGGGCTAAGTCACTGTCAGAGGCATTATACCAAGTGACTGAGCGCTATGAACCACGGGCTAAACAATGAGGAACTGGATCATTGATCGCGGGCCGGATCAACAGTCCTAATTCATTTTGCACCGACAAGTTGTTCGTGGTTTAGTTCCAATCTCACAATGTGAAATGGAAAAACCACGGTTTGGTTGGTTTTGCATCGTCATAGTGGATTTCTAATACCACTAATCCTGCGAGCTGAAACCACTCTTTGCAATGGGATATAATTGGCATTCCTGACCGAGGACAGGGATCCCCCCAAATGAGAAATATCTCGCACAGAGTCGGAGGATGGTTCAGCACCACTTGGACGAATCAAAGGGTGACATGTAGCATCCAGACTCACCCTCTGATCAGAAACAGTTGGCGCATGCCAACAAGGACTGTTCTGTATGAGCCCCCTACAGGATGCGTGGGACCACAATTTTGTTAATGAAACTTCAAAAAATAAATAAAAAAGGTAAGCCTCTTTTTTTATGGATTTTGGTACACATGGCCAGTTTTGTACGAGCTTGTAGAGGACGTGTGGGACCACGAATTTGCTAATGAAACTTAAAAGGAAAAAGAAAAAGGTAGAGCCTTTTTTATTATTATGTATTTTGGTTCATATATGGATTGCAATAGGTGCTATTTTGGTTGTAAGCACCCTTGCTATATACATGAGATGACTTTCATATTTGTGTCTAATGGTTTGGATTCACACACACACACACACATATATATATATTCAAAATTTTAATATTTTATGTATTTTTTGGTTGACTTTTTTTTCCGGTTCCTGTCTGGTTCTAACCTTTTTTTAAGTTTTTAGGGTCCACCAGTTCAGTGACCCGGTCCAGTTCTGATAACATTGGTTAGGGCATGGTCTCCGCAGAGGATTTCTAGCTCTCTTCTTCTCCGGAGCCAGAATTCTCCCAGACATAATTATACCTAAATTGCTGTTATTGGAAACATTGCAAATTTTAATTTCTCCTCTTAAATCTCTATGTCTCTGGAAATCTCTGGAAAACTTCACTTTCCATGGGTGCTATTGTCTGGGGCGTCTCACTAAATTCATGTTCAAATACCTTTGTAATCTCCAATTGGAAGTCTCGCATATCCAGGTGCTTCTTCTCACTGTTATGTTTGCAGTGCTTATTTTCAATGCATCTGGCCTGTAAACTTCATCAAGGGAACGTAAATTAGGGCACGTAATTTACAAAATAATTGTACCTTTATCTGAAAGGAAGACGGTCAGATTTGCTCACTGATTGGGTGTTTGTTGCAACCACATGGGATTGGGTGCATTTCTGCCCATCGCACAAGTTGCTGCCATTCAGTTGGACCTTGTACAGTCAAGTATGAATTTCTCTCCAGTTACCACTGTAATTTGAATTTCTAGCTGCAATTTGTCCATTGTTTTCTGCTATGGGGTTTAGCTCTGGTATGGATAAGACTCGATGAATACTCCTAGAAAGTTGGATCTTCTCTCCCTTCGACTTCTGCTCTCCATGTGGCATGTTACTGCCTGTGGTAGCTTTGTTCTTCTGTTCCGTCTGCTTATCTTCATCAACACGACTTTTCTTTATTCTCTTTAACTTTAATAATCTTCTGTAAGATAATAATTCTTTGGAATTTTAAAGAATGTTACCCATTTTAAAACTAACAAAATCTTATTTTAGGGATTCTGAGATTGTTCAATCAGTCAAACATAAGCTGCAAGCTTTGAGTGTGGTTCTGATACCATGTTGGATTTTGGAACACATAAGGAAGTTGAAAGACATAAGAGAAATGGGACTCATGTAAAATATAAGAGTTTATTATATGTTAGGGTTGATTCCCATCATTGGCTAGGTAGTGCTACTAGTACAACATAACTACCTTATTTAGTAATATCTAAATATTTTATTAGTGATATTAATATATGAACATGACTTCTACATTGGATTATGTATATTGGAGCATTATATGCTAACATTCTCTTCGAACTTTTCCTTCCAAGCATACTATATAGTATAGTGGCAAGGGTCATAGTTTTTTGACAAGTGGGATTCTTCCTTCATGTATGTTATGATTTTAAAAGTTGTTATGCCAAAACAAAAGGATCACTGAAAGAATAACAAGCACAATTGAACAAAAGAGAACACAAAGATTTATCCTGGGAAACCCTCGTGGGGAAGAAAACCTAGTAAAATTTCCTTGATATAAACCCAAGAAATTAGACTAGATAACTTCTTCCTACTCAAATGAACTGTTTCTCCTCTCTATAGCGAATTTGATTGAGTGCTGACCAATACCATGTCCAAATGAGGGAGGCGCCTCTCCTATTTATACTAATCAGCTGAGAGGACTAGTAACCCAACAAGGCTGACTTCTCCTTATTGCTAGGGCTGACTTGCTTTGGGAGACTCAAAAATACATTTTAATAATATTTTTGTGAGTACGACATACCCGACTTACAACAGAGGTTTTACCTCAATACTTTACATGACCAAATACGACAATATAAAAACATCCCTAATCGAATGAACAACATCTCCAGAAGGGGTAATAATAATAATACAAAATAGAATATCTTCCGCAGTTACATTTCTTTAACACTCCCTCTTCACAAGGAAGGTATTCTATAACACAACAATACATCTGTACAATTGACTGGTGAGTCCATAGGTCATAGGAAGTTTTGAACAACTATGTCATCATCATCATCATCATTTGTGGAACGGCATCTCGAGCATCATCATCTCTGGCATCATCTTGAGCATCATCATCTCTGGCATCATCTGGCATTATCTCGAGCAACATTTGCAATATCATCAGTATACAAATACTGAGCTGGATCACCCACAACATAAACAATGTTGGAACATCATCATTTGCAACTGAATGCAAGGCCACTCCATATGAGAGTACTATCATCTGCAAGACCATCCTCATCCTGTGAGTGCTAGGACCACTCTCAACAAGAGAGTGTTCTTGTCTGCAGGACCATCCTTAGCATGTGAATACTAGGATACACTCGTCCTCAAATGAATGTCGAAACTCATCATCTATAGACATACTGATAAACTCAACTGGTCTTCTCTACTTTGGCATACCATTGCCATCTCATCATCACTCCCTCTTTCCAGGGAGGTCCTTTCGGACTACACCAAGCTTGTCTTGAAAGTTTTCAAACTTTACACGAGACAAAGGCTTAGTCAACACATCAACAACTTGTTCCTTTGTAGGAACATACCGGAGTTTCACAACTTCTCTCTGCACCATATCCTGGATGTAGTGATACTTTATCTCCAGGTGCTTTGACTTATCATGAAACACTGTGTTCTTTGTCAGCTTGATGCAACTCTGATTGTCACAATAAATATCAGTTGCATCCATCTTGACTTCAAACAATACTGCCAATAACTTGTGAAGCCATACTGCTTCGCTACAGGCTGAACACGCTGTTATGTACTCAGCCTTGGCTGTACTGAGGGCAACATTGGTATGCTTTTTGCTAATCCATGAGATCACATCTGATCCTAAAGTGAAACAACATCCTGAAGTGCTCTTTCTATCTTCAACACATCCTGCCCAATTTGAATCAGCATAGCCATACAATCTGAACTCACTGCCGGCTGCATATCTGAGGCCACAATTCAATGTATCCTTTAGGTACCTCATCACATGTTTTTATTGAAATTTACCTAGGAAAATCANAAGGGGTTTGAGTCACTTGGACTTTATATTAATGACTTGAGATGAGCATTAATTGCACTTTAGGGAAAAAGTGCACTTTAAGTGAAATATTTAAAAAGTGAGTGAACTTAATTATTTTGTGGAGAAAAGTGATTTTAATCACAACCACTCATCTAGACAAATCCGAGCCCTAGGATTAGATGGCTTTTCATTCACCCTAATTTTTTTACCAAAAATGAAAGTTTCCAAGTGAAGAGGCACTTTTGCATTTGAGAGAGAAGAGAGAGCCATTGTAGAGAAAGAGGAGAAAAATAGTAGCAACAACAATTTTCTCTTGGCACACATTTCGAGGAGAGAATGAACAACAAGAGGGCACAAAAATCGAGGCAAGGTACACCATTTATTGCTGGTTCGTACAATCTGTATGGTACGGATTTTGTATAGTAGTACAGATCTCGAGGCAGAAAGTACAACACAGTTTTCGAGGTAGATTTATGGGCACGATTTTCGAATTTTTTTTTTCCTGGGCACAAATCTTGAGGTAGTTGCATGCATGGATTTCGAGGTCCATACATATAGTCCGTACGGTCTGTCTGTATAGTACGCACAATTCGTACAATGACACAAAAATCGAGGCAAAAAACATAAAAAATTCCGTGTTTGCATTTTTCTATCTAGCACGGAAAACAAGGCATAATACTTTTCATCCAGTTGAGATAAGTTGGTCTGAAATTTTTTGTCCATTGCTGGAAAATTTTCCTAAAAATAAAAATCTCTCACAGGTTTTCCCCAGAGGTTGGGGTTTTTCCTAGGTCATTTGACCAAAAATACTGTGTTTGAAATTTATCTATGAATGTTGTTTATTTGCTGTTAGTGAAAACGCAGTAGAAGCTTTTCTTGTGTTTCAATCCTATATTTGTTTATGAGAAAAATCTAATTTGCAGCAGTAAAACAAATTGGGTTGGGCATTAAACAATGTGTTAAAACAGAGTTGGAAACCAGGTTGGGAAAGTGCAAAAAATTCTACATGTTATCAGAGCTTTGTTAAAGAGAGGGAAGATTAACACAAGTGAAAATTGCAGACTTCAGTGATTTCTTTTGTCAGTGGGCAACACCTTGTTGAAACTTGAACTTTGCAGAGATAATGGCAACTGGACTTAGGATGGAGGATAGGCTTGATGGGGCTGAGAATTTTGTCCTATGGAAAGCTAGGATAGTGCTTGTGTTGGAGAAAAATGAGTTATGGGACGAGGTAGTCAAAAACACTACAACTCATCCTATTGTTGTTCCCGATGCTACCACTGATCCAGTTAGATTGGCAGCCTTCAATAAGAAGGACATTAAGGCCAAAAGGATTATTCTAGATGCAGTTAAAGATCATGTGATTCCACACATCTCGAGTAAAACCCGTGCATATCTGATGTGGGATGCTTTGACCAGCTTGTTTCAGAGCTCAAATGAGAATCGTAAGATGGTTTTGAGAGAGAAGTTGAAATGTGTTAAGATGGCCAAAGCTGAGAGTGTGACTTCATACCTTACTATGTTCTCTCAGGTGAGAGATGAGCTTGCAGGAGTGGGGGAGGTTGTCCCTGGACTAGAGCTAGTGCAGACAACTTTGAATGGGGTTGCAAAGCCTTGGGCTGTTTTTGTGGAGGCCATAGTATCCAGGGAGAACTTACCTTCATGGAACAAGATTTGGGATGATTTTGTTCAAGAGGAGACTCAAAGAGGTCTTGTGTAGGGCAGTGCTTCTACTAGTAGGGAGGATGAGGAGAATGTGGCTTTGACAACAAAGGGGAGGAAGAAGTTCAAAAAGGGCCCCAAGAAGTGTGAGGCTATGCAACAGGATGGGTGGAAGAAGGATTTGAGCACTGTGAAGTGCTTTGCTTGTCAGAAGATGGGGCACTATGCTGGGCAGTGTCCACAGAAGAAGAAGAAGCAACAACAGACAACAACTTCGACAGAGGTTGAGGATTTTACACCGAGATTTGAGAGAGAGTTTTCTCTCTGCACTGGACATGTTGATCGAGAGAGACCATCCATCATCACCAGTGCAGATGTTGATAGTGAGAGGAAGTATTCCTTGTTGGCAGGTCATTCTTTGAGTGCATCCACCACCAACACGTGGTATATTGATGGTGGACCTTCGAGGCACATGACAGGTGCTCGAGAGATGTTCTCCGAGCTTTCATAGGAATAGATTGATGTGGAGGTAGTGTTGGGGGATGACACTGTTGTCAGAGTAGTTGGGCGTGGGACCATTACCTTTCAGAGGGAGTCCACGAGTCCTATGATTTTGAGAGATGTACTATATGTACGTGGGCTGGAGAAGAACTTGATCTCAGTTTCCATGATCGATGATAGGGGTCGTGGGGTGTCCTTCCTAGATGGACGTGTGTGTTTTTCCCAAGATTGCATGACCATCTGCTTCCTACACCACTAGAGTCAGATGTGGGAAACTGTACAAGCTCTTGTTTCAACCTCAACATGCTTTGGCACATAGTAGCAACAACGAGCTTTATGAGCTGTGGCACAGGTGGATGGCTCATCTGCACCATCCAACTTTGCGTATGTTGAGGAATATGGTTACAAGGTTGCCAGAGTTCATCATAGAGCACAGTGAGGTATGCAGGGGGTGTGCTTTGGGAAAGTGCACCAACACTGCTTTTACGAGCAGTGATAGCAGGTCAGCAGGGGTTCTTGACTTGATACATTCCGACTTGTGTAGACCTATGTCAGTTGTTTCTCTGAGAGGATTCAAGTATTATGTGACATTCATCGATGACCATTCCAGGAAGACCTGGATCTACTTCCCAAAGAGCAAGAAATCTGAGGAGGTCTTGCAGAGGTTCCAAGAGCTCAAAGCTCTTGTGGAGAACCAGACAGAGAGGAAAATACGGGCTTTCAGATTGGATAATGGGGGTGAGTATACCTCCAAGGAGTTTGATGGGTATTGTAGACAGGAGAACATTAGGAAGACAATTGATGGTTCCATACAATCCTGAGCATAATGGAGTGGCAGAAAGGAAGAACAGATCTATTGTTGGAGTAGCTAGAGCTATGTTACATAATCAATCACTTCCTTTCTTCCTTTGGGCAGAGGCATGCAGTACAATTGTTTATCTTCAGAACAGGAGTCCCCATCGTGCCGTGGGGAACAAGACACCTGAGGAGAGTTTCACAGGCAAGAAGCCTGTGGTGACTCATTTTAGGATATTGCCTGTGGTGACTCATTTTAGGATATTTGGTTGCCTACCTTACTCACATGTCACTTATGAGAAGAGGACAAAGTTTGAGCCCACAATAGAGAGAGGCATCTTTGTGGGGTATGATGAGACTTCGAAGGCCTTCCACATTTATCTTCCTTCTCATAGGAAGGTGGGTGTGAGGAGGGAAGTGAGATTTGAGGAGGAGAGGGCCTTTAGGAAGTGTAGAGAGTAAGAGCAGGGAGAGCAACAGGTTCCCACACTTTAGGTAGTTTCACAGGTACCGTCAGTACAACAGACATGTTCACAGGTTTTCGGGGTTATTGTACCACATAGTATGGGCACTGGTTCTCTAGTTTCAGTGGTTGAACCAACAGGATCTTCGGGGATAGGTTTTGGGCCTCAGGTTACAGGATCACCATATAGAGCTTCAGGATCACAGGGTTCACCAGTTGTTGGTACACCAGGTTTTGGTTCACAGGTTACTGGGATTTCTACCTCTGGTAGTTCATCAGATGAGGAAAAACCAGTGTGGGAGCAGTCTTCAGGGAAGAAGAAGCCTAAATGGCTTCGGGACACCTTGAAGGAGGCACAGGAGTTTGGGACTCCCAGGGAGCCAGTGAGGGCTATTTAGATGCCATACAGATTCGGTATGGCATTATTGGCTAGTCTTCGTGATTCAAAGCCTTCTACTTTTGAGGAGGCCTCTCAACATCATGTTTGGAGAGATGCCATGATGGAAGAGTACCATTCCATCATGAAGAACGATGTTTGGGAGATAGTTTCGAGACCTGAGGGGAAGTCAGTGGTGACTTCTCATTGGGTTTACAAGTTGAAACATGCTGCAGATGGTAGTGTGGAGAAGTACAAGGCTCGGTTTTGGATGGAGGATTCCAGGCCAATGTCTACACCGATGGTCACCAACTGGAAGAAGCTTCATGCTTTTGAGGGAGAGTTGGTGGATCCTACACTGTATCGTCAGCTCATTGGTTCTTTGATGTCTCTGGTCAACTCTCGGCCAGATTTGTGTTTTGCGTTGAACACTCTAGTCAGTTCATGGTGGAGCCTAGGAAGGTGCACTGGGTAGCCGCGAAACATGTGTTGAGATACCTTGCAGGGGCAGTGGAGTATGGTCTAGATTACAGGAGATCGGATGGGATCAGGTTGATTGCCTTCACAGATTCAGATTGGGAAGGCAGTGTGGTAGACTAGAAGAGCACTTCCGGATGTTGTTTCAGTTTGGGCTCGGCAGCAGTTTTGTGGTTTAGCCCGAAGCAAAAGTCTATTGCTTTGAGTTCTGTAGAGGTCGAGTATATGGCAATCAGTCAGGCCAGTTGAGAGGCGCTGTGGCTTTGCAAGTTGCTGGTGGATTTATTTGATCAGGAGCTAAGGCCTACGTTGATTTAGCTAAGGCCTACATTGATTTGCTGTGACAATCAGAGTTGCATCTAGCTCTCTGAGAATCCACTATTTCATGATCGGTCAAAGCATATTAGTTTAGGTATCATTTCATTCGTGATTATGTTTAGAGAGGAGCAGTGACATTGCAGTATATTTCCTCTGATGAGGTGGTTGCATATATCCTGACGAAGTCTCTTGGAAGAGGCAAGTTTATTCACTTCAGAGAGAAGTTGGGTGTGGTGAAGAACAACTTACTTGGTAAGAGGGAGTGTTGAAATTTAGCTAGGAATTGTTCCCCTAAGTGACTTTTGCCTAAGTCACTAGGAAAAGGGGTTTGAGTCACTTGGACTTTATATTAATGACTTGAGATGAGCATTAATTGCACTTTAGGGAAAAAGTGTTTTTAAGTTAAATATTTAAAAAGTGAGTGAAATTAATTATTTTGTGGAGAAAAGTGATTTTAATCACAACCACTCATCTGGGCAAATCTAAGCCCTAGGATTAGATGGCTTTTCATTCACCCTTATTTTTTCACCAAAAAGGAAAAATTCCAAGTGAAGAGGCACTTTTGCAATTGAGAGAGAAGAGAGAGCCATTTCAGAGAAAGAGGAGAAAAATAGCAGCAACAACAATTTTCTCTTGGCATGCACATTTCGAGGAGAGAAGGTACAACAAGAGGGCACAAAAATCGAGCAAAGGTACAACAACATTTATTGCTGGTCCCTACAGTTTGGATTACGATTTTCGAGATTTTTTTTTCGGGCATGAATTTCGAGGCAGTTGTAAGCACGAATTTTGAGGTCCGTACATACAGTCCGTATAATGGCATGAAAATTGAGGCAAAAAACATAAAAATTTCCGAGTTTGCATTTTTCTGTTTGGCGCGGAAAATAAGGCATAATATTTTTGATTCAGTTGAGATAAGTTGGTTTGAAATTTTTTTCTGTCCATTGATGTAAATTTTTCTTAAAAAAAAAATCTCTCATAGGTTTTCCCTGGAGGTTGGGGTTTTTCTTGGTCATTTGACTAATAAAAATATTGTGTCTAAAATTTATCTTTGAATGTGGTTTATTTACTGTTAGTGAAAATGCAGTAGAAACTTTTCTTGTGTTTCAGTCCTTTATTTGTTTATGAGAAAAATATAATTTGCAACAGTAAAACAAATTGGGTTGGGCATTAAACAATGTGTTAAAACGGAGTAGGAAACTGGGTTGGGAAAGTGCAGAAAATTCTATAGTTTTGCGATAGCTAGATGAACATGTTGGGGCTCCACCATATATTGACTCAAGGTGTTCACAACAAAACATATATTTGGTCTTGTATTTGTCAAATACATCAGTGAGCTAATAATTGGTTTGTATAAGGTGACATCTACCCTTTTTGAAGAGTCGTCATTTAGGAGCTTCAGGTTTGTCACCATCGGAGTGTTCATTGCCTTGTAATCCAACATCCCAAATCTCTTTAGGATCTCAACTGTGTATTTTCCTTGGTTTAGGAAAATCTCATTTGGGAACTGCCATACTTCAAGACCTAGGAATTAATGCATCGTGCCAAGGTCTTTCATCTCGAATTTTGCCACAAGCTTCTCCTTACATTTATTGATAAGCTTCTCTTTACATTCATTGATGAGCTTCTCCTCTCTTGTCAAAAATAGATCATCTACATACAATAGTAAGATCATGACCCCATCATCTACAACCTTATAGTAAAGGTTGGAATCCATACTTCAAGACCTAGGAATTAATGCATCGTGCCAAGGTCTTTCATCTCGAATTTTGCCACAAGCTTCTCCTTACATTTATTGATAAGCTTCTCTTTACATTCATTGATGAGCTTCTCCTCTCTTGTCAAAAATAGATCATCTACATACAATAGTAAGATCATGACCCCATCATCTACAACCTTATAGTAAAGGTTGGAATCCATACTTCAAGACCTAGGAATTAATGCATCGTGCCAAGGTCTTTCATCTCGAATTTTGCCACAAGCTTCTCCTTACATTTATTGATAAGCTTCTCTTTACATTCATTGATGAGCTTCTCCTCTCTTGTCAAAAATAGATCATCTACATACAATAGTAAGATCATGACCCCATCATCTACAACCTTATAGTAAAGGTTGGAATCCATACTTCAAGACCTAGGAATTAATGCATCGTGCCAAGGTCTTTCATCTCGAATTTTGCCACAAGCTTCTCCTTACATTTATTGATAAGCTTCTCTTTACATTCATTGATGAGCTTCTCCTCTCTTGTCAAAAATAGATCATCTACATACAATAGTAAGATCATGACCCCATCATCTACAACCTTATAGTAAAGGTTGGAATCAACTTTACTTTTGGTAATACTCAAGCTCATCAAGAATCCATAAATTCTTCCATACCATGCTCTAGGTGCTTGCTTCAACCCATATAGAGCTTTCTTCAAATTGCATACATGTGTCCTTTTCTCACGAGTCTCAAATCCTCGTGGTTGTTCAATATAGATTTCTTCTTTTATGCCACCATTTAGAAGGCTGTTTTTACGTCCATTTGATGTAGCTTTCATTTCATCTTGGCTGTCAAGGCAATGATAGTTCTTATAGAAGTATATTTTGCTATTGGTGCAAAGGTTTCTTCATAATCAATTCCTTCCTTCTATGAATATCCTTGTGCGACAAATCTTGCTTTGAACTTTTTAATACTGCCATCTGCTAAATCCTTTGTCTTGAAAATCCATTTTGAAGAGACTTCTGACTTATCCTTAAGTTTTGGCGCCACATCCCAAACATAATTCTTTATTATAGATTGGTATTCTTTGATCATGGCATCCATCCATTCCTTCTTCTTTGAGGCTTCTTCAAAACATGTGGGTTCTTCATCAACAAGGTTGCACTTTAATGCCACATAGTTGGAGTAGATTCTTGATCTCTTGCTTCCTTCCGGTGCACCATATCTTTTTGCTTCTTGGATTATATCATGAGCCCAAGCTAGTCTTCTTTTTGTTGAAATCATCTCATGGGGTGTCTCCATGGGTTCTTGGGGTTTTTCCATGTCATGATCTTTTGGTATATGATCTTCTTCAACATCTCTAACTGATGGTCTGGTAGCTTCTGTGGTTCTAGGAGCCTCTTGCTCTTTTTCATGATCTTCATCTACATAGTTCTTTTTGGATTTGGTGAAAGCTGCATCTTCATCATCTCTGGAATGTAGATTCTATAAGCTTTTGATTAGTCACTGTATCAAACAAATATTCCCTTCTTCCTTGAAGGGTCCAATTTTGATCTTTTCTCCTTTGAAATATGTGAGTACACAGGACAACCAAATATCTTCAGGTGACTGACTTCGCGCTTTTCATCGATGAACATCTCTTCTGGAGTTTTATTCCCAAGGGCACTACGGGAAATTTTGTTCTGTACATAGACTGCAGTCCATGTTGTTTCAGCGCATAGGTGCATAGGTAGATCTTGATCATGGATCATTGCTTTGACTGCTTCCATGATAGATCGATTCTTTCTTTCTGCCACTCCATTATGTTGAGGATTATAGGGTGTGGTAAGCTCCCTCTTAATCCCAACTTCCTTACAGAAGTCCTTGAATTCATTTGAAATGAATTCTCCTCCATTATCTGATCTCAAGGTCTTGATCCTCTTTTTCCACAAGAGCCTTGAATTCCTTGAACTTTTCAAATACTTCATCTTTGCCTTTCAAGAAATATCTCCAAGTCTTACTTGAGTAGTCATCAATAAAAGAGACATAATAAACATACCCTCTCAAGGAAGTAGTTGACATTGGTCTACACACATCTGAGGGGACAATATCCAAAATCCCTTTTACTTTGCTGTTACTGCTTGGGAATGGGTTCTTGGTGTTTTTTCCTTGAGCACATCCTTTCCATACTCCTTCATGATTGATCTGGATCCCTGGTAGACCTGTCACTACCTTGCTCACAATTGGCAATGGTTTATAGTTCACATGAGCAAGTCTTCTAGACCAAAGTTCACATGGACTGATGGTACTGGTTGTAAGAGTTGAATATGTGTACCCCTTCAATTTGTAGTGCCCTCCTTTTTCAATTCCAATTAAAGTAGCATCATCTATTGTCTTTCCTTTCGCCACATAAGAACTTCACCATCTACAAAGGCAATTGTAAAACTTTCCTTATCAAGAGCTGAAATAGAAAAAAAGATTTTTCTTCAAACCTGGAATATATAAGATTTCTTTCATCTTCATGGACTTTCCGGATTTTAGTTTGTAAGAGGCTTCTCCCATTCCTTTGATGGGGTATTGATAATTATCTTCAAGTTGTACCTTGTGTGAGTAGTCTTTTTTGGGTAAGACATGAGAGAGAATCTTTGTGACCTGTCATATGTTTGGAAGCACCACTATCTATAAGCCAAGTGTCACTTCCATGAGAGACCGATCATGTGAGCCTTGAAATTAGGACATACTCTTCACTAGAGTCTTCATTTTCTCTAGCCCTCTCTTCATCTCATTCAATATCTTCAGCTGCATGGTACTTTCGGTTCTTTCGATTCTTCTCTTGAATTGTTTTTTCTTATGAGGACAATTTCTAGCAATGTGCCCCATATTATATTATTATGACATGTATAACATTCAAGGGATGAGTAATCCTTTCTAGATCTCTTACCTCTTTTGAAGTCTTGTGGTCTTTTGGAAGGTGATCCTCGATTCTTTCTTTCGTTTCTTCCATTCTTTGTATGAGCAGCTAGAGCTTGATCGTCATTATCATTCAACTTCTCTTCTCTATTTGCTATCCTTCCGTCTTTCTGTACACATTCTTCCCGTAGTTTGCTAAACTTGGTTAGCTTTCTTCTAGCACATATTCCTCTAATGAAGGAATCCCATTCTTTTGGAAGACCATTTAAGGTGGTCATCACAACTTCTGCTTCTTCCACCATGTCACCAATGGCTTCTAACTGTTCTTTGATTTGATATACTCTTGAGAAGTATGATTACATAGTTTCTGCCTTTTGTATCTTCACATCCTTGAGTTGGTTTCTCAAGGTCATTCTTCTATTGATGTTCTTCCCTTCAAATAGACGTGTCAGTGCATCAAACATTTGCTTTGGAGTCTTCTTTGAAGATACTTGGGGGATCAAATGATCCTTGATAGAATCAACTATGATCCTCTTGGCTTTGATCATATCCTTCTTGTGCTTGGCCTTTGCCTCATCTCCATCTGGTTCCTTGACCTCATCTTATATGTAGCCTTCTAGGTCATGTTCTTCAAGGATGAACATGACTCTGTACTTCCATGCTCTAAAGTTCTCTGCTCCCTCAAGCTTTTCATCAAGCTTGGTATTGTTTGTCATGTTATAATGAATGAGAACCTCAAATGGAAATATAGGAGATAGAACTTACCAATTTGAGGACGGCTTCTGGAATCTGCTTCAAGATGACCTAGGGTTTGACTGGAAAACCCTAATTTTCCAATTGAGATCATTTATAGAGCTGATTGGAGGAATAGATGCGCCTCCCCAAGGTGAGCTAGATTGTATCTTGCTTTTCTGGAATTTGTGGATGGAACTTTGGCATATATGATGCCCTAGTTTCTCTCGGTAGTAGTGGTAGGTCAAAAAAATGAAAATCCATAGAATTGAAAACTGCTTCGACAGAAAGATGCGCCCTCCTAGGGGGAGTTGAATGGTCCTTTTTTTTGACTGATCTATGGAGGGAGGTGTCCGGAATAGTGAGCTCTAGCTTGTTGAATTGCGGAAAAGCTGTTGCACAATGTCTTCTTTAGGTTGGATTTGATACCATGTTAGGATTTTAAAAGTTGTTATGGCAAAACAAAAGGATCACTGAAAGAATAACAAGCGCAACAGAACAAAAGAGAACACAAAGATTTATCCTGGGAAACCCTCGTGGGGAAGACAACCCAACGACACTTCCTTGATATAGACTTCAACCAAGTATAGTGTAAGACCCAAGAAATAAGACTAGATAGCTTCCTCCTCCTCAGATGGACTGTTGCTTCTCTCTATATTGAACTTGCTTGAGTGCTCACCATGTCCAAACGAGGAAGGCACGTCTCCTATTTATACTAATCAACTGAGAGGCCTAATAACCCAACAGGGCCGACTTCTCCTTGCTGCCAAGGCCGATTTGCCTTGAGAGACTAAAAATACATTTTAACAATACTTTTGTGGGTATTACTGACCCGACTTACAACAGAGGTTTTATCTCAAGACTTTACATGACCGAATACAATAATAACATCCCTAATCGGAGGAACAACATATCCGGATGGGGTAATAATAATAATAATAATAATAATAATACAAAATAGAATATCTTCCGCAGTTACATTTCTTTAACAATGTAGATGGGAGTGTCTCTGCATCAGGTAGTGCATTCATTATCAGGGACATTTTGGTTATTTCAGCTCTGGTCGGAGTGGGTATGGGTAGAATCTTGGCAGGCATTTTTCTGTTCCAAGGGATCTTCCCTGAAAATATTTGATGGATGGCAACAACTTTTCTTTTATCCAATAGGTTACCTAGGGGATTGATTTTTGCTGATGAAGAAGCTCAACCATTAATCAGTCAGTAGCTTAGACTAGCTATAGCTCGTTGAATGGGAACCGTGAAAAAATTGTCATGTATATGAATGGTTTCTGCCAAGATATTTTTCTGTTAGAAAGACCTTTTTTGAAGGGATCTGATGGATGGCAAGGGGAACCTGAACTTTTCTTTTATCAAATAGGTTACGTAGCTCAACCATAAAGATTCAGTCACTAGCTAAGACTAGCTATAGCTTCTTGAATGGGAACCAGAGTTGTAGACAGTGAAAGAATTGACACCCATATGAATGGGCTCTACCAAGAATCTTCAACAGCTCTGGAGGACAAGTTTTGCAGAACTGATACATTATTTAGTTATCCATATCATGTTCTAGAGGTGTTTTGGCTGTATGCTCCACTGAAAGCCAAATATGATAGCAAGCTATCCTGGTTCTACATTTAACAAGACTTCTGGAGAAGCCCAGTAGTGGATTACAAAAACCATATTGCTCGTTTTAACTCTTTGAAATTTGTTAACAGGTCAAAATGGAAATTTAAATTTGTCTGATTTCATTGACCTCTGGGAATGCAGAGGTTACATGTATAAACACGTCACTGAGTAAACTCTTATGTATGAAATTTGGCATGACTGGTTTCATGGCATTTTATGTAATATAAATTTAACTAAATGTTCTGTATTTGATATGCAGTTTGCCAGACTATATCCTCTTGACCAAAGGGACATGTCCCCAGTACCATGTATGATTAGCTTTGGAGTTCCTGTGCCTACATCAGTTGAAGTGGAATCTTCTGCTAGGGATTACACCCCTCCACAATATCTTACACTTTTGTTCACAGACTTGGGTGTTCTAACACCATCTGCAGTCAGTGATGAGCTAATTCAGTTGTATCTATAATAATTTACGGCTCATCTTTTTTCGTCTGGAAGCGTTGATTGTAAAATATCCTGCTTCATTTATCTGCAGGCTTCGTTGACTGGTCACAGAAGAGTATTTCTAGGCTTTTTCCATCCCTTTCCTTTCCACTCATCCATCCTTACTCTCCTTTTTTTTCCCCTATTGGCAGGCTTCTTTAGTGTGTTGGAGAATTCTAATTTATAATTGCAGAGGAAGTTGATAAGCAGAGGATGAAAAATGAAACTCTGCTCATCCATTTTTTGTTACCATTGTTTATCTGAAATTAATCATGTTTGTGGTAATGACAAGGATGATGAAAATAGGTAAGTAGATCAGGCAATCATCTTATGTTTAGTACTTTCTTTTTACAATTTAGCTATGTGAAATTGTTATCATTATCTGGAGATTGAGATATCTTCTTGGATGGACAAATCATTGAACCACTTTTATGCATTCAGTCCTCTTCAGTGCTGTGTGTAATGGCATTTTCCTTGGAATTCATCTGTTCTTTTAGATATCTATCCTTTTCTGAGAAGCAAATAATGAGCTGCAAAGTGCATGCAACGATGTTATTCTCTTTCACCTTTTAGTGGGATGAATATTGAATCAGTTACTGTTTTTGGGATGAATACTGAATCACTTTCAGCTGCAAAGGATGTACACAATAAAGCATTATATAATTTTCTTCGCTTTATTGTAGTACACAAAACTTGCCTCTGCTAATCTTTCAGGCAATCACTGTGTTGTAGGGTTACCCTTTGCTTCAGAATACATTTTTTATTACCATCTAACATGAGTTAAAAATGAGACAATACCAATCAGTTAAAAGATCAAATTTTATCTATTTTTGTTTTGGGGAATCAAATCAATTAAATACCAAATTTTATCTTTTTAGGTTTTGGGGAATTCAATGTGAGACCCAGAGAGATTGATTCAAAGCAGTCGTTTTATTTTCACTTTGTGCATTTTGGAACATATTTAAACTATAACACCCATCAACAAAATATTCCCACCTAATATGCAAAACATTTAAACATGTCTACTACTATTTCATGCATGTTACTGTGGGTTTCCAGTAATACTCACACCAGATATAGTCAGAGAGACTTCAATGCTACTTGAAGTCAACCATTATATTCATTAATTTTCTTTTATGAAATTGAGATGGATTTGTCTAGACAATAAAATTGTTGTGCATTTCCTTTATGAATATCTTGGCTTTTTAAAGTTATCGGGCTAGATTTCAAGTGCGCAATTATGTTTTACCTGTAGTCTGTGTAATGTTTCCCATGCCCAAGCTTTAATAATGCTAGATTTTAAGTGCGCAATTATGTTTTACCTGTAGTCTGTTTAATGTTTCCCATGCCTAAGCTTTAATAATGATTTTGACATTATTTTGACGAAGGTTGGGAAATTCGAATTTGTGACTAAGTGAGAAAAATACATTATTCTTATTCTTATTTTATATTTTGTGACAGTGAGAAAAATACATTATTATTATTTTATATTTTCAGCAATCCAGCGGGTTGCCATTTGGCCTCTTAAGAAGGCAGTTGTAAAAGATAGTTAGGAACCCTTATATTTAATATATGGACAATTGGAACAGCGATGTTGATCCTATAGGTGGAGAACATAGCCTTCTTGCTCAAGAGGAGAATATGAAAAATGTTATAAATCTATAGGTAGGAACCCTTGTATTTAATATATGGACAGTTGGAACAGCCATGTTGGAACTTGTTAAACCACGATCCTAGGTGGAGAACATAGCCTTCTTGCTCGAGGAGAATATGAAAAATGTTAAACCACGATCCTATAGGTGGAGAACACAGCCTTTTTGCTTAAGAGGAGAATATGAAAAATGTTATAAATCTATTTTGATGAACGGCCTTCCTAAGATCAAGGAGAGGATCCAAGGCCAACCAAATCGGGTCTTGTGTAAGATTTAGACAAATCTGATTTATATACATATGTGTGAGGTCATGACTGCAGCCTTTTTGCTCAAGAGGAGAATATGAAAAATGTTATAAATCTATTTTGATGAACAGCCTTCCTAAGATCAAGGAGAGGATCCAAGGCCAACCAAATCCCAAGGAGGGAAAGTTGGGCTTTGTTTAAGATTTAGACAAATCTGATTTATATACAAAAGTGTGAGGTCATGACTGCCTAGTATGCATGGGAACTTGCTATGTGATCAGTTGAAAGTGTTAGGCATTTGTCCCAAGTTTGAGAGGTTTACTGTGAAAGTAAGAGTTCGTTCCTAGAGTTGAGACTAGAGTTCTTTATGGACAAAAGAGTTTCACTTCAGTAAGAGTAGAGTATGTTAGTCCCTATGGTGTCATGGTTTATGCTCAGGGGTGATGGTTGAACAAAGTAGATTGGCTGCTCGTTGGTCTATGGTTGGGAGGAATATGACTATTTCAATTCTAGTTTCATGCATAAGATGTTCACATATGTATTTAATAAGTTTATTTCTATTTATTTTCTTAGTCTACTCCTATCAGTTTTACTACTATTTTGTTTTTTACATCCTAGTTAAATGATTCTGTTTGTATCAACTTTGTGGTTATATCTGGTTAATAGTTCACTTTAGTATTTTTGTTTTTATGTTAACCCCTTGACCCTTGTCTAAGCCCAAATGTTCATTATTAGTATGTTTATTTCTGAGTTAGCTAACAAATCTACTAGTTAAATGTTTCAAAGGAAAAGTTCATTATTAGTATGTTTATCCCTGAGTTAGCTAACAAATCTGCTAGTTAAATGTTTGAAACATATGGCTCTAGAAGCCTAGATAGAATAGTTTTGTTCATGCTTAACTTTTAATCTCTTGACAAATCAATTGTAAATGTTATAGCAGTAAATTATAATCATTGTTGAAGCTATCTTTTCCATGGTTTAAGATACTTCATACTCGGTGACAATTATTATTTATATATTGTCTAAACTGATGTTTACATAGAATTCTATTTAGTTATAATAGCATAGACCAAAGCTTATGTTTTCCTAACAAGTATACTAAGTACACGAGCACATTGTCACAACATTTCATCACCTTAAACAAATAAAGTAGTGCCCAAACAAGTTTTATCTTCACAAATCCAACCAAGTGAACATAGTTAGCATTACAACCCCCATAACATTACAAAAGTCAATAATAATTCCATAGTTCATGCAAAGTAATGACCGTTCATAATAAATGGTGAATAATTAACACAATTCGTATGCAAAAGAATCATAGGGCATGTGAATCCATTGTATGAACATCAAGCATGGAGAACAAGCACGACTAAGGCTTGGCCTGCTCCCTAACTATTAATTCGGGTAATCTCGATAATAACAAGAGCATGCAAACTAGAGAAGATTAAACATTGTGAATGCGATAATTGTCAAGTATAACATTTAACCAACATAAGCTTTGACCTCTGTTTTAAAAATGCATAAACATTTAGCAAGGTAACGAAACAACTATCGTAATTATTAGGGTAAGCGAAGCCCAACTTCAAACCCTCGCTTGTTTAGCCGCCAGGATCGAGTCCTCAAGACAAAGGTACATAGTACTAGTAAAAATAACAATGACAATAGCTATCAAAAAGTATGGTAACCAAATATTGTAACACAAGACATGGTCGACGCACAATGCGTGCCTCAAACATGACTAGTAAAACATATATTTATATAAATAGAGATTGCAAAAGTGTAGAGATATTGACGAAGGTTGAATCCCAATTTCGTCCACAACAAACTAGAAGTCTACAAAAGATACCACGTACTGTAAGTAGTTATAGGCTTAACACTTTGGGTACGAAGTATTCAAACAAAAGTTACAGGCAAGCCCATGACGAGGTTGAATCTTGGGCAAGCCATTCCTTGCCAAAATAAATAAGAGTAGAGATCTATCATTTGCAAAAGAATGATACAATACATGTAACAAAAATAAAAGAGTTTTTATTAACGATAAGGGGAAACTTGGGAAATAAGATTACACTAATGATGCAAAGTCAAAAGCCATGACAATAATAGGTTTTAAATCCTAAACCCCAAAAGGGGTGATACAAAAACAAGAATAAAGTCGAGCCACACTCACCAAGCTAACCTCGAGACCGGATGAAAAAGAATACAATGTACCTTTTGAGAGGGGTTTTGCTCCTCGTCTCTTGGTTGGGGTTATGACAACGGTGTAAGTACGATGTATGGAGGTAAATAAATAATGATATAAACAAACAACTCATTCAAGTAATGTAAACTTGTCGCCAAGGCCTAGAGCAAGAGTAGGGGCTTGATCGAGGGATCCCTTGTAACTGAAATTGTAACTACTTGCCAAATATAATTGTGACCATTGATAAACTGGAAATGAATTAGACCAAAAATATCATGTAACAAAATATAGTATAATTGAGCTTACCTTGCAAAGTAGAGATGCAGAAGGAGAAAGAGCCAACCTTGGTGGATACCTCGCATCAAAGACATTGACCATTAGTGTTGAGTAGCAATTCAAATCCTCATCGAGATTCATCGAATACAAGCAACTCAACATATATAAGAAGAACTATAACCATGACCAAAAGAGCTTCAATAGGCCATTGTTGCAAAGAGAGCTGACCAAAATCGAGGGCATAAGCCCGACGACCACCATACCAAACTAAACAATGTAATGAAGAATGTGGGCAAGGAGGAGAGAAAAAACCAAAGCACGTTAATGCATGGAGGAGACCGAAAACCAAAGCATGTTGATGCAATTGCCAACCTGCTCGATTGCAATTAATAAGGGGTACGATGTATTAATGCCAAACAATGGATGTGGAAACGATCACCACACAACAATGACATCAAACCTCCAAACTAACGATGTAAGTGCGACAAAGTTAGTCAGAGTGGGCACCAAGGTTCTCAATATACGACAACTTAGAGCTTGATTCACACTAAAAAGCACTGATGTGCTGCGGAGTTAAAACATAGTAAATGCATACGACCTAACCGTAACATGTGGATTTCGTTAACGCTTCTATCCACAAATTTCTTCCTTGGACTATAGTTGTAAGCACTCACTGACACCATGGGGTCTAAGGCTTTAAGTAAATAATGCTTAAAAGGCACGACAAGGTGTGCATGCCTAGGACTCGAACCCCCCTCTTTGAATCAAGCATATACATATGCGGATGGTAGGTGCAAAGCGCCAAATGAATAATATACATGGCATAACGTTGAATCAAAAGTATTTGGGTAAGCATGCGAATTATACCATATCCAATATGGTATAATAATTAATTAATAAATAAAGATTTGTACATGATTAAATGGGTAGAACACAAGTAGATTCAACTAATCTTGTATTTTTAGTAGATCAGAAAATTTGAATTTTGAACATGGAAGGAGAACATATTCAATCAGATGAGATTAATTAGCACACACCAGAGGTAAAATTTTAGAGACTATGAGGAGTCTAATTGCAGAAATTAGAAGCTACAAGATTGATAGCGAGAAGCTTCTGAAAGCACACGAGGAGCAACAAGAGATAAATGAGGTTCTATTGCAAAAACTGTCTAGTGTTGAGAAGTAGAAGGAGCAGGCCTGTTTTGAAACTGGAATGAGACAAAATATGATTTCCAACCTATTGCCGATGAAACAATCGAGTTTTACAACTCTTAATATAAAAGAGATACTGAAATGGGAGATAAAGTATAAACAATTAAATCAAAACCTGAGAGAGATAAAATTTTAGGAAGACATAGTGAGAAAGTTCAAGAAGATTAGACCCCCCACATTTGATGGAGAGAGGAAATCAAGGGTTGAGGTAGAGGCCTGGCTCTTGGGTATGACTGACTATTTTGAACTCTACATTTATTCCAACAACATGAAAGCAAGGATGCTTATGTACAATGTAAATGGAAAGGCCAACAGATGGTGGCAAGACTTAAAGCTGGTAAAAACGTTGAAGGAAAGACGGATGGAATAGGAGACATTTAAGAAGGTTTTTAGACAAAAGTACCCATCAAAAAGATACTATGAGAACAAAACAAAGGAGTTTTATAAATTGAAACCTGAAACTTTGTCTGTGGAGGACATGATCAACAAGTTTTTGGAGCTGCTATGTTACATGCCATATATTAAAGAGGAGAAGGCAAAGATTCAACGGTTCTTGGTTTGTTTACCTCAAGCCTACAAGGACCAGATAGAGTTTGTTAACCCCAAACATTGGAAGAAGCCATGCGTAAAACATGGCTATGTTATGAGCAATACAAGCACTGGAATGAGTCCAAAGGTATGGAAATAATTAAGGCAAGACAAGTACAATCACAGGAAAGGATTTAAATCGCCACCTTTCAGAAAGATGAACAAGGGGTTCAATGAGAGGAATTTCAACATAAATTCAAATAAGCCAACACCAAGTATTCGAAAATCAAGACAATTTGATAACAAAAAAACCAGTGATGCAATCGAGGAACCCATCAAGTGTTGGGGGTGTGGAGAGCCACACATGTTCTGAAACTGTCCCAACCATAATCACAATTCTAAAGCAATTTAAAACTTGCAAAGGCAACAACAGTGTGTGACATAAGTAGAAGTGTGCATAGGATCAGTGCTGCCTTTGACAATTGTCAAGTTGCGCATCAATCTTCTAGGGTGGAAGTCGAAGGTAAACTCTGACAAAACAATTTATATTTTAATAGGTCCAGGATCTAGTTTGAGTTATGTTGCTCTTATTATTGCTGAAATTATAAATTACATAGGACTAAACATGAACAGTCTTGGTTAGTACAACTAGCTATAGGAACCAAGAGGAAGGTGACCAAGCTTGTAAACTGCCCCCTAGAAAAGAATGGAAAAAACACCAAGTTAAATTTAAATATTTTGCCTTTAGGATCATACGATATCTTAATAAGCATGAATTGGTTAGAGGCTCATCGAGTAGTATTAAATTGCTATATTAAAACTTTTGAGTGCATCAATGATAACTTGCATCCTAAAACACCAAAGGATTCCAAGAGTTGTCATTGTGGGGTAGATAATAGCAATACAATTGAAGAAATGTGCCAAAAAAGGTTGCGAGTTATATGCAGTCCAAATCAGATACGATTCTAAAGGGGACAACAAAGTGTCTCTTGAAGACTATGTAGTCTTACGAGAGTATAGGGATGTATTTCTTGACGAGATTTCGAGGTTGCCACTGAGGAGGGACATAGACTATACCATAGACTTGGTGATTGGATTGGCACTAACCTCAAAAGCTCCTTATAGAATGAGCATTCCAGAATTAACTGAGTTAAAGATGTAACTCCAATAGATGTTAGACAAAAAATATACAAGACCAAGTGTATCTCCATGGGGAGCATTGATGCTATTTTTAAAGAAGAAAAACGATACATTTAGGCTTTGTATTGAATATTAACATCTAAACAAGATGATGATTAGAAACAAGTACCCTCTACCTAGAATAGATGATCTATTTGATTAGGTCAGAGGGACAAATGCCATTTCTAAGATCTACTAAGGTCTAATTATCACCAAGTACATATTAAGGATGAGGATATCTATAAGACTGCCTTTAGAACAAGGTATGTGCATTACGAGTTCGTAGTGATTCCATTTGGACTCGGCAATGCTCCCACAACTTTTATGTGTCTTATGAACAACATATTTAACAATATTTGGATAAGATTGTACTAGTGTTTATTGATGACATCCTCATTTTTATTCTAAGGATGAACAAGAACATGAACAACACTTGAAATTAATTCTCCAAGTCTTGAGGGAACAATAGTTTTATGCTAAGTTTAACAAATACGACCTTAAATAGAAATAAGTGTAGTATTTAGGACATATTATATCAAAGGATGAGATAGTTGTAGATCAAGACAAGACTAAAGCTAGCATAGATTTTCCCATACCCAAGGATTTGCACAATGTTAGATTGTTTATGGGGATGACCAAGTACTACCGCATTTTATAGAGGGCTTCTCAAAGCTTGCATACCCCATCACTTCTTTGCAATGTAAGGGACCAAGTTTGTATTGTATCAGAAAGGTCAGGACAACTTTGATACGCTGAAATATTTACTTATAATATCCACAATTTTGAAGATACCTGACCCACATAAGGACTTCAAAGTTTGCACAGATGTAAGTAAGGAAGGGCTAGGTGGATTTTTGCTACAAAAGGATCATGTCATTTGTTATGAGTAAAAAACACTAAAGGAACATGAAATGAATTATGCTATACATGATTTGGAGCTTGTAGCAATCAATTCATGCACTTAAAATTAGGTGTTATTATTTGATTGGGCAATTTTTTTTGTTAATGACAGATAATATCAACCTTAAATATATTTTTGATTAGAAAAATCTAAACGCTCGACAAGCTAGGTGGTTAGCTTTCTTGAGTGAGTATGAATTTGAGATTAAAGGGAAGAAAAATAGAGTGGCTGATTTGCTTGGCAGGAAGGTGTATGCACTGCATTCCAATGGGTGCGAAATATATTTAAAAAACAAAATCAAATCTGCCCTAAAAACATGCATAATATGTAAATTTTTTTCTGAAAAATTGTAGAAAAAAGGTGCAAAAAACTTTGGTATATAATTCAACTTAAATCATGAATGCCTACTTCTGTTTAAAAACTATTTTACATACCAAATTCAACAAAACTAAAACTCTTGATTTTAGATGAACATCACAAAAAGCCTTTCATGCCATCTAGGCTACTAGAAAAATGCTAACAATAGTGAAGAAATAATGCTATTGGCCTAATATGAAGACTAAAGTGGCAGAATATTTAACAAAATGTTTGCAGTGTCAACATGTAAAGGTAGAGCATCAACTTCTTGCAGGTTTATTTGCAACCCTTGCTCATTCTAGAATGGAAATGGGAAGTAATACCTATGACTTCATTACAAGTTTGCCTAAGTCTAGATGACAACCCAATGCAATCATGGAAATAGTAGATAAGTTGAGTAAGGAAACTCACTTCATACTTGTCATATCTACTTTCATAGCAATAAATATAGCATAAATTTTTATGCATGAAGTTTTCAGGTTGCATGACATCCCCAAACAAGTGATTTTTGACATGAATGCCAATTTATTTCCAACTTTTGGAAGGCCTTATTTGAAATACTTCGGCACCTAACTCAACTTCAGTACAACTTATCATCTGCAATCGGATGGGTAGATAGAAAGAACAAATCAAGTATTAGAAGACATGCTGCGTATGCATGTCATGGATTAACCCAGATAGTGGGATGAATACCTCCACTTGGTGGAGTTTGCATACAACATATATCAGACATTTGTACATATAAGCCTATTTGAAACACTCTATGGACGAAAGCGCAACACACTAGTTAGCTAGGACAACCGAGTGGGTCGATTGATTTTAGGATTCAACATGTTAAGAGAAATGGAACAAGTGGTACATAGTGTAAGACAAGATTTGTGGGTGGCACATAACAGACAAAAGAGTTATGCGGATAAGAAAATGACTCAAAGAATTTAAAGTGGGTGACCATGTGTACTTGAAAGTAAAGCCAAATAAAAGTTCACTAAGATTAGGGAACTACTCCAATCCCACGCTTAAGTTTTGTGGGTCATTTCAAATACTTGCAAGGATTGGATATGCGGCTTATCAGCTTACATTACCACCCAATGTAAAAGTTCATAATGTTTTTCATGTGTCTTTATTAAAGAAATATATTCATGATGCTTCTCACATTATTGATTGGAATGTGATACATATACAATCAGAGGGTGAGTTCCAAGCAGAACCAACATGCATTCTCGATAGGAGAGAGATGCTGCTCCAGAATCGAGTCATCACTAAAATAAAACTGTAGTGGGAGCACTATAGCCCTGAGGAGGCTACATGGGAGATGAAGGATGCCATGAGGAAGGCATATCTATCTCTGTTTGTAGATATGTGATCAGATCCGGTTTTGAACACCGAGGATGGTGTTAAGATTTAGTGGGGTAGTATCTGATGTTCCCCATGCCTAATCTTTAATAATTATTTTGACTAAGGTTGGGAGATTCAAATTTTTCATTATGTGAGAAAAATACATTATAATTATTTTATATTTTTAGCAAGCTAGCAACTTCTCATTTGGTCTTTTAAGAAGTGTTGAAGTGTGTAACTCCGAAAGATATTCTTATTACACTTTTATTGTGTTATTGTTGTACATCATCCGGGAGATGTTATTGATGTCCTTGGTTACGTAAAAGTATTAACATAATTGATGTAAACCGTTCGTTGTAAGTCGGGTCAATAGTACCTAAGAGAAATATTATATAAATATTATTTTGAGTCTCCCTAGACAAGTCGACCTAATAAGAGTAAGAAGTTGGCCCAGTTAGGAAAAAAAGGTCACTCACACGATGAGTATAAATAGAGAGGGTGCACCTCTTATTTGGACACACAATTCACTCAAGCAAGTGCGCATGAAATATAAGAAGTTCACTGGAGAGAAGAAGAAGCAACTTTTGTCTTTTGGGGTTTATCTTATCTTGGTTTGGCATTGCACTTGGTGACATAATCTATACTAAAGAAGTTGCCGGGTTTTCTCCCTTGTGGTTCCCCAGACGAAAATCTTTGTTCTCTTTTGTGTTGATTTATTTGTCTTTATTTCAGTGATCCTATTGCTTATGGTTATGAGGAAATAATGCTAATTATTTGAATTTTTAATAAAACCATTAAAATTCTAACATGGTATCAGAGCCATCCTAAAATAAGTCTCTGTGCAGCTAAAATTGACGAAAGTTGGAAACTAGGGTTTCCTATTCCAAGCACTTCCTCCCTCCACATATCAGCTGAAAATGGAGGTTTATTCAACTCGCCTTAAGGAGGCACATCTCTCTCTCTAATCCGATTTTCAATATACCAAAGTTGAAAAATTAGGGTTTCTCTGTCAAACCCTAGGTCAACTAGAAGCAGTTTTTCAGAAAGGCATTGAAGCAAGAATTTGGTTGAAGCACTCTTATTGGTAAACACTATTCTCTCTGTATCCAATTGAGGTTCTCATTTTATTAAGATGACAAATAGTACCAATCTTGAGGACAAGATTGAAGGATCTGAGAACTTCCAAGCATGGAAGTATAAAGTGCTTCTTATACTAGAAGAACACGATTTGGAAAACCATGTCAAAAAAGAAGTCGCAGAGCCAGAGGGAGATGAAGACAAAGCTAAGCACAAGAAGAACTTGGTCAAAGCCAAGAGGATTATTTTTGATTCCATAAAGGATCATTTGATCCCACATGTATTCTCCTTGAAGACTGCCAAGGAAATGTTTGATGCTTTGACCAACTTGTATGAAGGAAATAACATCAATAGGAAGATGACCTTGAGAACTCAACTCAAGGGTGTGAAGATGCAAAACTCAGAAAGCATAAAATCCTACTTCACAAGGGTCTCCTAGATTAAGGAACAACTAGAAGCCATTGGAGACAATGTTGAAGAACCAGAAGTGGTGATGACTACCTTGAATGGTCTCCCAAGATCATGGGAATCCTTCATTCAAAGAATTTGTGCAAGAAGAAGGCACACCAAATTCAATAGGATATGGGAGAAATGCACACAAGAAGAAGCTCGATTGATAGCAAGAGAATAAAACATGGGTGAAGATGACAATCAATCCCTAACATCTCATGCCAAGAAAGGAAAGACCGAGAAGGAAGAACATTCTCACAAGAAGCGTAGGAGATCTAAAAAGAAGGATTACTCAAAGTTTAGATGTTACACTTGTGATGAGAAATAACATTTTGAAAGAGATTGTCCCAAGAAGAAAGGAAAGAAGAAAACATAGCATCCTCACGTTATAGAAGATGATGATGTTAGACACAATAGCTCACCGAGACGGGGGGGGGGGTGAATTGGTGAGCCTGGACTGACTTCAAATTTGAATTTCTTCAAACCCTAAATCTTAAGTCACCATTTCACATTCAATTCAACATCATATTCATCAATAGACTATGCTTCAATACTCAACTCATTCATGAAATAAAACACATAATCATCAACTCATTGCACAAGAGACACATATAATATTTGTAATCTGTTTGTATTTCAAACGACTATGACCGTGAGGTAAATTAGCACCTACTGATACAGAAGCACCTACTTCTATCTAAGACTCAACTTCGTATTTTCTTAGATCCTACTAAGAAAAATGATTACAAGACCCAGCTTGTATTTACACATTACATTCTGTCACATAATCTTGTCTACAACAATCAATATCATGTTACTTGTCATGCCAATCATCTATGTACTGCTCAAGCTAGTTCTTCATAAGTTTGTACAAGTCATCATCCTTTCCACATTCATTCCTTTAATTTATTATCTTTGTCACTGTCATAGACCACTGCTCTTGTCTTCAGTACATCAACACCAATCTTGACCTCTGTCATGCATTGTCACCGCCTTGTCATCAATGTTTGCCAATTCCCACAATTTTTGCTCATCGTCTAGTCTGCTTTAAACATCATCATCTTACTGTATCAATTTTACAGGGACATATCAGTTATGCCATAGGTGAACACAAGAAAATTCTAGGTGTTCTCAATCCATCTGTACGTGGGTAGACAAAATTGAATATACCATGCAATGCCAATAACGTCTTTCAATTCAAAAGACAATTAACCCTAGACTTCACCAATACCTTAGATTACAAATATCCTTACTTCTAGCATTTTCTAATATCAAGCTACCTGGAATTTGCAAAGATCACACACACCCAACCTTCCTTGATACACTACGCATTACATTTGTAATTTCGGATTCCTTTAAGAGATCAAAGCAAGATAAAAACAAATCCATACAACTGTTGTTTAGATGGATTAAGAGGTAAGCCAAAAAAAAGGAACACTGCTGTAACACTTCGGACTGTACAAACCTTCTAACTGTGTATGTTCTTGCAAACTTGAAACTTGGATTTAGGATTCTTTGGATAATAAGAAAGACCCAGAAGATATCAGCAGTGAAGGCTCAGTTGTATCCATATAAATCAGAGCTGCTGCCATCGATTGTTTTACCATAGAAAACAAATCAGAGATAAAAGAATGTAAAAGATCTTGTGCTAACAGGCTGCTGCGTCTACCTCAGTCACCCGAAATTTCTCAGAGCTGGTTGAAATTAGAGCTGTTTCTTTTTGGTGTTTAAATGTGATATCACAGTGTATTTATACTATTTTTTTTTCATGAATTTACTTAGCCGACCTTCCAAAAATAAATTTTATTTTTATCTTTCAAGGTTGGGCCGACTTGTTTGAATTATATTTTATTTTTAACTTGAATTTTTTATTCGGAGCTGACCTCAAATAATTTTCAAATTATGTTTTGATTTAAGAATCAAATCCCAAGGTCTATCCACGGCTCCAACTCCATCAACATCGCAATAGGTCTCCATCACATCCCAATAGACAACTTGCTACATTTATTTAGCTTCAAGCTACAAAGTGTGTGGGTTCAAGGCCCAAAGGAACCATATGCAATGGTTTCAAGGACTCTTACCACGATATCATATAATATTTATGCAAGATGCTTTCCATGGAATTCAAGTTTGAGCACGATGGTCTCTATGGACTTCAAGGCCATCACAAAGACTTTCAATCTTAAATACAAATATATATTTAAGCTTTATCATGATCATATAATGTCCACGAGCCATCATACCACCATATATACCTTCTCATGCATTAGGACCATCTTCAAGGGTTTCATGATCCCATCAAGTCTCAAATGACCACAAAATGGGTCACTTGGCTCATTAGGTGTCCTAATGCCCACATCCAAAGTCCTTGTTCTTTGTCATCATTCATTGCTTGCTCGTCCATCTTTGTCTATGTCACTTTTTTCCATTCACACCTTTGTTGTCATCATACATGCTTGCCATGCTTGCCATCATCAATTTGACATTTGTCATTAATGTTGTCATCAATGACAATACCATATTCATCAATCTCCCCCTTTGTCATTGATGGCAACCAACATTTCTTTTCTCCCCCCCTTTGACATTAATGACAAAGGGTCAATGAGCCATTAAAGGCTTCACAATCCCCCAATTTTTTTTGGCTTTGCATATATGTCTTAGTGCTGCTGACAATTTTCCTTTATTAGTTTAGGTGGCATTGCCACTTCTTCAATTTGCAATCTTACATCACCAGTCAGAAGATTGACATCAAATTATCAAGAAAGTGACGATGCTGCTAGTTACTCTTTCAATCTTATGGCTTGCGGATATTCTATATCAGCCTCTATATAATATCATTTCTTCTCAAACAACTCTTATACAGTCCAGGTTTGATGCTTTAAATAACTCTATCATAAAACTAATGACAATTCTGCAATAGTGGATTCACCAATCCCGCAGCTATATCCATACAAAGTCTATATATGCTAAGTTTGCAACTAGATAAACACCAGAATATTCTTTGTGATTATATCAGGAGCTGCAATCTTACTTCTTCAAGGCCTGCTATCATATCTCCAGGATTTGTGCTCATAACTCTACTAGATCTGTATTGTCTCCATATTTGTTCTCTGCCTCTCACATTCAAATCAACTTCTGCTACTACAATCTTTTCATTAGTCCTCTCAAGCATTAGTCCAAAGAAGTACCAAGATGCCTTCTACATCTGTAAACAGACTTCACCAAGGGGTTCTTAAATCTGCAAATAGTATCACAAGGAAGCAAATATGTTCTTCAAAAACTGCAGTAAGTCCTTCTAGACTAGCCCCTTTGATGGATCTTATCCCCTTAAATATTGATGACTGGCTCAACAATATTCCCAATAAACCGATAAAACTAATTGTTTCTTGAATACTTCCTTGTCAATCATATCCAAAGCTAGAGAGAGTCATTGGTGCACTTTTATGGATGAAAACATCAACAAGCATTTAATAAATTCATAAAAGGTAAGCATCAATGACAATATTTCACTGCTACTGCTCCCCTTGTTAACATTTAATTGCCATTTTCACTCCAATTGCTTCAATCATAGGAAATCATTCTTGCTCCCCCTATTACCTTGCCAGTTGTGACCACGATCCTGGGCCTGTTACTAAGCTTGGAGAGACCACCATATACCTTTGAGTCCATCCTCCAACTCCATGGACTCATGGTGTGCCAATTTTTTTAAGAAACCTCAAACTTGGCTTGCCACATGGAAGCCATCTTCACTTATGCACCGATCCTTAATTTCATTTAGATTTAGCACACTGTTTTTCTTCATCCACACTTGCTTCTTGGCATCTATCTTTTCATCATTTTCTCCATTGGCCTTGCTGGTTATCTTAGTTGAGCTATATGTTAGTCTTCTCATGGTATTCCAACAATTTTGAGCTTTGTGACCAAATCGGTTGCATGACCAGCACCTAGCTGAGTTGGTGAAACTTCCATCACTTCTTTGATCAACTTATTATCTCCATCCTTGAGAATGTCCTTGACTGTAGGTTATTGTCTTTTGATCTTCAAAATCTTATGAATTTATCTTCTTCCAAGCTTCACCAGTTCTTCTTGCTGAAGTGTATGAAGAAATCCTTCTTGGTTGACTTATTTGACTAGCACATTCTTGGGCTTTGTGTCCAAACCCACTACACATGTAGAATCTTAAAGTATGACATGTGGCAACAATATTTCCTTCTTCGTTGCATGTCCAACATCTAACCAAGTTTCCTTGTCTTCTAATATTTTTCCTTCCATCTACACAATCCATTGCCTTGTGTCCAAAGTTAGAACAAGAAAAACAATAGTCATTAAATCTATTTTCATACCATGAAGTTTGGATCAATCTTGGAGTTGTCCTTCTTCTTTCAAATGAATGGCCTTGATGAGTGGGAGTAACTTCGTAAGGTAATTTTGAACTTTCAACTTCTTTGTTGGCATAAGCAGGTGCATTAACAACCATGCTGGATTTAGCTTCAGGAGTTCTAGGGGATCACAAGACTTCTTTCAATTTGTCATCTTCCTTTTTAAACCCAAGGCCATAATTGTCAGAGGAAAACCTTTGGCACTTCAAAATTTCATCCACGATGACTGAAATCTCATTGAATTTCACATGATCTTTTGACTTCTCAATTTTCTTTCTAAGACCAACAACTTCCATTTCAAGCCTTTGATTTTCTCTTTCTTTTTCTTCGAGCTGAAGCTTCATAACATCTTTTGCTCTCTTATATTCCTCCACCTGGACCTTTAGATCAGTATTAACCCATCTTTCTTCTTCAATATCTTTAGGATCTACACCAATCTCTTCTTACTCTTTTGCTAATCCAATCTTAAATTCCTTGATTTCATCATTTTAATCTTCAACTTAACTTGCAAGTCTTTGTTCTTGAGTTTTAACTTCATTAGCCAAGCTTTTGTCTCCTCTTTGTATTTTTCAAATGGCCTGAACATTTTATTCTTGAGTCTTGTATTGGATCTAAGATCTATATCTGTCAAAGTGCTTGTGAGTGCATTATTTGCTTTCAACAAAACTTCTTCTTCATCTTCTGTAAGATCAAATTCATCATCATTACATTCATAGTTATCATCCATTGAAGAGTACTTACCTTCACTTGTATATGAATCTTGTACCTGCTTTTCTTCTTGTTTTTCTTCCTTGACTTCTGCTTCCTCTTCTTTGTCTTGACTGCTCCTTTGGTGTTCTTCTTCCAACTTCAACCAGAGATCCTTTGTTGAAGTGTACTTTCCAATGCATTCTTTGATGGAGCTTGAGAGTCCATCCATCAATAACTTCAATTCAACTTTATTGTCTTTCTCAACTGCTGCCTTTGTCTTCTTACTGGGTTGGTTAGGTGGATTAACCACTATTTCCCAAACACCGAATTGCTTCAAACATTTTTCATTTTATTTCTCCATCCAAAGTAATATGACTTCGCCAAAATTGGAACTTCATAGTCAATGAGCTTTACTGATCCTTCCATGATTGTGTCCTCAAATCCCATCAAGCTTGTTAGGCTTATATTGAAGGCTCGCTATGATACCAATTGTTAGACAAAATGGCTCACCGAGAGGGTGGGGGGGGGGGTGAATTGGTGAGCTTGGATTGACTTCAAATTTGAACTTCTTCAAACCCTAAAAATTAAGTCATCATTTCACATTCAGTTCAACATCATATTCATCAATAGACTATGCTTCAGTAATCAACTCATTCATCAAATTAAATACATAATCATCAACTCATTGCATAAGAGATACATATATAATATTTATAATCTATTTGTATTTCAAACGACTACGACCGTGAGGTAAATCAACACCTATTGATACAGAAGCACCTACTTCTACCCAAGACTCAGCTTGGTCTTTTCTTAGATCCTACTAAGAAAAATGATTACAAGACCCAACTTGTATTTACACATTACATTCTGTCACATCATCTTGTTTACAACAATCAATATCATGTTGCTTGTCATGTCAATCATCTATGTACTGCTCAAGCCAATTCTTATGAGGTTTGTACAAGTCATCATCCTTTCCACATTCATGCCTTTAATTTATTATCTTTGTCACAGTCATAGACCAGTGCTCTTTTCTTCAGTACATCAACACCAATCTTGACCTCTGTCATGCCTTGTCACTGCCTTGTCATCAATGTCGGCTAATGCCCACAATTTCTGCTCATCATCTGGTCTGCTCTAAAAATCATCATCTTATTGTATCAAGTTTACAGGGATATATCAGTCATGCCATAGGTGAACAAAGGAAAATTCCAGGTGTTGTCACTTCATCTGTGCATGGGTAGACAAAATTGAATATGCCATGCAATGCCAATGATGTCTTTAAATTCAAAAGAAAATTAACCCCATACTTCACCAATACCTTAGATTACAAATATCCTTACTTCCTTCATTTTTCAATATCAAGCTACCTGCAATTGCAAAGATCATACACACCCAACCTTCCTTGATACACTACGCATTACATCTGTAATTTTAGATTCCTTTAAGAGATCAAAGCAAGATCAAAACAAATCCATACAATTGTTGTTCGGATGGATTAAGAGGTAAACCAAAAAAAGGAACACTGCTGTAACAATTTGGACTGTACAAACATTCTAAGTGTGTATGTTCTTGCAAACTTGAAACTTGGATTTAGGAATGTTTGGATGATAAGAAATACCTAGAAGATATCAGCATCGAAGGCTCAATTGTATCCACAAAAATCAGAGCTGCTGTCACCGATTGTTTTACCACAGAAAAAAACCAGAGATAAAAGAATGTAAAAGATCTTGTGCTAACTGGCTGTTGTGTCTACCTTAGTCACCCAAAATTCCTCAGAGCTGGTCAAAATCAGAGATGTTTATTTTTGGTGTTTAAATTGCGATATCACAGTGTATTGAACTATTTTTTTCATGAATTTTACTGAGTCGACCTTCCAAAAATAAATTTTATTTTTATCTTTCAAGGTTGGGCCGACTTGTTTGAAATATATTTTATTTTTAACTTGAATTTTTTATTTGGAGCTGACCTCAAATAATTTTCAAATTATGTTTTGATTTAAGAATCAAAGCCCAAGGTCTGTCCACGGCTCCAACTCCATCAACATCGCAATAGGTCTCCATCACATCCCAATAGACAACTTGCCACATTTATTTAGCTTCAAGATACAAAGAGTGCGGGTTCAAGGCCCAAAGGCACCATATGCAATGGTTTCAAGGACTCTTACCATGATATCATATAATATTTATGCAAGATGCTTTCCATGGAATTCAATTTTGAGCACGATGGTCTCTATGGACTTCAAGGCCATCGCAAATACTTTCAATCTTAAATACAAAGATATATTTAAGCTTTATCATGATCATATAATGTCCACGAGCCATCATACCACCATATATACCTTCTCATGCATTAGGACCATCTCCAAGGGTTTCATGATCCCATCAAGTCTCAAATGACCACAAAATGGGTCACTTGGCTCATTAGGTGTCCTAATGCCCACATCCAAAGTCCTTGTTCTTTGTCATCATTCACTGCTTGCTCGCCCATCTTTGTCTATGTCACTTTTTTCCATTCACACCTTTGTTGTCATCATACTTGCTTGCCATGCTTGCCATCATCAATTTGACATTTGTCATTAATGTTGTCATCAATGACAATACCATATTCATCAATCTACCACTTTGTCATTGATGGCAACCAACGTTTCTTCCCCCCCCCCCTTTGACATTAATGACAAAGGGTCAATGAGCCATTAAAGGATTCACAATCCCCCAAATGTTTTTTGGCTTTGCATATATGTCTTAGTGCTGCTGACAATTTTCCTTTATTAGTTTAGTTGGCATTGACACTTCTTCAATATGCAATCTTACATCATTAGTCAGAAGATTGACATCAAATTATCAATAAAGTGATGATGCTGCTAGTTACTCTTTCAATCTTGTAGCTTGCGGATATTCTATATCAGCCTCTATATAATATCATTTCTTCTCAAACAACTCTTATATAGTCCAAGTTTGATGCTTTAAATAACTCTATCATAAAACTGATAACAATTTTGCAATAGTGGATTCACCAATCCTGCAGCTATATCCATACAAAGTCTATATATGCTAAGTTTGCAACCAAATCAACACCAGAATATTCTTTGTGATTATATCAGGAGCTACAATATTACTTCTTTAAGGTCTGTTATCATATCTCTAGGATTTGTGCTAAGAACTCTACAAGATCTGTACTGTCTCCAGATTTGTTCTCTTCCTTTCACATTCAAATCAGCTTCTGCTACTACAATCTTTTCATCAGTCCTCTCAAGCATTAGTCCAAAGAAGTACCAAGATTCCTTCTACATCTGTAAACATACTTCACCAAGGGGTTCTTAAATCTGCAAATAATATCACAAGGAAGCAAATATGTTCTTCAAATACTGCAGTAAGTCCTTCTAGACTATCCCCTTTGATGGATCTTATCCCCTTAAATCTTGATGACTGGATCAACTATATTCCCAATAAACAGAGAAAGCTAATTGTTTCTTGAATACTTCCTTGTCAATCATATCCAAATCTAGAGAGAGTCATTGGCGCACTTTTATGGATGAAAACATCAACAAGCATTTAATAAATTCATAAAAGGTAAGCATCAATGAAAATATTTCACTGCTACTTCTCCCCCTATTCATTTAACTACCATTTTCTCTCCAATTGCTTCAATCACAGGAAATTATTCTTTCTCCCGCTATCACCTTGCCAGCTGTGACCACGATCCTGGACCTGTTACTAAGCTTGGAGAGACCACCATATACCTTTGAGTCCATCCTCCAACTCCATGGACTCATGGTGTGCTAATGTTTTTAAGAAACCTCAAACTTGGCTTGCCACATGGCAGCCATCTTCACTTATGCACTGATCCTTAATTTCTTTTAGATTTAGCACACTGTTTTTCTTCATCCACACTTGCTTCTTGGCATCTATCTTTTCATCATTTTCTTCATTGTCCTTACTGGTTATCTCAGCTGAGCTATATGTTAGTCTTCTCATGGTATTCCAACAATTTTGAGCTTTGTGCCCAAATCGGTTGCATGACCAGCACCTAGCTGAGCTGGTGAAACTTCCATCACTTTTTTGATCAACTTATTTTCTCCATCCTTGAGAATGTCCTTGACTGTAGGTTATTGTCTTTTGATCTTCAAAATCTTATGAATTCATCTTCTTCCAAGCTTCACTAGTTCTTGTTGAAGTGTATGAAGAACTCTTTCTTGGTTGACTTCTTTGACTAGCACATTCTTGGGATTTGTGTCCAAACCCACTACACATGTAGCATCTTAAAGTATGAAACGTGGCAACAATATTTCCTTCTTGGTTGCAGGCCCAACATCTAACCGAGTTTCCTTGTCTTCTGATGTTTTTCCTTCCATCTACACAATCCATTGCCTTGTGTCCAAGGTTAGAACAAGAAAAGCAATAACCATTAAATCTATTTTCATACCATGAAGTTTGGATCCATCTTGGAGTTGTCCTTCTTCTTTCAAATGAATGGCCTTGATGAGTGGGAGTAACTTCGTAAGGTAATTTTGAACTTTCAACTTCTTTGTTGCCATAAGCAGGTGCATTAACAACCATGCTGGATTCAGCTTCAGGAGTTCTGGGGGATCACAAGACTTCTTTCAATTTGTCATCTTCCTTTTTAAACCCAAGGCCATAATTTTCAGAGGAAAACCTTTGACACTTCATAATTTCATCCAGGATGATTGGACTCTCATTGAACTTCACATGATCTTTTGACTTCTTAATTTTCTTTCTAAGACCAACAACTTCCATTTCAAGCCTTTAATTTTCTCTTTCTTTTTATTCGAGTTGAAGCTTCATAACATCTTCTATTCTATTAGCTTCCTCCACATGGACCTTTAGATCAGTACTAACCCATCTTGCTTCTTCAAGATCTTTAGGATCTACACCAATCTCTTCTTGCTGTTTTGCTAATCCAATCTTCAATTCCTTGATTTCATCATTTTGATCCTGTAGCTTAACTTGGAAGTCTTTGTTCTTGAGTTTTAAATTCATTATCAAATCTTTTGTCTCGTCTTTGTATTTTTCAAATGACCTCAACATTTTATTCTCGAGTCTTGGATTGGATCTAAGATCTATACCTATCAAAGTCACGATTGTGAGTGCATTATTTGCTTTCAACAAAACTTCTTCTTCATCTTCTATAAGAACAACTTCATCATCATTACATTCAGAGTTATCATCCATTGAAGAGTACTTACCTTCACTTGTATCTAAATCTTGTACCTGCTTTTCTTCTTGCTTTTCTTCCTTGAATTCTTCTTCCTCTTCTTTGTATTGACTCCTCCTTTGGTGTTCTTCTTCCAACTTGAACTAGATATCCTTGGCTGAAGTGTACTTTCCAATTCTTTCTTTGATGGAGCTTTAGAGTCCATCCATCAATAAATTCAATGCAACTTTATTGTCTTTCTCAACTACTGCCTTTGTCTTCTTGCTGGGATGGTTAGGAGGATTAACCACTATTTCCCAAACATCGAATTGCTTCAAGTAACTTTTCATTTTATTTCTCCAACCAAAGTAATCTGACTTCTCCAAAATTGGAATTTCATAGTCAATGAGATTTTCTGATCCTTCCATGATTGTGTCCTCAAATCCCTTCAAGCTTGTTCAGATTATATTTAAGGCCCGCTATGATACCAATTGTTAGACATAATGGATCACCGAGAGGGGGGGTGACTCTGGTGAGCTTGGACTGACTTCAAATTTAAACATCTTCAAACCCTAAAACTTAAGTCATGATTTCACATTCAGTTCAACATTCAATTCATCAATAGACTATGCTTCAATAATCAACTCATTCATCAAATAAAACACATAATCATCAACTCATTGCATAAGAGACTCGGATATAATATTTGTAATCTGTTTGTATTTCAAACGGCTACGACCGAGAGGTAAATCAACACCTACTGATACAGAATCACCTACTTCTATCCAAGACTCACCTTGGTCTTTTCTTAGATCCTACTAAGAAAAATGATCACAAGACCCAGCTTGTATTTACACATTACAGTATGTCACATCATCTTGTCTAGAACAATCAATATCATGTTACTTGTCATGTCAATCATCTATGTGCTGCTCCAGCCAGTTATTTAGAGGTTTGTACAAGTCATCATCCTTTCCACATTCATTCCTTTAATTTGTTATCTTTGTCACTGTCATAGACCACTGCTCTTGCCTTCCGTATATAAACACCAATCTTGACCTCTGTCATGCCTTGTCACTGCCTTGTCATCAATGTCTGCCAATGCCCACAATTTCTGCTCATTGTCTGGTCTGCTATGAACAACATCATCTTAATGTATCAAGTTTACAGGGATATATCAGTCATGCCATAAGTGAACACAAGAAAATTCCAGGTGTTGTCAATCCATCTATGCGTGGGTAGACAAAATTGAATATGCCATGCAATGCCAATAATGTATTTAAATTGAAAAGACAATTAACCCCAGACTTCACCAATACCTTAGATTACAAATATCCTTCTTGCATTTTTCAATATCAAGCTACCTACAATTATAAATATCATACACACCCAACCTTCCTTGGTACACTGCGCATTATATCTGTAATTTCGGATTCCTTTAAGAGATCAAAGAAAGATCAAAACAAATCCATAGAACTCTTGTTCGGACGGATTAAGAGGTAAACCAAAAAAAGGAACACTGCTGTAACACTTCAGACTGTACAAAAGTTCTAATTGTGTATGTTCTTGCAGACTTGAAACTTGGATTTAGGACTGTTTGGATGATAAGAAAGACCCAGAAGATATCAGCAGTGAAGGCTCAGTTGTATCCATGAAAATCAGAGCTGTTGTCACCGATTGTTTTACCACAAAAAAAGAGATAAAAGAATGTAAAATATCTTGTGCTAACAAGCTGCCGCGTCTACCTCAGTCACCTGAAACTCCTCAGAGCTGGTCGAAATTAGAGCTGTTTCTTTTTGGTGTTTAAATGAGATATCACAGTGTATTTATATTGTTTTTTTCATAAATTTTACCGAGCCAACCTTCCAAATATAAATTTCATTTTTATCTTTCAAGGTTGGGCCGCTTGTTTGAAATATATTTTATTTTTAACTTGAATTTTTTATTTGGAGCTGACCTCAAATAATTTTCAAATTATGTTTTGATTTAAGAATCAAAGCCCAAGGTCCGTCCATGGCTCCAACTCCATCAGCATCACAATAGGTCTCCATCACATCCCAATAGATGTAATGTCCTGGTTTTGACCCCGTTACATTAGATGTATATGATGTATAAATTGTAAATGATCACGGTGTGGAGCTAAAGGCCAAGGCCCACCATTGATCGGTTATGTTATGTTTTGGATTTGAATTGTCACCGATGGTATATCAGGGCATGCGGCATATATTATGATGGTCATCATGTAAATATGCATCTATAATTAAAAATGAACCCTACCAGCTACGATCGCGGCAACTAAAATGAGAAAGGGGCATGATTTTCACAAGGATAGGGGTGGGGGAAAATGTCAACCTTGGCCAATGAGAGAAAAACCCATATGTCTTCTTCCTTTGTTTTATTCCAACCACTTTCATTAATAAAGGCTGGTGGTGGTTGAGGCAGTTATGGTCTTGGAAGTGGGGTGGCAGGACTGTCAGTCCTCACCCACACGCACACTCTACCCACAATTTTGCTGTTCATCCTCTCACGCAGATCTTCTTCTCTCCACGACTGTGCTGAAGGCTCACGCACTTCCAATTTTCGCGTCCTTCCTATTGTTTGTTCATCCACGGACAAAAACGGAGCTGTTTTTCCTCACGTAGGACCTCCATTTTCTATTCATTCCTCAGAGGGTCGGATTGTTTTCTAGGCACAGGATTTTCCTGGTTTTTCTCCACGTATTTTTTTTCCTCTGTGGATCTACGGATGGTTTGGCTGTATTCTTCCCTCACGGACTGATTCGTGGGTCTTGCGTTGTCGTTTTCATTCACGCCCAGGATGGGGAACTATAATCTCTTTCCCAGCATGGTCTATGTATGTTTTCCCGATGACTTCATTGCCCAAGGACGGGTTGAGTTTTCCCCACAATGTGAACCGCGTCCACTGATGCATTTCGGGGGATGTTAATTTCCCCAGGCCATGAGCTGTGTTTGCTGTTACGTTTGGGGGACTGCTGTAGATGGTTTGAAGTCGTTTTCCCTGGTTTAAGCTGTGATAGCTAAATTGATTGCCTGAGTGCAATGGTTGGTCTTCGGACTGTATTGGGAGCAGGGATGGGGGCTTAGTTTTGCTTGATAAACCTGGTGGCTGGAAACCACACAGACAGAGCTAGAGGGCTGGCCTTCTTCTCCATCATCCCTGAATAGCACTGGAAGGGAATGCAGGGCCTGAGGGACTGTGTAGCAGAGAAGGGACTGATTCCTTGTGTTGGGTGTGTTTGGGTGTCTTAGAGGTCAGGCTAGTTCTGGTGTAGGTGTTCTTGGCTCTGTAATGAGCTCACCAGCTTAGCATTAAGCCTTTCCCAACTCCTGGATGGCCTGATAAACCCAACTGTGTTGGCTTGGCTGTGTTTTGTATATCCCTGGTTATGTGTAAGACTGCTAGTTCCCTTATTCCTTGGAGAATCATGCCCAGCTCGGGGGTGGCAGCGCTGCTGAGAGATTAAGGAGCACGCTGGCCTATGGTTGGGTGGAACGTTGCAGCGACGTAGCTGGTTGCGGATCGAGTTCATCATAAGATAAGTGCTCTTGTCCATTTCTACTTCCGCAACTATATTTACTGTTAATGACTATAATGCACATGTGGAATGAATGCTTGCATGAATGTATGATGTTTCCGCTGTGTCTGATAGATAATTGCATCTGTGCATGACAAATGTTCATGTGTGCATGTTTCTACTTCAATACGTTTGCTTCAGCATTCTGTTTTATCATTTTTATGCATGTACATGTTCATGGGGCTCTTAGCCTGTGTGTTTGAAGCTTGTAGTCGCATCCTCTTCACCGGTCGGAGGCTTGGGGACGTGGCAATAGACAACTTGCCACATTTATTTAGCTTCAAGCTACAAAGTGTGTGGGTTCAAGGCCCAAAGGCACCATATGCAATGGTTTCAAGGACTCTTACCACGATATCATATAATATTTATGCAAGATGCTTTCCATGGAATTCAAGTTTGAGCACGATGGTTTCTATGGACTTCAATGCCATCACAAAGACTTCCAATTTTAAATACAAAGATATATTTAAGCTTTATCATGATCATATAACGTCCACGAGCCATCATACCACAATATATACCTTCTCATGCATTAGGACTATCTCCAAGGGTTTAATGACCCCATCAAGTATCAAATGACCACAAAATGGGTCATTTGTCTCATTAGGTGTCCTAATGCCCACATCCAAAGTCCTTTTGCTTTGTCATCATTCATTGCTTGCTCGTCCATCTTTGTGTATGTCCCTTTTTTCCATTCACACCTTTGTTGTCATCATACTTGCTTGCCATGCTTGCCATCATCAATTTGACATTTGTCATTAATGTTGTCATCAATGACAATACCATATTCATCAGACGAACCAGTCAAGAAGAAATCTAGAGAAGACTCCTCTAGTGATGAAGAATATGTCTTGATTTCAACACTCACAGGTATAGTTACTCATGGTAGCAATGTTTTCCTTGTGAATAGTGGTTCTTCCAAGCACATGACCGGGTTCAAGCATTCCTTCACTCACATGACAAAAGAAGACTCATCTTACAAATTGAAACTTGGAAATAACTATCAATATCCCATAAAATGGGTAGGAGAAGCATCCTACAAGCTAGACTCAGGAAAGTCTATCAAGATGGAGGATGTTCTCTATGTACTAGGATTAAAGAAGAATATACTATTCATATCAAGCCTTGATGTGGGAGGATTACGAGTCGAATTTGTTGATGGCCAAGTTCTCATGTGCCCTAAAGATAAAACCTTTGATAGTGTGGTAGTAATTGGAGAGCAAGAGGGAGGCTTGTACAAATTGAAGGGCCAACCATAACACACATTGGTTCATGAAACAATGGAACCAAGTGAATTGTGGCACAAAATATTTACACATATGCAGTACAAGGCATTACCAATCATAAGCAAAGTGGCGACGGGTCTGCCAGAGCTCCTGACAAAACATGAAGGTGTGCACAAAGGATGTGCACAAGGGAAGAATGTGAAGTTACCATTTCCAAGGAGTTATAAAAAAGTGAAGGAAATCTTGGAGATTGTACACTTAGATGTATGCAGACCCATGCCATCCAAATATCTAATTGGGCATGCATATTATGTTTCTTTTATATATGATTACTCTTGCAAAACTTGGATTTAATTTTTGAAGTTAAATGATGAAGTGTTTAGTAAATTCAAAGAATTTAAAGCCCATGTTGTGAATCATACTCAAAAGAAAATAAAGGCATTGAGATCAAATAATGGTGGTGAATTAACTTCAAAAAGTTTCAAAATTTTATGTAAAGAATCATGGATTAAAAGGGAGTTTAACACTCCCTACAATCCACAACAAAATGGTGTTGTAGAAAGAAAGAACAAGACAATAACATAAGTAGTGAAAGCCATGATCCATGATTAAGATATTCCGATGCACTTATGGGCTGAAGCATTTAGAACAACAACTTCTATCCAGAACATAACACGACACCATGTACTGGAGAACAAAACTCCAAAAGAAGTATTATCGGGAGAGAAACCAAGATTAAGCCATCTAAAAATATTTGGCTGCCCACTTTACATACATATTCCCAAAGAGAAGAGAACAAAGTTAGATCCTTCAAGACAGAATGGTATATTCATTGGATAGAGTGATACATCAAAGGCTTATAGAGTTTATGCAGATCGAGACCAATAGAGATGTTATCTTCGATGATGATGCAACCTTTAGTAGAGAAAGGCATATTCACTCTGATGATGTACATGAAGATAACCTGAAACTCCCATTGTCAGAGACAATGATGGAAGAAAGGAATTCAAAAGAACATGAGGACCATGATATGACCGAGCCACAGATACCAGTAGATCCACCCTGAGAGGTGAACACACACAAGAGAAGACTAGCTTGGGCATAGGAGATCATTCAATATGTAGAAAAGTATGGTGCTCCAGATGATACTTTTAGAGAAAAAAGAGACCTCGAACTCAATCCAGTTATGTGGCACTATTGTGTGACATCATTGATGTAGAGCCTTCCATCTATGAAGAAGTAGCTGAGAATAAAGAATGGAAGGATCCTATAATCGACGAGCACCAGTTGATCATGAAGAATGATGTCTGGGATGTGGTTCTAGCACCTAAAGAGAATTTAGTAGTGTCTTCCAAATGGATCTACAAGATAAAGCATGCAACATATGGAAACATTGAGAAATATAAGGTAAGGTTCACGGATTTTACCAGAAAGAGGGAATTGATTATGAGGATACATTTTCTCCTGTGGCTAGATATGCTTCGATTAGAGCTAGTCTTGCAATAACTGTAGTGATGAAGTGGATGGTACACTAAAGGAACATGAAGACAATATTTCTGAATGGTGTAGTAGAAGAGGATGTGTATGTGGAGCAACTGCTAGGATCCGAGACATGTTACAGAGAGACACATGTGTGCAAATTGAAGAAGGCCTTGTATGGTTTGAATTAAGCATCCATGACATGGTATGTCAAGATGGTTGTATTTATGAATAGCTTGGGATTACCAAGAGTAAGGTGGATTCCAACCTCAACTTCAAGGTTGAGGATTGAAAACCAGTGATACTACTGTTATATGTAGATGAATTGTTCGTGATAGGTGACGAGAAGATCATTGCAGAAAAAAAGAAGAAGTTTTCCGCAGAGTTCATGATGAAAGACGTAGGTATGATGCATTATTTCTTAGGTCTTTAGGTGTGGCAGAATCCATATGATATTTTAGTTAGTTAAGGAAAATATGTGGTAGCGATCTTGAAGAGATTTGGGATGATCGATTGCAAGGCCATCGCCACACCAATGACATCGAAATTTAAGTTTCCGTGTGATATGTTGGTTGTGGAGCACGATCTTACAGATTCAGAGATGTTATTGTCCAACCGTGTTTGTACCCCAGTTTTACTATGCGCTCGCCCCAGTAGGAGGGGGTTTAGGGGAAAATCCCCTGAAATATTTTTTGGGATGTTTGTTGGCCAACAGTTTGCGGGCCCATGGTATTGGGTGACATATGGTATTTTACCATGGTAATTCCCCTGTAAAAATAAATCATTGTAATACGACTGTGTATTCTATTCTATTGTAGCATTGTGATAAATGATCTCTGTAATTGTGTGAGCGAGACTATGAGAGAGTGAAGAGGAAGTGCAGCGAGTGTGCGATAGGTTGTATCCCTTCATTTTTGCTGGACAATATAATAATAAAAGGACTGTCAATTTCTGTGTGGACGTAGCCCATCTTGGGTGAACCATGTTATATTGGTGTCTCTCTTGTAATGTGTTTATATTTTAATATTTGCATCTTGTTTATTGTTATTGCTCTATGATCTTGTTTTTGTAACAATTGGTATCAGAGTCACAAGATCTATTTGGATGGTAAACTTGCAGGAAAGAAGGGTTCCTGGTTTGAGTGGGAACAATGGAAGAAGAAGGAAAGTTTAGGGTTGAGAAATTTAACGACCAAATCTACTAGTTCTGGAAGATGCAAATGGAGGACTAGCTATACCAGAAGGATCTATTCCTACCATTGGGCAGAAAAACAAAAGAATCGACGACTATGAAGGACAAAGAATGGGAGGTTCTTGATAGAAATGAACTAGGAACAATAATGCAGAGCTCCAAAGAAGAAAGGAGATGGAAAACAAGAGATTACTCAGGAAGCTAATGTTGCAGGTGATGTGTTACAAGATTCTTTGATTCTTGCATTAGATAACAATATTGATTACTGGGTAGAAGATTCAGGGGATTCATGTCATGCTACACCCCATAGGAAATTCTTTCATGATTATGTTCAAGGTGATTTTGGACATGTTTTATTGGGGGATGATGAACCATGTAAAATTGTTGGAATGAGCAAGGTATGGATCAAGTTAAATAATGGAAATGAATGACTACTTAAAGTTGTAAGGCATATTCCTGCTATGAAAATAAATCTGATATCAACAAGGCAGTTGGGAGATAATGACTATTTGTCTACGTTTGGAAAAACGTGGTGGAAGATCACTAAAGGAGCACTGGTAATAGAAAAATGAGATATGATAGGTACGCTGTATTTATGTTCTTATAATACTGATTATTCTATCTTTGAAGATTCCATAGAAACAAGTGTACCATTGTGGCATCATAGGTTTGGCCACATGAGTGAGAAGGGGATGCAAATCCTTCACTCAAGGAAATTGCTTCTAGATTTGAAGCAGGTAAGTTTGGAATTTTTTGAGAACTGTGTTTATGGAAAGAAAAAGAAGGAGATCTCCTAGGGTTAGGAAACACAAAAAGGGTGAAAAGTTAGAGCTTGTGCATACAGATGTATGGGGATCGACTTAGGTACAATTTCTTGGTGTCTTTCGCTATTATGTTACTTTTATTGATGATGCAACTAGAAAAACTTGGGTTTATTGCATTCGAGAGATATCTGTCGTGTTTTCTACTTTTAAGAAGTGGAAAGATTTGGTTGAGAATGAGACAAGAAAAAGGTTGAAATGTACTAGACTTGATAATGGAGGTGAATACTGCAACTTGGAGTTTGATAATTACTGTTCATACCATGGGATTCATAGAGAAAATATAGTCCCAGGAACACCACAAGAAAATGGTGTGTCAGAAAGGATGAATAGGATGATCACGGAGTGTGCAAGGTGTATTAGATTGCATGCATGGTTTCCTTTACAATTTTTGGTTGATGCTATATATATTGCTATTTATTTAATAAACAAAGGGCCTTCAAGCACTTTGTATGGTGGATTTCCAGAGGAGGCATGGACAGGTAAAAATGTAAATTGCTAATTTCTGAGAACTTTTGCTTGTGAATAATTTTTTCATATTAATAAAGAAAATAGAACAAAGCTTGAGGATAGATGCAAGAAATGCACCTTTATTGGATACAGGGTTGATGAGTTTGGTTATCGATTATGGGATTACGAAAATAACAAAATCATTAGGAGTAGAGGTGTAGTATTTAATGAAAGGTTATGTACAAAGACCAGTTGCAGGGAAAGAAAGAGGAAAATGAAAACACAGAGTACACAATGCTTGATGAAATCAAAGAAAATGAAGTTCTAAATGTACCACAAAATCAAGAATAACAACAGACACCTCAAACTCCTGCAAGTGTAAGAATATCTACCAGGTTAAGTAGACTCACTGAACGATTCTCTCCTTCATTTTATTATTTATTGATGACTCATTTTGGTGAACCAAAATGTTATGAAGAGGCAATGCAGGTGGAAACTAGAAAGAAGTGGGAGAAAGTCATGAATGCGGAGATGGATTCATTGATAAGAAACTAGACTTGGGATTTGGTTGAGTTGCATGTAGGTAAAAGAGCATTGCAGAATAAATGGGTTTATATCTTGAAGAAAGAAGGAGAAAATAAGAGGTACATGGATAGACTTGTTCTAAAGGGTACATGGATAGACTTGTTCTAAAGGGGTTTGCACAAAATAAATGTATAAATTTTGATGAAATATTTTATCTTGTTGTTAAAATGACTTCAATTAGGAATCTTTTAATTCTAATGGTAGTAGAAGATTTGCATCTTGAACAGTTAGATGTAAAAACAACATTTCTCCATGGGGATTTGGAGGAAGAGATTTATATGCAACAGCCACAGGGGTATGAGGTCAAAGGAAAGGATAATTTGGTTTACAGGTTGAAGAATATCTTGTATGGTCCAAAACAAGATCCAAGATAATGGTATTTGAAATTTGATAAGTTTATGACAGAACAAGGTTACTGTAATGTTCCCAAAAATTGAATTTTTTTTTTTTATAGATTAGTGAAAACTACCCCAAGGGGATCATTATTACTCGTGCGGAAATACAGGTGCTACTTATACTTTTGATTTGTTCAAAATCTGCCCATACTGTCTTGTTAATCTCTTATCCATTCAGTGGCTATTAGTTCATTTACTTCTTATGTCTTAATTCAGTTATTTTAAACTATTGATATATCTTAGTTATTACTGTCGGTGAATTAATGAATTGCATAGACCATTGTTTTACTCCTGCACATGTGTACTTTGTTTATTTAATAAAAACTAACTTAACTTTGTTGATGGGAACAAAGTGGTGGAGTGGTGGGACTCGTTCTCCCATGACGATCTAAGAGGTAAGGTCCTTCTTCGTTATGCAGGATTACTTAGTTCATACGAACTAAGGCACCTTATTTATTGAGTTACAGGTTACTCTTGCGACATCGGGATTATTGGTTACTTGAAGCAATTCAGTTCTTAGCTATACTTCCAGTTCCGCCTTGCATTTTTATTACTGTTCCGCTTTACGACTCGGGTGAGTGCTATGTTCGTGAATTATCTTTCTTAGTTAATTAACTAGATGTAGTGAATTATCTTAATGTCCTCATCATTATTAATTATCTATCTCTTGGTTAATTAATTACTCTCCCATTGTTTCTATTTCGTAGGTCTGCCTTGGTTACGAGTTTGGAAACTTACGCTTGTTCTTCCTAGCGAGGGCATCATGGCATACTATGTTTGCCATGATTCCTAAATACTACCGAACCTAGACTAAAGACCTATGCACATACGCTACCTACATGAACTAGCAAAAGGGGCACTGGGGTTTCGTGTGGCCTCTGCGCAGTTGGAGAAGGGAGGATACCTCCATCGATTTGCAGGTAAGCTTGGACTAGACTCTGTGTAAAAAGCATTTCTTCATTGTTTTCTCCATGGCATGGTCATGCTTCTCATGCCATCGTTGATTCATTTGCAGGTGGAAACGAAGGCACTCCAGGGTTTGCAAAGGGCTACACTATTGATTTGGGGTTGTTACTCCACGACCATGGTAATCCTGCTAGTAATATTTACTTGCCTCCTCTCGTTCTGGGCATTTCTGAGTTGGGATTCTTTACAGGGTTGGGGTTTTAGATGGCACTTGTTGACTCTGCCTTCGGGGTTTATAACGTAGCTTTCTCTGGGTTTTTGATTATCGTTGGGAGGTTTGGCATTTGAGCCGTGGCTGCACCATTACTTGTAATGGTGCCATAGCTCACAACTTTCCATTTAACATTTTTAATACCAACTGTTTGTAAAAGAGGATTCTTGCCCTCTTATGTAAAATACTGGGCGTTGGCTTTTATGTGAAGATTGTAGTGGGTTTTGGTATGAAATGCATATGATTTCGTTCAGCATTCTTAATAGATTATACTGTGTAAAGAAAATGGGAATGTGTAGTTATTTTAATGCTGCGTTTTACAACATTGACTTACTGGGTTCGATTCGTGGCTTTTAGCTTGTAGAATTTACTCTGTGTAAATGTGACAGTTTGGGTTTTGGGAGTATGCAAGGCATTCTATTTATATTGTTTGTAAATTATGATGGGAAAGCTTCTAAAGCTTGGGAAATTATGCCATGGGCTACGCCATTGTAGCAATGGTGCTGTAGCCCATTGGCTTGCCACTGTATGCTCTGCGTTAGCGTTAAATGGAGACTGTGTTTTAGATAGAGTATTGAAATTTTGGTTTTCTAATGGATCAGCGTGGGTGCAGGCCATGCCATGAATGGCATGTGCCTCTCCCAATGACTACGATAGCTTTAGTTTGCATTTTAATTTGTAATTTGTTTATTTTAAAAAGATATGGCCATAATGGCCAGGGTTATAGCAAACCCATGATATCGTTTGGTTACTGTAGCATGACTGTGTGAATATGGTTATGCGATTTGCTTACTGCTTGTGTATAAAATGCTTATGGTTTGTTATTAATGTTTTTTCCTTGAGTCTGGACATCCATAGGATTCGATGTTGCGACCTTTGTTGGAAAAATGGGTTTTAGTTATTAATTGTTTAATTTGATGCGACGGTTGTGTGTAGATTTATATGGGACCTTTAAACACTTTATGTTTAATAAAATGATGATTGTAATGATAGGACTATGGATTATAACATTTGAGTTACGTAAATGGATGCGATTATTGACTAAGTGATTTGGACTGTGGAATTTATATAATAAGACAGAGGTTTGATATTGGACCACATGGATGATCACGATGCCTTCTTTGTTTGGTTAATTATGATTATGTTTATTTAATGAAATGTTATGATATTTAATTTGTACTTGTTGAGACAGACCTTGAAGTTATTTAATGAGTTGTTATCTTAGACTTAGTTTTTGTCTGTACTTAGTTGGTTTAGTTTAGAATATTTAAATTCTGCACTTTAGTTTATAAATAAAATAAATAGTAAACTAATTATGAAACTATTTGAATACTATTATATATGTATTTCTATATATATTTAACCTTACTTATGAACAAATTTTGAATTTAAAACAACCCTCTGCTGACAAATGAAATATGTCAGCAGAGTAATGCAACATGTAGAACAATAATATGCTAACTGGTAACAACACCTAGATATAGTACACATAAACTAAACATGGAAATAATATAGAAGTCAACCCAAAAGTACAAACCCTGGTAATGTACATCATATAATAGAATCTATAGCCTAAACATATTATTAAAGAAAATACAAACCCTAACAGATTCTAACCAGAGAATCCAAGATATAGGGTTAGGAAATGCATTGAAAGCATTTACCTAGCAAATCCAGTAATTTATTTAGAGAAATAGAATAGGAAGGCTAGGGATTCATACCTGATCTTGAAGCTCTGTTAATGGCTGAACTTGCACACTCAAATAACCAGCATTAACAATGCAATGCAGATCTGACCTCTGTTTGATGAGAAAATCACTTAGGGACTACCACGTTCCTCCCAACCATGACTCAGAACCATTCGTGGTTCTAATCCAGATCCCCTCGAGCTGGACTCCAACATGCAAGTAGCATAGAGCTCCTAAGGTAGGGTTTTCTAACTGGTAATCAGTTCTGAATCAATCCTCTTTCCCTTGCAGAAAAAGTTCTCCAAGAAAACACTTGAGAGCCAAAAATAGGCAGAATAATAATTCTCCTAAAAACAAAATTAGAACCCCAAGCCTTTGCTTGGCTTGAGTCTTTATAGACAGACTTTTCAGTCAAAGGGGCAGTTAAATCAAGAAATCCTTGATTTCTTGATTTAACCCTTTTTAATTTACTCAGGTAATTTTCAATTCTTAACCTACGAACTTTTAACTAGTTCCTAGTTATACTTTCATAGATATTTCACTATTTATTAATCCTTTAATAATAAATAATAATTGGTGGAGCTTCTCTTCTTTCTTTATTCAATTATGTAATTAATCATAATTAATTCTTCATACATACTATGTATAAAATACATAGTATTAAAATACTTGTTAACATTTGTCTTCGGGCATCATGTATCATGATCCCTAGACTTAACGACACTTCTTTATGAAGGTCAAGTAGATAGATGGCTCAGGTCTACTAGGCTAGGAAACTCTAAACATCCTTGCATGTTGGATTTCCCTCATATAACGTGGTAGTTCTTCAGCACTTGATGAGAATACAGAAATTCAAAATTTCATTTAATCACTTAAAAATAAGTATGATGAGATCAATATTATTCTCGAGTCATTTTCAGTCGGAGGTGATTTTAATCTTTTTAGTAACCCCTAGCGCTTACCAGAGCCCATACTCAATGCTTATAATAGGGAGTTACAAACATAGTGCAATTCCAGAGCTCTCGCTCAACACTAAATGCTAGGATGTACTTGTACGATTCACCTAGGGATACAATGGCCACGGATCTGATGCTCTAGAGCTTATGCTCAACATCAACATGGAATGCTCTAGAGCTTATGCCCAACATGTCCAATTATATTTTCATGTGTTCTAGAGACTTATGCTTAACACAACTGTAAGTACTCATGTGCTCCAGAGCCTCTCGCTCAACAAAAAAATCTCATCGATCATGTGCTTCAGGGTCCACGCCCAACACAAAACATTTCATCAATCATGTGCTTCAGGGTCCACACCCAACACAACCAACATATATATACATATATATCATCAACAATTGGCTTATGCCTAATATTCATAGCAAATCATCATGTTCATATGCAGTGGGGTCTTTGACCCAATATAAAAATAAAACATCAATATAAACATCGTGATCAATAGGCTCATGCCTATAAATGGTAGGTCTGAAATTCGGGATATTACAGTTACAGTAGATTCCATTATGACAACTATGTTTATTTCAACAGGCTAGATAATTGAAGATATATTATATTGTTACATGGATGACATGCTTGTTGCAGGGTTTAACATGCTGGATATAAATGTGCTCAAAAGGAAGCTAGCTAAATCATTTGTGATGAAGGATTTGGGTGCTGTAAAGCAAATCCTTGGTATGAGAATAACAAGAGATAAGGAAAATCATATATTGACATTGTCTCAGGGTGAGTGCATAGATAAGGTGTTGGAGAGGTTTAGAATGCAGAATGCAAAATCAGTTAGTACACCTTTGGCCAGCCATTTCAAACTAAGTAAGAAGATGTGTCCCAAGACATATGAGGAGATATAATACATGTCCAAGGTTCCCTATTCATCAGTAGTCGACGGCTTGATGTATGCTATGGAGTGAACAAGACTAGATATTGCACATGCAGTGGGATTTAAGAGCAGGTATATGATCAATTTAGGTAAAGAGCATTGGAGGGAACTACAATGGATTCTCATGTATTTGAGAGGTACCACTTCTCATGCATTATTTTTTGGAGGTTCAAACATTGTTCTACATGGATATGTTGATGAAAATATGATAGGTGATAAATATAGAAGGAGAAGAAACACAAGGTATGTTTTTACTATAGGTGGAACAACGATAAATTGGATTTCAAAACTACAAAAGGTTGTTGCACTTTCAACAACAGAAGCAAAGTATGTTGCTTATACAAAGGCTAGTAAAGAGACAATTTGGTTGCAGAGGTTCATGGAGGAATTGGGTAAGAAGTGGGAGAATAACAAGTTGTATAGTGACTACCAGAGTGCCATTCATCTTGCAAAGAAATTAGCCTTCCATTCGAAGACTAAACATATGCAACTTAAGGACCATTTCATACGATCTGTTTTGGAAGATGAACGGTTGAAGTTGGAAAAGATACATACTAGCTAGAATCTTGCATACATGTTGACAAAGGTAGTAGCAATAGAGAAACTGAGCTCTTGCTCAGTTCAGGTAGCCTTCAAGCATGAAGGTGAAGATGAGAAATTTTCCAGGTCCGAGGTTTAGAGAATAGTCCAACAACTGTAGCAACGGTGGAGTTGTTGTAATCAATCTCCAAGTGGGAGATGGTTGGTTATGAAGCCTGATCTTGCAGATTTAGAGATGTTATTGTTCATCCGTGTTTGTACCCTAGTTTTACTATACACTCGTCCTAGTAGGGGGGTGTGGGGAAGAATTCCCCCCTCGACCCCAGGGGGTTCAGGGGGGACAATCCCCCTAGATGGGGGGTTCAATGCAGGTTGTATCCTTTCATTTTTCTAGACGATATAATAATAAAAGGACTAGAAATTTCTGTGTGGACACATCCCATCTTGGGTGAACCACGTTATATTGGTGTCTCTCTTGTAATGTGTTTATATGTTTAATATTTGCATCTTTTTATTTTTATTTCTTTGCGATCTTGTTTTTGTAACATATGCTTTGCGGTGACTACATTGTGTCAGTACATGGTAGAGACAAGACGTGTTCACTTGATTGCGGCAAAGCATGTGTTGAGGTACCTGAAGGGCAAGATTGATTATGGCCTTAGATATGCGACATATCAAAGGATTAGCCTGCAGGGATATGTTGACTCAGATTGGGATGGTAGCGCTATGGATAGGAATAACACTTAAGGTTGTTTCTTTAGTTTGGGGTCTGGCATGATTTCCTGGTTCAGCATGAAGCAGATGAGTGTAGCACTGAGCACAACTCATGCATAGTACATTGCATCTTATTTAGCTAGCTGTGAGGTAATGTTTCTTAGAAATCTACTTGTGGGATTATTCAATGTCGTGTTAGAGATGACTTGTGTATTCTGTGACAACTAGAGTTGTGTGAATTTGTTCGAGAGCCCTTTATTCCATGACGAGTTGAAGCACATTGAGATCCAGTATCACTATATCAAGGATATGATGCAGAGAGGAGCAGTGCAACTCTAGTATATTGTGACATATGAGTAGATAGACGATGTATTAACTAATCCTCTAGCGAGAGTAAAGTTTTAGTACTTGAAGGACAAGCTTGGAGTTGTACAGAATGGTGTCCATCGCAAGGGGGAGTGATGATTCCTTGATACAAATTAGTGTTCTTCACACCAAACATGAAAAAGGGATGGATTTGTGGAAGACGTGTCATTCACATCCAACATGAAAAAGGGACGGATTTGTAAAGGTTTGCATCCAATATGAAAAAGGGCTGACACTATAGAGATGCACATCCAGTATGAAAAACTACTGGCATTGCATAGAGCTACATCATGGATGAAAAATTACTGGCTCTGTACGAGTACATCCAACATGAAAAAGGACTGGCATTATATGGACACGAGGAGGTACATACAACATGAAAAAGGGTTGGAACTGCATGGACATGTAGAGCTACATCCAACATGAAAAAGAGCTATTTCTGTAGAGATACACCCAACATGAAAAAGAGATATCTCTGTAGAGGTACACCCAACATGAAAAAGGGATGGTCATTGTATGGATATACATCCAACATGAAAAATGATTGGCTCTGTAGAGGTACACCCAACATGAAAAATGTTTGGCTCTGTAGAAGTACACCCGCCATGAAAAAGGGTTGGTTGTAAGAATATACATCCAACATGAAAAAATGTTGGCTCTGTAGAGGTACACCTAGCATGAAAAAGGGCTAGTTGTTGTATGGATACACATCCAGCATGAAAAAGGGCTAGTTGTTGTATGGATACACATCCAGTATGAAAAAGGCCTGGATCTGTAGAACTTCTTATGACGTATAGTTTCAAGAGATGTCACAAGTCAATGACTTGAGTACCGAGTTGTAGCAACAGTGATGATGTCTAGTGACGAGATCTAGTGATGATGTCTAGTGATGAGATCTAGTGATGATGTCTAGTGATGATAGTGGCAGAAGAATACCTTCCTTGTTATGAGGGAGTGTTGGAGTTTGTGTAACTTTGGAAGATATTCTTATTGTAATTTTATTGTATTATTGTTGTACCTCTTTCAGGAGATGTTATTGATGTACCTGGTCATGTAAAAGTCTTGAAAGAATCAATGTAAACCCTCTGTTGTATGTTGGGTCAATAGTACCCAAGATAAATATTATATAAATTTTATTTTGGGTCTCCCTATACAAGTTGAACCAGTAATAGTAAGAAATTGGCCCAGTTAGGGAAAAAAGGTCACTCACATGATGAGTATAAATAGAGAGGGAACACCTCTCATTTGGACATAAAACTCACTCAAGCAAGTGTGCATGAGAGAGAAGAAGAAGTTTGTTGGAGAGAAGAAGAAGATGCTTTTGTATTTTGGGGTTTATCTTATCTTGGTTTGGCATTGCACTTGGTGACATAATCTATACTAAATAAGTTGCTGGGTTTTCACCCTTGTGGTTTCCCATAGGAAAATATTTGTGATGTTTTGTGTTGATGTACTTGTATTTCTTTCAACGATCCTATTGTTTATAGTCATGATGAAATAATGCTAATTGTTTGAATATCTAATATAACCATTAAAATTCTAAAAAGAAGGTAGTTGTAAAAGGTAGTTAAAATCACTTATATTTAATTTATTGACAATTGGAACAACCATGTTGGAACTTTATGAACCATAAAACCATAAGTGGGAAACATAGGACAACTATTTAAGAGAAAATATGACAATTGCCATATAGTTGTTTTGAGGAACCACCCTCCTAAAATCTAGGGGTGGATCCAAGACCAACTAATTTTCAAGGAGGGAAAGTTAGGCCTTGTGTAAGATCTAGGAAAATATTATTTATATGCATGTGTGAAGGTAGGATGCTCATTAGTATGCATGTGACCTTGCTGCATGAGCACTTGAAAATGTTAGGCATTTGTCCCAAGTTTGAGAGCTTTGTTGTGAGAGAAAGAGCTAGTTTATAGAATTGAGACTAGAGTTCTCTGTGGGTGAAAGAGTTCTACTTCAATGAGAGGATGATATGTTAGACCCTATGCCATGGTTTATGATCTACAATGATGTATGATCAAGTATATTGACTCCTCGTGGTCTATGGTTGGGAGGAACGTGGTTGATCCAACTCTAGTTTCTTCTATATGCACAATAGGTTCGTATATGTATTTAATGAGTTTATTTCTATCTATTTTCCTAATCTAGTATTTTCAGTTCTACTGCTATTTTTTGTTTATAGTCCACTTAAATACTTTTGTTTGTATAATCTCCTTGGTTAGATATTGTTAAGAGTTAAATTTAATATTTCTATTTTTATGCTAATCTCTAAACTCTTGTCCAAGCCTAAAGTAAATGTTTATTATTAATATGCTTATTCTTGAGTTAGCTTACAAATCTGCTAGTTAAATGTTTCAAGCATATGGCTCTAGAATCCTAGATAGAACAGTTCTGTTCAGGCTTAACTTGTAATCTCTTGTTGAAATAATTGTAATTGTTATAGTAGTAAACTGTAATAATTGTTTAAGCTATCTTTTCCATGGTTTAATGTATTTCATATTTTGCTACATTTATTATTTATTCAATGTCTAAACTAATGTTTGCATATAATTCTATTTAGTTACACTATCATAGATTGAAGCTTACTTTTCCCTAACACACGAGCACACAATCACAACATAACACCACTTAAAAAAAAAATCAATTCCCAAACAATCGAGCTAACCAAGTTTTATCGTCGTAAATCAAACCAAGTAAATAGAACTAGCATCATGACCCCCATAACATTACACAAGTCAATAATCATTCCATAGTTCATGCAAAGTAATGGCCGTTTTTAATACATGGTAAATAACTAACATAAATCATATGCACAATAATCAATACACAGGTCATGCAAACCAATTGTATGAACATCAATCAAGGAGAACACACATGACTAGTCGTGCTCAAGATCGACATGTTCCCTAACTATTAAATTGGGAAAGCCCAATAATAACAAGAGCATGCAATCCATATAATATTAAACAATGCGAATAGGATAATCTGTTAAGTATAACATTTAACAAAGACAATATTTATCCTTTGTTATAAAACTGTATAAACATTTAGTAAGAAACAACTATTGCAACTACCAGTAGGGTAAGTGAATCCCAACTTCAAACCCTTGCTCAATTCTAGTGATCAGGATTGAGTCCCCAAGACAAAGAAGATACATAGCACTAATAAAAATAACAATGACCAACAACTATAAAAAGTTGGCGAGGGGGAGAAATTGAGAGAGGAACTCCATGAGGGTTTTGGACGCGGTCACAACATGGTGCGCAGGAAGGCCGGGGAAATCCGCGCTTGGACCAGGCGGGGTGGGGGCAGTAAACCCCTCGATATGGTATGGCAGCAACTCCATCAAGGAATCGAAGGATGTCCAGGAACAGTGGGAGCAAGGAGGGGACAGGTGAAGGGAGGAGAAATGAGGTGGGAGGATGTCTTCCGAGGGCCCAATCGATCCTGGCGATCCAGATCTGGTCAGAATCAATTCGGGAGAAAATAGAGATGTGGAAGGAGAAGGCCCTAATTGGGAAATTTGTAGGGATATGGCCTAGGGAGAAATATCTGGTTTGCTAGATTCAGAGCACTTGGAGCCCAAAGGGGCATTATGACTTGCAGTTGGGAGCCAAAGGTTTTTTCACCATCATTTTCTTCAATTAGGAGGATCGTGGCAGGATCCTAGAGGGGGGGCCATATTTATTCTTCTCAGCTGGGCTCTATCTTCATCCATGGAAGGAGCGGTTTAACCCCGACTCAGAGGATATGACAGTAGCCCCAGTTTGGATCTGCCTGGTTGGGCTTCCTAGGGAATACTGGGATATGGAAATTATGCGGGATATCAAGAACTCTATAGGGGAATTTCTGAAAGTCACTGAGCAAACCCGTCTCCAGAGGTATATAACCTTTGCCCGGATCTGTGTGTATATGGATCTCTCGAAAGACCTCCCTGAAGCTATCAGCTTGAACTGGGACGACGCGGAATGGATCTAGCAAATTGACTACGAGCAGCTGCCCTTCTGATGTAGGATCTGCTATGAGTATGGCCACTTTGGGAGAAACTGCCCCAATGGGGGTCAAGAGAAGGCTGCGCCAGTCCAGGAAGAAATCCCAGGGAGTGAGGGCTTCACTCAAGTAAAAAATAGACGAAGGGGCAGAAATTGCGCAAGGATGGACCTAGAAAACTGGGGGGAGCGTCAAACCCCTTCCAGGTCTTGGAGGAAGTAGTAGAGGAATAGATGCATGGGGGGGAAGTGACAGGGAAAACCCAGGAGACTGAGATGCAGGAGGCGGTAGACGCAAGCAACAACGATAGCCGTCCGGACACCATGGAAGCGGACAAAGCCGAGGATATGGACTTAGGGGATTTGGATCTGAATGCCCTGGAAGCAGAATGCAAGAAAGCTGGTTTAGGCTATGTCTCCAGAGAGCAGATTGAGCTCTTACAACAAGCAATTATTCGATTTAAAGCACACAAGGATTTGGGGATAAGCACGGAGGGGTAGAAGGGCAGCAAGAGGAAAACACCGGAAGAAGATCAGAAGAGGGGGGGGAAATCAAACAAGAAGAGGATAGCAGAAATATGAGTCAAGGTGATTGAATCATGCCAGTATCCCACGATTAAGGTGACCTTTTCTGAAGTAAGTAAGGTTTCCCAATGAATATAGTGACCTGGAATATTAGGGGGTGCAATCACCCAAGGAAGACAGGATGAAGTCTTCTGGAAATAGAAGTCTCATGTGAAATGGCTGCGGGAAGGGGACAATAATACCAAATTCTTCCACAATGCTATGGTGAAAAACTGGTTGGGGTCAAAGATTTATAACCTTAAACTCCCCAATGGGACCCAGGTGGGGACCAGGGCTGAGGTTGAAGAAGGCCTAGTCAACCATTTGAAGGCAATCATGATAGAGGACAACAATGAGAGGGGCCAGGATATTGATAGAATCACATCCTTGATTCCTATATTTGTAGCAAGGGAAGCTAATGAGAACCTCACCAAGCCTATTGCACTACAGGAGGTTGAGGAGGTCATGCAGCAGATGGCTCAAGGGAAATCCCCCGGTCCGGATGGATTCACAGCCAACTTTTTCTATCACTTTTGGGACATGATAAAAGAGGAGGTATGGGCCATAGTCGAGGAATCCAGGACTAGCAGAGGGATACTCAAAGCCTTCAATGCAAATTTTCTCGCTCGTATCCCAAAGAGTGAGGGGGCTGATACTCCTGGTAAGTTTAGGCCTATAACTCTCTGTAATGTGATTTAAAAAATAATTTCTAAGGTCATAGAAAATAGACTGAAACCCATCCTCCCGAGGATCATCAGCCTAGAGCAATCGAGATTAGTAGAAGGGAGGAAAATTATAGATGGCATTATTACGGTTCAGGAAGCCATTCACTCACTCAAATGCACTAGAATCCCAGACATGCTCATCAAGCTTGGCATCGCCAAGGCCTATGACAAGCTCAGCTGGGAGTACCTGGAGAAAATGCTTCAGGCTTTCAGGTTCTATCAGGACTGGGTGGAATGGGTCACGAGGCTAGTGTCATCTCCTTTTTTCTCAATCCTCTTGAATGGCTCCCCGACTAGGATTTTGTTTCCATCCAGAGGGATCAAACAAGGAGACCCCCTTTCTTCGTTCCTCTTCATTCTGGCTGCGGAAGGGCTTAGCAGACTCATAAAAGCACAAGCAGGACAAGGGAGGATAAGAGGTCTGTCTTTTTACGAAGGCATGGATAAACAAACTCACTAGCAGTTTGTGGATGACACAATGCTAATGGGGCACCCTTCAGTCCAAGAGGTGAGAGGCTTCAAAACTAGTCTAGTGACCTTTGCCAAGGCTTCGGGGTTTGAGGTTAATCCGGAGAAATCCCAGATTTTCTTCTTTAATTCTTCGCTCATAACCCAGAGGAACATTGGAAGGATTTTGGGATTCCAGAAGGGGAGGTTTCCAACTAAGTATCTTGGGGTTCCATTGAGCCAGAAACTAATTAGCTAGGCCTCCTGGAAAGATTTGATAGATAGGGTGAAGGCTAGACTGAAAAGTTGGGCTATCAAACCTCTAAATCTCCCTGGGAGACTAGTGATGGTCAAATCTGTCATTCAATCCATGCCCATGTATCTTCTATCAGTGCTGTTGGCCCCAAAGTCAGTGCTAAAGGAAATTAGAAGCCTCGAACAAAACTTCCTTTGGGATGGGAGAGAAAGTAAAGAAAAATTTTCCCTAGTTAGCTGGGAGAAGGTGAGCATGCCGAAGAAGAATGGGGGCCTTGGTCTCCGAGATCTTGAAGTGGTGGGGGAGGTGCAGGGAGCCAAGATATGGTGGCAGTGGTGCAATTACAATCAGGAGCCTTGGGCCAAGATATGGCACATTAAGTATGCGAGGGGATGGCCGTCCTCTCAGTTGGTTCACTTCAGCGGGGAGCCCCAGGGATCCCTCATTTGGAAAAAGGCGAGGGAAGGGTGAATATTGATCCAGGAGCATAGTTTATGGAAAATTCAGGATGGAAGCTTGGCAAACTTTTGGGATGACTCGTGGAACCAACACCCCAAGCTAGGGGAGGACTCGAAGTGGCAGCGCATCAGGCTAAAATGTTTGGAAGAGGGCCGAGAAAAGGTGAATCAGTTATGGGAAGGAAATTCTCAGGGTGATAGGCGCAAATGGACGGTGCCAATCGGACCACCTGACCAAATTTCGGAAGCCGACATTAGAGCCCTAGGGGAGAAACTTAACACTCGATATGTCTGGATCAAGGATGGGGCTGATAGACTCAGATGGGGTTATTCCCAGAAGGGGATGTTTAGCATAAAGGAGGCTTACAACATTAAAATAAGGGGACAAACAAAGGAATATGAGATTTGGGGGAAGGTATGGACCTCCAACCCTTGGCCAAAGGTGGCCATATTTTGCTGGCTAGTGGTTAGAGGGAGAATTATTACAGGGGAAAACTTGCAGCGTAGAGGGATCCAGGGGCCATCCTAGTGTGTCCTATGTGCTAATCAGGAGGAGAGTATGGGCCATCTCCTGGATGCGTGCCCCTTCGCATCCAGATTGTGGGATAAAGGCGCACAAACCTTTAGGAGAAGTAATAGGTGCAGAGGGAACCCGACTCAATCCTTAAGGGATTGGAATCCGAAGGCCTTCAAGAACAACATCTTATGCTTTCTATGGCAATCCTTCCTAGGTACAGTTATCTGGGTGATCTAGAAAGAGTAGAACAACAGGATTTTCAGGGGAAAAGGGAAGTCTCGGGAGGAATCCTGGAAAATTATAACTTCCAACCTGATGGAGACAGTCCATAGCATGCAGTGGAGTGATGAAGATAAAGATTTCGCAGGGACGAAAAAAAAATAGCAGAGGTCTGGGGCCTGGATAAGGGAGTCAATAGTGAACTTCACCAAAAACCCAAAGTCTGCAGAGTGGAGATCCCGATATCATGCCCCCCCCCTCACGTCAAATGTTTAAAGTAAATTTTTATGGCACTGCCAAAGGAAACCCAGGGGAGGCGAGATATGGAGGGGTTTGTCGAAACGATAATGGAGAAATATTACAGGTCTTTTATGGCAACTTAGGGAACGATACCAATAATTTTGCGAAGTTGGAAGGGATGATATAGGGTGTCCAAATCGCTATCAGGAATGGGTGGCTGCTGGCGGTAGTCGAAGGGGACTCCCAGGTCCTCATCCACATGGCTCAACAGATGGAAAATGGCAAGTTAGTAGAGAAGGTGGCATCCAGCTAGAATCTTGTGGGGAGATTGGAAGACCTTCGATCGCTGATCATGATGTACCCGGCGCTATCCTTTCACCACGTTAGGAGAGAGGCTAACTAGGTAGTAGAATTAATGGCTAACGTCAAGGTCTCTGACGTTAGGGCCAGTCAGAGGGGACAACTTGATGAATTTGAGGAAGAGCAGTGGATGCCCAACTACTGTCAACTTGCAGCTCATGATGGGGGTGACAGGACATATGAGTGAGGAACGCGGCTGGGATAGAGGCTGCAAGGTTCTCCCACGGGTCGTCTTCGTTAGTGCATGCTCCGCAGGAGGTCTTAGATCAGGGAAATCCGAGCGTATCCTTATCACATTAAGAGAAGGTATGAAGGAGACATGGAGAGGAACGAAGGTGCAGTCTCCACATGGGCAGGTGATGTAGTTGTGATGAAGACACTAACATGAAACCCCATGCGAGGTACGGGGACGAAAGGAGGCTGGATTTGGGTCATCATTGCCTGGGATGGAACCATTAATCCTTTAATGGGAGGATTGATTATTTATTTGACGAAGGATGCTGAGGTAACTTTAAGTGACCAGGGTAGAGCTCAAGCTAGAGTGCTAAGTTTAGACGGGGATTTTAGGAGAGGAGGAGGAACGACTGTTAGAGTGGAGAGCAAAGTTGAGCATGGTAAAATGGCCCCGCCTCGTGGTGGTCTAGGGAAACCAGGGGGCAACACGGGTGTGACAGGTAATCAGGGAAAAGGCCAAGATTGCAGTTGGAAGGGGAAGAGGGCAGCGACTAGGGCCTAATCGTAGGCTCAGGCTACGATGGAGGCATTTAAAGACCGAATCCCACTCATATCCAGACTTGCAATGGAGAATGTGGAAAAGGCCCTCTTGGATCAGGTCAAGGCTATGCCAATTGAGGAGGTTCATGAGGAGGTGGAAGGGTGGGTCTCTTATCCAGGGTCCACGGTGGGTCATGCGTCGGCCCATGATTGTCTGGTGATGATCTACTGGGTCCTTATGAACCTGATTGCTCAGGCGAACCTTATGTCTGCGACCAAAATAGAGGAGAAGATGACGAAGATGCTGGCGAAGAAGGAGGGTGACGAGGAGTCGGTGAAAGCATGGAAGGAGCATAACGAAGAATGTAGGAAGATCCTGAACAAGGTGGAAGCTCTCAGCACGGACTGTCGCCTCACGCACAAAAAGGTGGACCAGATAGCATCCTGCTTGGGGATTGCTTTATACTATCCGAGGATGGAGCGGCTCACAGCGGGCGGGAATGGGCGACGTGCTAGCAAGAGGAATGTTGGCGCAAATCCAGTGTAGCATAGTGCAGAGGCGGTTTTGCGTCCGAGCGGACACTGTCAGTCTGGGGGCCTTTTTCGAGATCCCTTGGTGCTCCCCTAAGGCATGTTGACGTCTTTCTTTTTGCGGTCTATTTATGATTAAGGTGGTAGCAACGTCAGCTTATAGGCTATTTTAGGCAGTGTTCATTTTATGTTTTTAGTTAGTAGGAAGCTAGACATGGTAAGAATATCAGGGATTGAGATCTCCACAGTGGGAACACTCCCGACTTTTGGGTGGGGGAACTCAAGGAAGTTTGAATGTAATTGGGATGGGTAAGGTCTGGTGCGGGTCGTATAGGACCTACCGTTTTGGTGGTCTTTATGTAAGCAGTTTTTAAGCAATAATATAACTTTTACTTACAAAAAAAAAACCTATAAAAAGTTGGTAACCAAATATTGTAATTCCAGACATGGTCGACGCAGAATGTGTGCCTCAAACATGATGAGTAAAACATACATCTATATAAACTGAGATTGCAATAAGTGTAAAGATATCGATGAAGGGTTGAATCCCGATTCGATCCACAACAAACTAGAAGTCTACGAAATATACTATGTACTGTAAGTAGCTACAAACTTAACACTTAGGGTAAAAAGTATTTAAATTTTTTTATAGGTAATCCCATGATGAGGTTGAATTCTGGGAAATCTTGTTATAGTTAGAAATAAATAAGAGCTTAGATATAGCATTTTCAAAATGAACAATACAATACATATACAAAAAATGAAAGAGTATTTTTATTAATGATTAAGGGAAACCTTGTAAAAAAAATTATAATAATGATGCGAAGCTAAGCCATGACAATAGAAGGGTTTAAACCCTAAACCCAAAAGGGGTGATACAAAAAAATGAACAGAGGTGAGCCATGCTATCCAATATGATTCTGAGACTGGATGAAAAAGTGCTCGAAGTACCTTTTCAGAGGGACTTCGCTCCTCGTCTCTTGGTTAGGGTCATAGCATAAGAACTTGCGGAAACACACCAATGGTGTAAGTATGATGTATGGAGATAAATAAGTAATGCAATAAACAAGAAAATTGTTTAAGCATTGTAAACTTATCGCCATATCTCAAAGCGAGAGCAGGGGCCCAATTGAGGGATCCCTTGTAACAACAACTATATCTACATGCCAAATAAAACCATGACCATTGGTAGGCTAGAAATGAATAAGACCAAAATATCACGTAATCAAATACAATATAATTGAGCTTACCTTCCAAATTCAAGACGCAGAAGGAGGATGAGACAACCCTAGTGGATACCTTACATCAAAGAGCCCCACCATTAGTGTCAAGTAACAATTCAAACCCTCATCAAGATTAACTGAAGGTAAGAAACTCAACATATATAATAATAACTATAACCATGACCAAAATACTAGTCACATACCACTATTGCAGTGAGAGAGCTGATCTCTCAGAGCCGACTGAAATTGAGGGCACAAGCCCAAAAACAACTATATAAAACAAAATGGTGCAACAAAGAAAGTGGGACGGGTTAAAGTGGGGAGGAGATTTAAAACCAAAAGCATGTTAATGCAACCACCAACATTCCTAAATGTAATTAATAAGGGGTACAATGTTTTAATGTCAAACGATAGATTTGGAGATAGTCTCCATGCCACCATGACATCAAACCTCTGGACTAACAGTGCAAGCATGACGAAGTTATCCAGAGTGGTCACGAAAACTTAGAGCTTGATTCACACCAAGAATAACTTATGTGATGTGGAGTTAAAACATAGTAAATGCAATGAGACCGTAACCGTCATGCATGGATTCGACTAATGTTTCTACCGGCAAACCTCTCCCTTTTTTTTAGGAAGAAAAAATCCTGTCCTTGATATTCTATTAAGAATCAAAGGGAATCTAATGTGCCATCCCAAAACATGGGTTACATCCAAATATTACAAACAGCTCATACATGAACAAGTCACCACACAACAAGTTACAGTGGGGGGGATCAATAGCAGATCGATAGAAATAAAGTTCCCATCAGTAAAAAATATCTCACCATACCATATCTACTGTGGACCAAAGAGTACGGAGCAGCAATCTAAAGGAGCCCGCTCCAGAAACATCAAAAAGGTGCAAGAATAAGGGAGTAAGCTCCCGCACCAGGCTCAAAAGAGCTAGAAAGTGTCACGGGTGACCAAAAAGTCATCAATAAATTCAGAGAAACAACCAAAACCAGGAGCCAATGAAAGAGCAGTTTTAGAGAGGCGTTCTGCAAGCTGATTGTGTTCATGGTAAATATGGCTGAATGACAAATTTGGAAAGCATGTGCATAGCTTTCTAGTTTCCCTACACCAGTGGAAGAGTTCTGGAGGGGAAAGAGAAGTGGAACCCTTTTCCCAATTTATGATGACTGATGAGTCACCAAAAACATGGAGTGAGGGAATCCCCATCATTTGGGATGTAAGCAGAAGAGCCCATAGGCCAACCAATTCTGCTTTTGTGTTGGTATTATTTCCCACCCCCAGCTCAAACTCGAAGGAATGTGACTCATTCATGTGCAAGCAGTATCCAACTCCACCCATATAATTTGCAGAAGCCCCATCAAAATATCCACACGGATAGACCAGGATAGGACCAGGACCAACAACTCTTGTCGTTTTTACCTTGATTGCCGGAGGACAATACAATTGCAAGGAGTATGTGATTTGATGTATTAAGTCTAGGACATACAACTTTTTCCCCTAAAAAATAAGGAATTTCTGAGCTTTCCAAATGGCCCACATAGTGTGAAAAGGAATATAGCATCATGCTGAGTGTTTGGAGAAGCTAACAATCCAATTTTCCAGAAACATACCAAGATTATTAGAATGGGATGATGAAGGAATATGGAACTAATCGCATAAGAGAGACAGGATGTTCTTCCAAACAGTACAATGTGAAAAAATATGCTGAACATACTCCTCATCAGCATTGCAGAGAGCACATATACCCAGACCAGCCCAACCTTGTTTCTGGAGGTTATCCCATGTAAGAATTTTATCCCTCAAAGACAGCTAGACAAAACAACTAATTTTCCTTGGTAGTGAGCTGGAACAAATGTAAGTAAGTAACCTACTTCCAGACGGGGGAGAAAAAGATTTGACAATGCTATCATAAACCAAATCTGCAGAGATTGATCCATCATGCTTATTGTATGCCCAAATCAAGGCATCAGACTGAGAAATGATTCAGATTCCACTGAGTTCCAGACCCCTCGTATGGGAACCCTAATGATCGGATCTATGAAAATAAGAACATCAAGTCCATTTCCCACCTGCCAGGAAAGACTTCTACCTAGCCAAGGAAGAGTTTGTAAGAATCCCTTCCAGATAATAGAGACCCCACGAGTGCTGAAGTTTATACCTCTGATCCATACCACCACCGAGAGGTTCTTCATATATTTGCTAATGAGAACCTGATGCCATAATCCATTGTTCAGAAGGACCATCCAAAAATTCTTAAGTCTCAAAGTAATGCTAAACCAGTGCAGGTTCTTAATACCCCATCCCCCATTCTCTTTCGGCCAGGAGAGGCTTTGCCAATTCACTAGATGATACCTGCATTTATTGAAAGAGGATCCCCATAAAAAGGCAAAGGTAATGCTCCTTATCTTGTGCAAAACATAAACTGGAATCAGAGCTAATCCAACCCAATATACCGGGATGCTAGTTAGCACAGCTTGGACAAGAATCAAACGACTGCTGAGTGAGAGCAACTTGTGTGTCCAGTGACAAATCCTGTTCTCAAATTTCTGAATCAACCAATTCCAACCACTGACCCTATATCCCAAGGGTTTGATAAAATAACCAAGATACTTAAAACCATAGGCAATAGGCTCCATCTTATAGGGCAAGACCCAGGCAATGTCGGAGAGAATATCAACATCCATATTACTGTGAAGAAAGCACGATTTGTCCAAACTAATGCACATCCCTGAGGCCTTGCAAAAGGTACTAAGAATAACATCAAAGGAAATCCACTCTTGTAAGGTGCCAGTACCCAGTAGGATCACATCATCCACAAATAGGAGATGTGTAAGGGCAAGCGAAGAAGAGACCTTAATACCTCTAATGAGACCATGATCCCTAGCATATGAGATTAAGAGGCTGAGCCCTTCAATGACAAGGATGAAGAGCAATGGAGATAAAGGCAGCCTTGTCTGATGCCACGAGAAGCTGAAAAGAACTTCGAGGGGGTACCATTTATAAGGACAACAAAATTTGCAGAAGTGAGGTATCCCATGATCCAATTAACATCCAGGAGGGGTACCCCAATCTGGATTAGAATGAGTTGAATGTAGGACTAGTTCCCACGATCAAAAGCCTTAATCAAATCCAATTTGAGGATAAGTGCACTAGTATTCTTGGATTTCACAGTATGGAGGGTCTCTTGAACAATGCCAATAGGTTCAACAATTTGACGGTTTTTAAGAAAACCATACTGTTCCAAGGATATGTGGGAGTCCAGGAAATGCTTAAGCCTAACAACAATGAATTTAGAGATCAGTTAGTATAGCAGGTTACACAAGGAGATAGGCCTGAAATCAATAAAGGAAGAAGGCTTATCTTTTTTAGGAATCAAAGCTAGGAAGGTAGAGTTCAAAGAGGGAGGGATAAAGCCTGAAACCTTAGCATATTCAATAGTAGACAATAAATCATTCCCCAGTAGATCAAAAAAGTATAGGTAGAACTCAACAGGCCATCCATTCGGTCCGAGAGTCCTATCTTTTTTGAAATATTTTAAAGCAAACTCAATCTCCAACAAAGAAACAAGGCATATGAGGCTAGGGGCATTCTCATTGGAGATCATGGAGGGGTATAGCATGACAACCCTAAGCTGATCCAACAAGCAGGTTTCCTTATTGTCCTAGAAAATGTGAGCGAAATGTCTCTGACCCAGCTCCTTAAGGGAAGACTCATCCTCAATGCAGTTGCCATCATCATCATTAAGAGACCAGATCATATTTTGGTTCCTTCTTCCTGATGCTATCGTATGGAAATACTTAGTGTTTGAGTCCCCCAACAGAGCCCATTTAGCTCTACTTTTAAGTTAGCAAGTCATAAGATGGTGCTCCAAAATCTTTTTCTTTTTGGATCTAAGAAGAGTCAAAGACTTCTGATCCTCAAGGGATAGGATTCCAGAGGAGGAACCCGAGAGAAGGGTACCTATATCCGTTTCCAATCGAATCGAATCAGACTCCATAGTAGATCTTTTATCTTTTATCCATCCTTTTACCTCCTGCTTGAGTGTATGGAGTTTGTGAGTCAAAAGGTCTAAATCAAGAGCAATGGCCCTAGGGTGTAGTTCAGACCATCTCTCAGATAACCAAAGGGTAAAATCTGGATCATTGAGCCATGATCGGTTGAATTTGAAAGGGTAGTTACAGGACCCCCGTTGCTTGTCCCACTCGAAGCAAATCAGAAAGTGGTTTGAGATATCAGCATGGTGTGTCCACACTTGATGAAACTTTAAGGAAGGGATCAAGGAGGAGGAAATTAAGAATCAGTCTAATCTTTTACTAATGCCATTGGTTCCAGCTCGTCCATTTCTCTAGGTAGGCCCAGCATTGGGAGGAGCTATATCAACAAGTCCAACATAATAAAAAAGGAGCTGGAAGTGAGAGGAGAGGGGATCAAGTGAAGCCTTTTGCCCCCAAGTCTCAGAAGCTTTCATGGTCAGATTAAGGTCTCCACCCAGTATAAGGTTAGGTATGCTGAGAAGACCCCCTCTGTGGACTTTTTCCCAGAAATGATCTTGATTTTGATAGGGGCCATAAACATTAAGGATAGCTAAGGGAGTAGACAGACCACGAAAGGAAGCCTTTACCAAGATGCCTGCACAAGTCTCAAAGGAACGACATCTGACCCTATGAGGGTTCCAGGCCATGAGTAGCCCACCCGAGAGGCCAAACGCACTGATGGCACAAAATTCCCAACTGGGTAAGAGTTTTGAGAAAGCATGGAGAGCAGGATAAGAACTGCACATGGTATCCTGTAGGAGAATCATATCCGGACCCATCGAAAGGAAGAGAGAGCAGAGGCTGAGTTGTTTGGTCTTGCCTCCTAGACCCCTAACATCAAGAGACAGGATCTTCATTAAGGAACAGTTGGGAGGGGAGACGACGCTCTAATTCCCCAGGAGGAGAAACCTCTTGTAGCATCTTTAATGAAAACCGAGAGAGGAATATAGGGAGGAGAAGCAGAGGAAAGGTCCCCCATCGTCCTATCCTTATTTTTTTTTCACGACAGTCACATTCTCAAAGAGGATAGATTTCAGGTGAAGGGTAGAAGGGGAAGAAGGGGTAGAGGTGGAGAAAATAGACAATGATTTTTGGAGAGTAGGGTCAGAGAAGGAGGGGGAGGTGATAGGACTATAGGGAGACGAAGGAAGAGCAGGTGGAGTGGTAGAGATAGGGAGAGGTGGAAAATCCATAAGGGAGGTTAAAGAAGGCACATTCGGTGAAGGGATGAGGTTTGCGATGGGAGGAGGAGGTGAACCAAGAGAAATATCCTGTGCGCATACCAAGAGGGGCGAAGAAGGTTCAACATGTGAGACTGAAGGAGGAGCAGGAGCCAAAGTAGGTATAATGGGAAAAACTGAGGCCAGAGCATGTTTAAAATCATATAAAGCATCAAGAAGAGAGTCAGAAACATCTTCGAAAAGAGAGAGTGATTGTGAGTAAATACCAAGTTTGGGGTGTCCTGGTGCAATGGGGGCAACCGGTCCAGATGCAGCAGGAGAGCCATCCATACTCAAGCAATATCTCTCATTCTGAAAATATGGGCAGGATCTCCGAAGATGTCCAGTATCATGGCATCTATTGTAGCAGAATAGGACGTGGAGGTAATCTAGTTTTTGTACGAGAAGACATTCTTTGCAATGAATCTCAAGCTTAGTAGGTAACCCATGCGAGATGTCTAGTTCAACAAGTACCCGAGCCATCCTTTTTTCAAAGGCAAGATGGAAATCCTCATCCACTGCCACAAACCTACCAATCGAATTGGTAATGCCTTCCATTATGTGCTTATTCCAAAGAGGAAAAGGCAAATGAGGGAGTAAGACCCAAAGGTGGCGCTTCGTGACCCTTTCCCTGAGAGGGTCGAAATGGGAGTGCCAACACCTCAATACCAGAGATCCCGATCCAATGCGCCAAATTCCATCGAGGATGCGTAAAGTGTGAGCCTCCTCCAAGAACACAAAGGCAATCCAGCCATTGGATAATAGGCTGATGGTCGAAATGTAGTCAATAAGAGGTTTCCAATGCTCAGTGGCCTAGCCGACCCAAGCCTTTTTTCCCATTCTGCAGTCTTCCAACCTCCCAATTAAGGTTCGAGAGCACAGTGATGAAACCCTATCCATGAAGATATCATGGTAGAGGATGAAACAGAAGTGCCCCTCATGGGTTTTAATACATTTAGCATGTTGCTTACGACGCTAGCGCGAGGGATCCCCCAGGTCAGCCATGAAAGAGGCCCACACAAGTCAACCCTGAGCATGCAAGGCTAACCACTGGAGCCCAAAACCTTGACCACCGGAGTCAGTCACTGGAAACTGATCAAACCAAATAATCGTGAATTCGACCACCAGAACCAGTCCACCAGGAGCAAACCAAACCAGGACCACAAGCAGAGTAACCTGAGTCAACCCCCAGGTTGTGGTACAGGGACAAAACCCCACAGACCGTAAAGAATAAAGAATAAGAACCCCAGAAAACCGCCGATCGAACAGAAAGCGCAAAAGGGAAGGCCACATAAAAAGGACAGCGTGCGAGATAAGGAACCCACAAGACCCAGAAAAAACAAACCCCAAGTCCCCAGGGGCATCCGCGGAAATAGCAGAAGTCAACCCAACTCGTGTCGACAAGGTCAGCAAGAAGCCTAGAAACAGGCAACGTGAAATCCCATGCAAGGTTGATGAACCCAACAAAACCATAAAACCATAGAGGTAGCAAAAAAAAAAAATGAATCCTTCCCACTTTTTTTCCTTGGTTGGTACTAGTCCCCCAATATAGGGGAGGGACTCCAAGAGTGCCACCGTTTGAAGGGAAACACCAACCCAAGAGGACCAAAAACCCAACAAGCAGCCGACCCACAGGATAAGAGAAGAACAAGACCAGGGAAGTAGACAGTAAGTGTAGCGGCTGCCACAGGAGAAGCTCCCGAAAGGGCCAGAATATGGGAAAATACCGCCGTGTTTTTCCTAAAACAAAGCACCAACCAGGCTCCATTGCAGCCCCTAAGCCAAACTCTATCAATGAGTATTTCCCTTCAGTTAAGGTTTCCAATTGATCAACATCGAGAACCAAAGTCCACCATCAATGCACTTACCATGTCAACGCACATTAATCAAAGTCCACCATCAAAGCCCAAGAGCTAAGTTCACAAAAGGAGCATTATGTAATGTTGTTCCTGATGCAAACCTCTCCCTTAGACTATAGTTGTAAGCAGTTACCGACACAAGTGAGGTACACGAATTCAAATAAGCAATGCTTAGGGGGCACGATAATGTGCTCACACGTAGTACTCAACCCCCCTCTTTTAATCAAGCAAACTATATTCAGATGGTGGGTACAAAGTGCCAAATGAATAACATACTTGGTAAAATATATAACCGCGAATCCAAAGTATTTATGTAGGCATGCAAAGTATACCATAGCCAATATGGTATAAGAATTAATTAATAAATAAACATTTGTACATGATAAATGGGCAGAACATTATGTTTGGTAGGCCACGTTAGGTATGCCAATAAACATAGGTATTAGGAAGTAGGTATGTGATTCCATTTTACTAAGTACTCCTTAAGGAGATACTAACAACTAACTATGGTAGTAATATCATCAACCAGAAATAATAAACTAAGTTAAAGGATTACAAGAAGTAATGATAGTGATGACAATCACTAGAACTAAAATAGCTATGGTCGGAAAGTAACCAAGCAACGAAAAGATAAATATAGAATGGTTATGCTAACACTCTCATACATAAATTATAAATTTTTTAAGTCATGATTTTAAGGGATGCTATAGTATCCTAGGCTGTTGTCTTTAGAAATATCGAGGGAAAAAAAACCTAATGCAAGTCTATCACGGATTTATTCTCCTTTATTACTTTGAAAGTGTTTTTTTAAAATTTGTACTAGGCGAATTAACAACTAGGATAGGGCCAATAATCGCGTGACATGAGTCCAGGGGTACAATCCTGTCCTCTAATGCTACATCCCTAGGTGCAACCACTGATCCTGCCACAATGGAGCACATGTTATCTGGGATTTGAATTAGCGACCTATTACAAGGCTTACACAGACTTTGTCAACTGGTCTACACTCTGACTAACATTTTAGTTTGAAATTTACCAGGATTTTTTACCAATTTTTAGTGATCTTTCAGTAGAAAATTGTTTTGAAGTGCTTTAATGATGCTATACGCCCTAGAATAAATTTGTTGCTTGATGAAAAATAAATTTATTGATCCGCTTGGAAATTTATAATATGGTTGGATAATGATAATGATGATATATAGTTTGGAATGATATAGAATACTAGTATGTCAAGGATCATGCCTAGTTTAATGGGAAACCATTTACCATGGATAAAATTCTTTATAGCAAATGAGAGAAAAATCATAGGTGTTAAGTTTGTCTTAATTGCTTAGATGATATCTTAAAACAATTTTCACTAGTAGGATCACTTGAAAGAAAAACATGCACAGTAACACAAAGAACACAAGTATTTTCCTCGGGGAAACCATAAGGGAGAAAACCCTGCAAAAATTCCCTAGTACAGGACTCAACGAGAGCAATGTAAAAACCAAACAACTGCTTCTCTCTTCATTCTGGCGCACTTGTTCTTATCTCTATTGCAAACTTTCTTGAGTAAGTGTGTACAAATAAAGGGGAGCACCTGCCTATTTATATTTGTCACTTCACTTGACCTAGGACCTAACATAAGTGACTTTTCTAACTAACAGGGTTGACTTGTCTAGCAAGACACTAAAAATAATATTTATTATAATGAAACTTGGGTACTATTGACCTGACTTACATCTAGAGGTTTACATTGATTCTTTCAATGAATCTTACATGGCCAAACTCATATCCTGATGGAGGAATACAATCAATATATTTGGAATACCTTCTGAAGTTACAATACCTTAACACTCCCTCTTAACTTGGAAGGTATTCAACCAAGGTAGTAACTACTAACACAACTGTACATCTGACTAGTGAGTCTCTATATGTCATAGGAAGTTTTGGAACACCATCATACATATTCATCATCGATCTCAACTGGATCATCTTCTACAACCTCAATATGTAAACACTGGATCATCTTCTGTCACATCAGTATGTGGATATTGAATCATCTTCTGTCACATCCGTATGTGGATACTAAATCATCTTCTACAACATCGGTATGTGGACATTGAATCATATTCTACACCATCGGTATGTGGATACTGAATCATATTCTACATCAGTATGTGGATACTGAATCATCTTTTGTCACATCAGTATGTGGATACTGAATCATCTTCTACAACATCGGTATGTGGATACTGAATCATATTCTACACCATCGGTATGTGGATACTGAATCATATTCTACGTATAATGGATCATATTCTACAACATCAGTATGTGAATACTAGATCATCTTCTGCAACATCAGTATGCGAATACTGAATCATCTTCTGCAACATCAGTATGCGAATACTGAATCATCTTCTGCAACATCAGTATGTAAATACCGAGACATCATTAGCATGTTAGTGCTAAAAAAAACATCAATAAATGCTAGATCATCATCTGCATTACCAGGATACAGATGCTGGAAAATCATCATCATCAACATAAAAATGTTGAAACAACATCATCATGATAAACATAAAAATGTTGAAACAACATCATCATCATCAGTATATAAATACTGAATCTATCTCATAAATCATCTCAACAGTCATCTCATCAATCATAAGTATGAAAATACTGAACCTACTACATCAATATAGGAATACTGAAACTATATCAACAATAATTTCATCAACATCATTATGAAAATAATAAACCTGCTACATCAATATAGGAATATTGAAACTATCTCAACAATCATGTCAACAATAATATCAACAATCATCAATATTAAAATACTGAAACCACATCTTTCCCACTAACTATCTCGAAGAAATATCTTGGTGAGTTCTCTGGTATATCCATATGGGCATTTTGTCTAACTTACTAACCCTTTTGAGTCAACAAGCCTAGTCATATAGATGGATCTTCCTGAGGACCAACAAGCCTTGTTCTGTCTTACTAACCCACTTGGGCTAAACCGGTCTGGCCAAACATACTAATTCCCCTAGGATCAACTGGCCTCGTCTAAATTACTAACCCTTTCAGGTCAAGAATCCTAGCCAAAATTACCCTACTCTAGGCTGAGCTACCACCACCGCATCCTTCTACCATCTTCTTTCACTCCCTCCTTCGAGGGAGTTCCTTTCGGACTATGGAAAGATTGTCTCGAAACAATTCAAACTTTACACGAGATAGAGGCTTAATCAAAACATCTACCACTTGTTCCTCTGGAGGAACATACTTGAGCTTTACAACTCCCTTATGTACCATATCCCAGATGTAATGATATCTAACTTCGATATGTTTCGACTTGTCATGAAATACCGGGTTTTATGTCAACTTAATACAACTCTGATTATCACAAAGGTTATCAATAATATCTATCTCTGCATTAAATAATCCTGTCAAAATCTTGTGAAGCCATACCGCTTCACTACAGGATGAACATGCTACAATGTATTTAGCCTCTGTCATGCTATGTGCAATACTGGACTGATTTATATTGAACCATGAGATCATGCCTGATCCTGAACTAAAACAACATCCTAAAGTTCTCTTTCTATCTTCGACACTTCCTGCCCAATCTGAATCTGTAAATACATGTAATCTGATCTCACCACTTGATGCATATCTGAGACCATATTCTAAAGTCCCCTTTAGATACCTCATCACATGTTTTGCTCCAACTAGGTGAATATGTTTGGGGTTCACCATATATTGACTCTGATTTTTTACAACAAAACATATATATGGTCTTGTATTGGTTAAGTACATCAGAGAACCTGTTAGCACCGGGATTGAACCTAGAGGTTGGTGGAAAGGGCTCTCTCTTTGGAAACAACAGAACCACTTTAGACTGCGCCTCTGGCCCAACATAGTCAGAGAGGGATCTCTCGTTTACTTACCAAATTTACTCACGCAATATATTCAATCGAGAAGGGTCAGGAGGTCAGAATCCTGAATAAGGAAGGTATGTTGATATAAGGTGTAGGTGGGACGATCAGAGAGGGGGACCATTGGGAAATGGAGTTGAAAATCTGGGTATGGAACATATTGCAGGAGGTAAAGAATTATAGAAATTTACATACAGAGGCAAGATAGCCGCCCATCTTTCAATCAGAATATATTTAGTAGGTGATTAGTAGATGAGAGGAAACAACCCATCACGCAGAGCATTTATAGGATGATTTCTGCATGAATTTAGAAGAAAGCTTTAGTAGATATCTGAAACAACAAACGGAGCATAGAATGTAGGAATTCCAAACTGTTATACACTTATTTTAGACATGAAATAAACTAACAAACTAGAATGAAAACAGGATAAACATTCACCTAGGGAAGTTACATATTGAAAGAAAAGACGACGCAGTAATCTCTGCCATGAAAGATTATCCTTGCTCTGCAATTTTATTCATATCACAAAAAAACAGAAACAAATTACAATGGAGAGCCTCGGCCCTTGAAAGTTTCCCAACCCACCTCTATATCCCTCTACAAAGAGTATATTTATACTATCTTAGACCTGAGACTAATCTCCGAAACAAAACCTAAAAACTGTTTCCAGTCACAATCAGACAATAACAGTTTTGAGAATGTGGTACTATTGCCATGGTTTACAAATATTAACAGACATTATGGAATTTTCGCGCATGGTAATTGGACTGACAGCAGTACAGAGTTTTCTTCATTCAAGTAACTTGGTATCAAAATGATCATTATATCACTTGCTGGTGGTCTGTTGCTGACTCGGACTGCTCTTGACGTGTCTTTCTGCTTCCTTTGACTAGCCTGCCTTCTTCAAATCATGGTGCTCAAAGGCTGACAAGAAACCCTGCGCTCTGGTACTCAGCCATTTTGCAGCTCCTCTCTCGTCTGGTAACACTGTTATAGGAGGGGATTGGAAAAAGGGTGGCCCTGCATTTGACGATGATAAGCCTCTGGAATGGCTTATCATTATTTTACAGCTCTCTACCTCCGATGAGGAGGGTTCTCTCATAGGCTACGCAGCTGGGTGTGGGTTTGACCTTCTCCTCGCCCATGGTAAAGTTGATAAGTGGAGATTATAGGGGCGGTGATGAAGGCTTCAGACCTCTACTATCCCAAACCGAGTATTTTCTCCAATAGATTAGCGACCGTGGAGTGTAGGGACTTTGGAGGCCATGACTGGAACTAGAGGTGTCGGAGGGACGTCCCTGGGATGTAAAAAACCACGCACAGCGCTAGCGAAGGTAGGGCTGTGTGGAAACAAGTGAATCTCCCTAAGTGCTTAACATCTGTGCCTCGATGGTTGGTGATTTCCCAGTGAAGATAACCAGGACGATGAAGAAACATAATTTTATGTTCGCCAACCATCATTATCCCCTGTTGAACTAGCTTCTCAAACCACACAGCCATTCCTGTCTATGAAATAACTCAAAACTTCTCGTAATTCAACCTTTCTGGTCTATCTCTCATCGTCTACCCATTTCTATGCTTCAACAACTTCGGAAGGCGGTGCTATATAGGGCAAGATGAATTGACCTAGAGATGGATGTACACTTGAATACCAGTCATCGTAACAATAACATGTGTGACACCTGGGTGAGGATCTTCTCCTCTGATGTTCAGTTATCTTATTGGCTATGGATAAGAATTTAAGCACTTTCCCGCATGGATGCTCAATTGGTTTAAAGCATTTGGATCTGACCTTTATTTCCCTTTCACCTACAGTGATGGTGGCGCTTGAGTGGATTTAGTTCGTGACATCTCTTTGCTTCATGTAGAGGCCAGATTCTTCACTTCAAAAAACCTGAACTTCCTGCTTCCTTACTATTTTTTCTACATAAGCTACGTGCCAAACCTATGGAGTCGGGAAAGCTGGTGACATTGGACACGATCTCTGCCTTAGGCCTATCACAAATGGCGTCAGGGGAATCAATTAGTCTATCGAGAGTCAAATCATGTATGTGAACGTCCCTTCTACTGTCAGATCTGTCATGGATGTCACAACAAAAATTGAGCCCAAAATCCGACACCTTGCATGTCTGGAATTCGACACTTCCCTGTCGCATCTTCGACACATGCACTTTTTTTGGTCGCCGATGGAATACCGTTGGATATTCGATGTGTTTTCAATGCTGGTGGAATATCTGAGATAACCATGGTGTCATATATTCGACAGTTTTCTATTTCAAAGTGTCACTAAAAACTTGCAAAAACCGTCGAATATCCGACACTTGAAGGTTTGGCCTTCCGACGGGCTAAAGTGTCGGAGGCATGGCAAATCCATCGGTGGTTTTTTGGAAAGTGTCGAATATTCAATGGGAAAATGTCGGTTGATCATCAGTTGAAGGTGTTGGAGCTTCAATAAAAGCATTGGAACGACGTCGAAAACGCAACGCCTAGTGGTAGAATTAGCAAAAAAAAATGGACAGATTTCCATTCAGGAAGCGGTGTAGTGTACTTCAACATATCACACCCATATATATGGACAAATAGAAATAGTACATAAAGGTTTAGGAAAACATTTGAAATTTCAAGTTAGAGAAAAGATGAAGCAGTGGGATCAAGTTTTGGTGCATACAGAGTCTGTATACAATAGTTGTGTAAATAGGTCAACAAAATGTTCATCATTGAATTTTATGCATCAAAATAATCTAAGAAGTGTTTTATATATGATATATTTTCACTCAACATGTCCAAATGAGTGATGATATAGAATCATTTTGTCAAAAATATAAATAAAATGCATGCTCAAGTCCAAGTCAACCGAAGGACTAAAATGTAAAATATAAGTAGTTTGTGGATGCCCAATGGAGATATAAATCACTTGAGAAGAACTTAGGACATTAAAAAGGATAGACAAATAATTTAGTTGTCAATTAATGATCTATATTTATGCAGGAACGCAATAGAATACACACAGAACCATAGAAACAAATATGCAGTGGAAATAACACTTCATTTCATTAATCAATAACTGAAACTTGTTTACATACAGAATGGAAATGAACTAGCTAGAGTGTTGGTAGCTTATCTTTGAGAAGAGATGTGGCAACTACGTGCCTCTAAACTCTCTCCATTACAATGAGGCTCGAAGGCCTATATGTTATTAAGAAACAATGGAAACCCTATACATCCAAAAACCTAACCCTAGGAGGTGAAACTCCAGAATGTGGGCCCCGTTGGGTAACTTGGTACATTAATTTCCTGGGGTCGTAACTTTAGCATACTACCTTCGTTTGACGTGCATGATACATCGTTAGAAAGATCTGTTTAAGGACTACATCCATAAAAAACAACACTAAGTCTGGAATGGACTCATATTTTCCCAACCATTCGATGCCGAAAAAACGTCGTTTAGGGCCTCAAAACGGCTCCGGAAGTTTAGGACCCGAAAACTGCCAAAAATAGTAAATTGTGCTAGAATTAATGAAACTGGAAAACTGAAAGAAAAAATGGTGGGGGTCCAAGTGGAATAGGTGGGTGGCCACCGATATCCTCCTGGATCAATTAAAGATAAGGGCCATAGAGAAGTGTTTTTATTTACAAATAAATTCATAAATGCAATAAAGGATACCAAGGAGTGTTATGAAATGGTGCAAATAAGAGTCTTATATGGCACACAGTCCAATAATGTTGAAAAATGTGACACTAAGAAGGAAGTATTAGTATAATTGAGTATAATGCTAGAAGGATATGTTGATATTACACATGAGATTCCAAGCAGGTTTCCTCCAAAGAGGAAGATTGGGAACACGATAGACATAATTAATTCATCCATGTATGTACATGTTTCAGTAATTACTCTTCTTCATATTACACCATTTATCCTTCAAGTTAAATGACATACACAACTTGTCAAGTATTGCTTTCTCATGTTCCAATATCCATTTCCATGCGATTACATTGGTTTATCTCACTGGAAATATCTGCATACTTTTCTTTATGAAGAAAAACTTCCCTCAAAATGAGCCAGTTGGATTCTATAGCATATTACTGAGTTTTTTGGTAAGCTGGAAGGGCTGTTTTGTAAGAGCGTACATGGAAATCAAAAGTTTCACCTAGAATGGTAGATGCATATTATTTTAAATATGCATCATGCATGGAAATCACACATTGCAATAGTACAATGATCCTCTTTTGTACATTTGAAACAAATTTTTTCACACGAACAAATTGATGTAAATAACTTTTCAATGTTTCAATAGGATATTTCAATCACCTTTCAATGTTTCAGTAGGATATTTCTCTAGTGTATAAATACAAGTTTTTTGATACTATGAATAACAACACAATTGCAGCAAGCATTAAAAAGACAAAAATGATAAATTCATTTTCTCTAAGAAAGAAGGATTGAATTTAATTTCCATTGAGTAAGACCAAATATTTGGTGTAGAAATAAATTCCTAAAAGGTAGGTCCCTTAAAATATGAATACATTCACATGAATCATGATAATCTATGGAGATACCCATCAAACTTTTATCACACAAATACAATGAACCAAACTTATGCAAAAAAACCTATTCATGTTATTGTCTACGACATATGGGAGATCTATATCGGAAGTATAGGTTTTCCTTATTGGTTTTGAAATAATGATTGCTAGGAAGTGGCCCCAACATCATGATAATCTAAAGAATTAATTACACTGACAAACACAATATAAATGGTAAAATTCATGAATATAGTATCCCCAATATGTCGAGGTAAGCAAGATATGGTTGATCAAAACAAAGATACTATTATTTGTTTTGTGTGTGATACCTTTCGATCATTCTCGAGGGACTTTCATGTTGTTTCATTAGGGTTCAACTATATATCTTTCATACTACAAAGATAGCATATCAATTTATAATATGAGCATTATTGAACATTCGTTGATTGCTTGAGCATACAAGCATCATATGTGTCACACCCCTGTGGTTTATATTATTTTATCATGCATAGACCTAGAAAACACCACTAACTTATACAAGAAATTTACAAAAGATCAAAGGTATGCAAGCTTTACCAATGGACCAGCTAGCAAAGAAGTTCCAGAATCTGCAATAGAAACACAACCTCCAACACATAAACCTGCAACTAAATGTTCATAAAATGCCATCAATATTTTCATAAGATTCCTTAAGAAGAAATCATGTGCCTAATTGAATAAGATGGACCGTATGCTGACCTGTTGATTGATCATCAATGAGGAAGTCTCCCATGTCAAACTGAAGGAAATAGAAAAATCGATTTATTAGTGTATTAATCCCATGACATACCTACTAGTAACTATGAATCATACAAAGAACATGGTATGCATGTGTTTATCCTTAAATACAATCAATCTTAAACTTGGAAAACTAACATGATTCTATTACATACCTTCCATTAACCCTTTCGAGTAACAGGAGCATATTGATGTTTACCCTTGAAGTGATTAGGATCAACACCACCAAAAGTCATGGCTGCAAATGGGCTTTCTTCAATAAAAACATTTTTTCCTTGGGAAAGACCCTCGAAACTGTTTCCAACAAATGTGAAACTGTTGCCTTTAGCGAAAATATGTCATACCAAATCTAGTGATCTATTATTGTAAATCAGTGAAAATGACTGATACTCTTTTTCAGGTCATGGATACCTCTGGAAGATTTCCTGAAGACAACAAAAATAAGTAGTTTTTATAACTTAAGCATTCAAACAATGCTCTCCATAAATAAAGTATCAAATAGATCTTTATTTTTTCAAGCAGATCTCAATACTTTGTTACCATAATTATCAATGCATTTATTCTTCTTTTGTATTCTGGAGTTGAGATGTTTGCTCTAAGTGACCACTTTAAACTCTGTGATAAATTGGAAGCAATAAAGAAAGATATAAATGCCTAATAAAATATTTGCACAAATAGACTTTGTAGCAAATTAGCAATTATGAGTAATAAAGTGCACAGTGATGTTGGGGGGAAAAGTTACAATGGAAATTGAAAATACCAATGTGCACCATGCCCAACTCACAACCTACAGGGATAAGCACAAATATAAACATAGGTTTTCCACTGCACAATCAAACATGAAAGTTGAACAAGATATGAGATTAAGAAACAAATTACAAAACTAATTGAGAAAGATAAACTTGGGCAGATAACAGTATAGTCATGCGGAATAATAGGGAAACAACGCTTCAAATTCCATTTTCCTCACAAGTGTATATATCTATCTTTTTTTGTCTTTTGACCTTTCATATTCCCATCAAACTCAAATGCCTATCATATTTCTTGTAATGAAATGCCTACATTTAATTTTGTTGTCCTAGCTATATGGAATTGGTAAAGTATTACCAAGGGGCCAGTTATCATGATAAATCAAACTATTTAAGGTAATTGTTTAGATCAGATAGAACAAAGTTCGCCTCAATGTATGGTAATCATAATCATCAACTAAATGTATGTGTGTGCACATGCATAAATACCCAATACACAGCTCAATCAAACAAAATAAAACATAATTATACCTTGATTTGTGGATCTTCACACTGTCTTCTTATGCTTTACCTTTCAAAACATCATTCAACATACTTCATATTTTGTCTTGTTGCAATAGTTTCATGTTAGGACCCATCAAATAAATTTATGTTTGTTTATGAAAATAACAAAACCAATATAAATAAATACAATTCTATTACAATGTAAATTACAATACTATTCAACTATTCAAGTAAATTAATTGTTAAGAATAGATCACCTGATAAAACATGGATAACCAAAAATACTATGTATATAAGGCCATCGATATAATAAAAACACCATTTCTTGCCTCTTAACTATGGAAATGTTTCTCAACGCTATCTGTAACAAGGTTCAATGGAGGAGTCAAATAGCAATAGTGAAAATTATACACTAAAATTATAGAAATAGATGTTTTTTAATGTATTCTTTCTTACCATTCATTGAGCTCCTCTCTGTTTCGAGAATAATTTAATATTCTCTACTAAACATGACCAACCACGTGAAGGTGGAAGATCTTATGGCCCCTCCCCCCCTTCACATCACTCTCAACTCCCCAAACCCAATGCATCTACTTGCAAATAACAATTTATTTCACTATTTCACAATCCAAATAACAATGCATCTACAATGCAAATAACAATGCATCTACTGCAAATTATTTCACTCAATAGTTGAAAGATGCTTTCATTAAATCATTCATTAAACCATTCAATCATTCAACAGCTAAAAAAACCATTCATTAAACCATTCATTAAATCATTCATTTAGTTAATGGCAAAAAAAAATCAATAAACCATTCATTCAAACATTCATTCATGAAACAGAGGAAAAAACCATGAAATGTTTTTTTTTAATAAATGATAATTACTCAAAATTTGTTTAGTCACTTCCGTTTTACTTTTCTTCTCTTTAAATATTTAGTTAGAGTCACATCTTCCGGAATTTGATCATCGGTATCCCTACTAGTCTGCTCACAAGGTTGAACTTTAGGCGAGGGGCGATGAATTTGTGCAATAATGTCAAAATATTTCATTAATATATTTATATTTTGATAAATACGAGTAATTCATTTAGAAAAACATTACAAATGTGTGTTTTTACTTTCCATGGGCACATCAACATGTTCAACATTATCTTGTACAATCCCAACCTGTTCCGTATTATCTGCATCTACATGCTCTGCAGTTGAATTGTGTAGAATTAGAATTAATGTTCATCATATGCAATGGTCTATAAAAAACAGTAGCACATTAATAAATTCATTACCAGGATGAGAAGCATGATCTTCATTTGGTTGGTCATGTACATCCTCTACATGAACGGGATCATTACTTTCCTACACAAAAAGGAATAAATAATTTATGTTAATTTATTTATAAGGAATAAATTGCATGAGCATTAATAAATTATCATTAAACTATACAGTTTTTACATACTTTTGGCACCAGATGGATCAACAAAAGATCGTGCAGTATGCCCAGACAAGCTTCTCTGGTGTTCAATAATGATGTCAAAGCCCTGTTCGAAGCCAAGCTTCATGTAATCCGCACTGGGCAATTCTTTGAACCGGTTGGCCTTCATATTTGCATGATGTCATTAATTTTACATTTTTGCCAGAACAAAACAAAAATAATAATCTGTATGATATTTGGATGCGGATTCGTATTTTGCGATACTTACATATCAGGCCTCCAAGTTGGAGTAACCACCAGGCCCAAGCTTGTGTTGGCCAATTTTTTCAATTCTTGCCTTGGTGGCCTTAGATGTGTCTGAGAGCCTAATTAAGTTTTCAAATACGTTAGTTGATGTACCAAAATTGATATAAAAACTAGTAATAATAAGGCTTATCACTACATTTTGGAATGTATTGCATACCTCCCTGTTCCAGCTGGTGGTATCTTTCATGATTTTCTCAGGCCCTTCTCTTTTCCATCTTCCACCAGGGCTTTCCACTCCATAGATGGAATCATTGGAGGGTGCTCAAACTTAGGGTTATTTTTTAGGTGAACCCTATACTGGTCTCAGACAATCTTCAGATGTCCAGCATTTTGTAGGACCTTCGATGTATCGAAGGTATCTTTTTCGAACATACTAACCAAGTGATTAGTTAGATCATCCTTTAAAGCTTTTGGCCACTTGTTCCAGATTGTGCGGATGGTGGGCCCGAAGATCTCCAAGGCCAAATCATTCATATGTTTATAAAATATATCATTTCTTGTAAGACATTAATGCCATCATTAGTCAACATTAAAAAAATTATCGGTATATTAGACACAAATTATAAAAACTAAATTGAACAATCTATAATGACTTGGAATCCTCTCTATCTTTATTGGAACCAGTTCTTCATTCACCAAAAATGTACACACTATTGAACCAGTGCTAGTGACACGAGAAGATCTAGGAAATGCTTCCACATCTCTATCTAACCCTGCATCCACCCCTTCTTCTGCATTATCTATTATGGGTGGGGCAGCATTGGATGCACCCTCTGCTGCCCTCGGGGGTGTCGTAGAGCGTGTTGCCAACTGTTCAGTGGACAATATGGGAGCAGTATGTGGTGTATGTGGAGTGGTTTGGTCACTGGGACCAACATTGCCTTGAACACCACTGATAATCTCCACAGCGCGTTGTAAATTCAAACCATTGTATTATAAGTTCAATAGCATTTAAAATCAAATATTATAAAGTTTTTATAAATGAATTTACATTATTATTCGAGAACTTACATCCACTTGTTTACATTGCTGTAACAACAATTGAATCCTTTGTTTGATCCCTTCTATTTGTGGAACTGCCAATGCCAGATGAATCAGTTCCTCATTTTGTTTCCCTGGTCTTTTGTAGCACCCTCAACGGGTCTGTAGACTCTCTAATTTCACTATCTTTCATCAACCGAGAGACCTCATTCTGTAAAGAGTTTTGAGACGCTGTTTCATAAACCGAATCCCCTGTTTGCAATTAAAATATATAAAAAATTGATTAGGCTTTGAAGCAATAGTGTGCGCAAACAATTATATTAACAAAAATTGTCTATTATGAAAGAGTCATAGTATTACATCTAGGATTACCTGACGCCTAGATGAGGGTGTGGTCTGATCAACAGATGGGGACTTACCTTGATCAGCCACCTGCAAAAAAAGTAGAGAACAGTATCACAATGAACACAATATGTAAAATCTAACAAATACAGAACAAAAATAAACACTATGCTACATGTTTTATATGTGTACATTTTTGAAGTATTTAGAATGTGGAACTACATTTAGGTTTACTGGTTGCCTCGAGGATCCAGTCATCTGATCAACAGTTGGGGACTTTCCCCGGTCAATCTGCAAAAAAGGTAGACAACATTACCATCATGAATGCAAACATAAAAATGAAATAATACATAACAAAATAAACATTATGCGTCACGATATACATGTTTATGATTTTAAAGTATTTGAAATGGAGAATTACATTCATGTTTGGCTGTTGCCCCGCTGCTATAGTCGGTTGATCAATAGCCGGTTGGCTTCCCTGATCAACACGCTGCATGGAAAATAGATAAGATTATATAAACAAACCTAATATACTAATGAAAATACATAACAACATATCTGTATGTCCATCATAAATTTACTATTACATTGGCAATATCGATGTATAGCTGCTGCCTTGACTCGGGTCGACAGACATCTACAGAGATGGAGGTTCCCCTGAGAGAACCCTGCATCAAAAACATACTAAAAGTTACCTAAGGAAACATGAAAGTAGAAAATTACAATTATATGCTAACGGAAAATCCTATAGATGTTAAAATAATTAATAAAAGGTTGGTTAAATTGTTTGTTGTACCACAACCATACTAACTGTGTTTGTATCTACATGATTCAAATTGTAATTAATAAGCAGTTATTCGCCAGTAGCTATTGATTTAATTGCACATACAAAGACATGGTTTCCTTCACGCGACTCAAATATGCAGTTGGGTTGATTTAGTGTAGACCCCAGTTATGTACTGTTTATAAACCCCGCAATATTACCAGTTGTTTTTGGCCTTCCGTCCATGTACAACGTTGCTCCTTTATTTTGAGTCTTGTCTTTTAGTTGTATATAATTCGCTGAAAACCCATATCTACACATACTTCATGTATATGGGACTAGGCGCATCCAATCACTATAGTTGTAACAGGGTCCAACATACTCCATCAATTCTGTACATCTATCGTATCCAATCTTTATGCCGTCCATGCAAAACAACCCCAATCCATGCAATGACGACGATGCAATTCTATATATCCTGTCATTCACACAAAAATCAGTGTTTACTTGAGGAATATCCCTAGGCACCCATTGTTTCGCTAGGTGTTAGTACCTTAAGGGCACGTCAATGTCTCCCACTGTCTCATCATCATAGGAACATGACCCCCCTCCTTTGAGAAAAATTTCATGCGTTTGTGGAATTGTCTTCTGATCTTCTGACATCTAGTTTATATAGCCCTTGTAGACCTACTAGATGTCTCACTTTCCTCTATCCTTCCCAAAATCCCTTCACTGGAGGAAGACAGGTCTGACGAATACCTGTTTGGTTCTACCTGCACCATGGTCGAATTTTTTTTTGGCATAAGCATAGAAAAATACTAGCAAAAAACTTTGGAAAGACTTATAAGAAAAAAACTTGTTAAAGAAAAAGCTTGTCAAGAATGAGTTTGGCTAATAGGTGTGGGAATTTGGTAGCCCTAAAAATTCTAATGTATGCCCCTCTTTTAGTTACATACAAGTCTCCATTCTCACTTATTGCTTGCATTGCCTTTTCCTAACATCAATTGGGTAGGATTCATAAGCTTCATATGTATGCTTGTGCCCATTGGAATTTGCCCTTTCAACGTTGTCAATCTTGAGACGATCTATTATGCATATGCAGAAAATATCACACTACAATTTATGCCAATATATGTCTGTACAGGGCTTGGAGGTTCTCCTTTAATGGACTATCTCCTTGAAAGAACATATCTTCGCATTCATCTACATTTACTTCAGATAGAAGTGATATGGAGTTGGTGTGTTGGTCACTTCCATCAAAAAGCATCTTTGACATGAGTTCCTTTTTCAAGGAATCTTGGTTAATCTCCTCTTACAAACTTCTAGGTCACTTTTCCACTCTACATTGGCCCGATTATTCATTTTCCTGGCCACTCCTCTCTCCTTACTCTACACTTGTTGTTGTTGTATCCCTTACTTTTGATGGTTGTAAGTGGTTTTTAGTTTTCCCATGAATGATGTTGTGATGTTGTAGATGATTATCCATTTTATCTAATATGTTTTATGATCTTTTCCATCGTTGCTAGGGTGCACATACCTATTGTTTATGGATTCTTAAGCTTGAAAGCTCAAGGGTCTAAAAGTGCCCAGATCTCATCTAGGACCCTTTAAGAGTCATAATAACAACTATTGTTATAGGATGTTATTCTCCAAATGATACAACAAAACCATACTTATCAGTTAATATTTGTGTAGGGATGTTTTTCTGATCTCTCCCATAATTTATCATACTAATGGGATTGTGACTATCAAGTCAATGCCTTATTTGCATAGTGGCAATCCTACAACAGTACACTGTAAATTCTAAAAAATTCTAATGTATGCCCTAAAATTTATTATGTATGCCCCTCTTTTACTTACATGCAAGTATCCATTCTCACTTATTGCTTGCATTTCCTTTTCCTAACATGTATTGGGTAGGCTCACAAAATATAATGTTATACATGGGCACTATGATATGCTCACAAATATTTATATAATGTATTATAAATGTGTGTTCCTAAAGGATTTGGCAATATACATGGATGGGCACTATGTTTGGTCACCAATGCTTTCACGTCTCTGGAAATATGTTTGAAACATACATCACATATAGCAAGTATGATGACATGTAGAATGTTGGAGCGATTATGGTGGTTGTGTATTTGGATATGCAGGTGTTGTTATTACTGGCCTAACCCCTTTTCAACAATAATATTTGCAGATTTAATTAAGTGTGTTTCTATATAGAATATAGAAACATATATAAAATATATAGAATAACCCTTGATCGATAAAAATATTACAATGATCCTCGTGACTCAGAATCAAACTCGGACGAGTCAACCGAGTTGACCCCCAACCGAGATGACTCAGCCTTTGAAACGATTCGAGTGACAAATTTGGTACCAAACCAAGCAGGTTAGGGTATGAATCGACTGGTTTGGTAACAAAATGGTCAATTCGTCCCAATCTGTACTAACTCAACCAAGTGAATGTGGGACTGCACAGGTCACACACATGACACTTAAATTCAAAAAAAAATTAACCTAGAAATATAAACATTGAGACTCTAAACCTACTTCATTGTCAAGTCAATTAGCTTTGTAGGATTCCTATACATCATAACACTATTTGGAGTAAAACACAACTTGCTTTGTAGGCCCTAGATGCCACCCAAGTGCAAAATTGTCAATCTATAAAGCAACCCCCAAATACAAAAACGTTCTTCACAAAATAGGGCATGAACTATGTGAACAACCTTCCAAGTGGACCAGCTTAATGAGTAACCTCCAAGCATGTAATATCTCTCATGAAATGGTGTATAAAAGAGTGTAAGCATGCTTCAAATGATGACTTTCTTCTTTGGTAGGGATGAACACTACCCTTATGCATGTGTCTCCAAGGGTGAATGTTCCTCAAATAATGAGAGAAGGCCTTCCTCTAACAATAAACCAATACACCAAGGTGAATTAGACCCTTTTTAGGGCTTCCATTTTATGCTCAAGGGACCTTAATGCATAATAAACTGGGGTTACTTCTATTGTGCACAGGTCCCGAGATTTTTAGGGTTGTTTTGTGACCTATGGTTGCAAGGAAAGCCACCAAAGACTGTTATTTGCTACTGATCTCCTTCAAGAGACTGTCGAGAATCACCTAAAGCACAATCCAAATTGGTTTATAGGGTCTGAAATTAAATGATATTTGTTTTATTTAGGTTTGTTTACCCCCCTTTTGTGGAGAAAAATCACCTAGAATTCATGATACTACTATAAATTGTTGATTAGGAGGTTGGAACAACCCTTATTTATGCTCAGAATGAAGGTTTGAGGATGTTGGAGTGCCCAGGCTTGCTCTTTATGTCGATATCTATGCCCATAATTGTTTGTTAATGTCATTTCAACCCTCAAATTCAACTCAAAATTTCTCAAAGCCTGTTTTTTCCGTTGTTCATCACTTTTCATAGGGCTATTCATGCCCATAATTGCCTTTTAATCCTCCAATTTGGCCCAGATTTAGAGGTAGGCTTGTTTGGTGATGGATAAGTGCACAAGGGTGCCCAATATGATGAAATAGGGTTTCTTCACACCCTTTTTTACTGTCAAACATGTTTGTTTGTGCCCAAAATTCATGTGGATGCTGCTATAAGGCATATGAATGAGATTTTAGGGTTGCTTTCACCCACAGATTTCTCATTTTCACAGCTAGAATTGGAAATACCGCCTCCTATTTCCATTGATCATCATATTTTAGGGCTGCAATGTGCCCAGATCTGAAAGTTGGCCTAATTATAGCTGATTTAAGATGCTTTACTATTTTTTGTGACCTTCAGAATGCTCCCAAAGTGCTTAGATTTGTCCCTTTGATGCTCATACTTGATTCTAGAGCTTTTTATTCCCATAGGACTTCCCAACATTGCTCCTAGTGTGTTCATAACTGAAAATGAAAAGGATCACTGTTGTTACACTCCATAAACTGTCCAAATTTCAAAACCAACTCAGAACTGCCTAGATTTGATTTCAAGATTACAATCATGACAACTTCACCCATGGAGAGTGTGATTACAAGCACCGATGGACACCCATAGAAAATGGAGGGTAACACTAAGGACCTTTTTTGATTTTGTGCTGGTTTTAATGTGTTTTTTACATGTTTGCAAATTTGTAACTATACACAATTTTTTTTATTTGAATGCCAATATTTTGTACATGCTGGTATGTTTTGAAAGGAAAGGAGTTTGTGGTAGGTATTTTATTCATTGTGGTCAAGGCATGAAGCTTTTGGTTGGTTAAGGATTTTAATTATTCAAAACAAGTTCATTTCTGAAAGTGACATTTGATTCCCCACCAAAGATATGTCTTTTGATAATGCTGGGTTTAGCCAGCTCATACCTAGTGTTTCCCTGCTCTTGGAGGATTTGGAGTGGGTATGAAACATTCCTAAATGTATAGGTATGGAGGTGGGTACATGGAAATGTTTAGGGAGATTTTGTGGCAGGTTTGACCTGTTTCAATTGGCATTTCATGGTTTAGGTAGCTCTTTCAATCATCCGGCATGTCATCTTTGTATATAGTTTCCTTGTCAGTGCAATGATTCTTCCCAATGTTTGACAGTTACCCTGTGATTTCCATTATATGAATGCCATATATAAACCACTATTGTGGTTTCATCATTGCTCCCATTCAAGAACAAAAAAAGTAGACATGACTTCTCTCCCTACATTAAGTCCACGTGCACATAATGACTAGATTTGGTACTTCCTAACTTTTAAGTATTCCTTTTGACAACAAAAGTGAAACATGAAACAATATCCTTACTTTCAACATCTTGCATAGCTGATGGCTTTGATCGAACTGTATAATTACTTTGTTCCCAAAGTAAATATTTTGAGACCTACGAACGAAGGGGAGCGAGATGAATGGTTGAAGGACTCCAATGGAGGATGAATGGATGCCCTGTTTTGCCTACCCAAAGGTCCTTTTATAATGAAGATTATCCCTAACTTATCATTGATTTGTAGTCTTCTATTTTTCACCCATGTTGCTCTAAGAAACACAGTTTTATGCCGATCTAGTATGTATCTTCATGTCACAAATAGGTACCACCACAATAACAGAGTTGGGATATTTAAACTAGAACACAGTTTTATTCTAACTTGAATAGAGTTGGGGGATTTCAAATAGGTACCACCACAATAATGGAAGAAATCATACCAGCTTCTACATGAATTCTTGGAGGCATATTTCCCAGTGGTAACCTTCAGGAATCATATATATATATATATATATATATATATATATATATATATATATAATCGATGGTGGTGAAGAGTGGACATTTCGAGATCTGCTACTTGTCACATTCAGGAATGAAAATGTTTTAAATACATTTATATTAGTCTATAATATTTGCTGATTTTTTCCTTTTAGATTTTCATGATGATGCTTGTTTTCCCATATTAATTTTCAACCCTAAGGCAACGCTAACTTGTCTTCCCATACTAATTTTCTACCCTAAGGCAACCCTAAGGAAATCCCATAGTAAAAAGAACCAAAAAAGACTATTCCGTACAAATCAAAAGGCTCTTAAATTAACTATATATATCATGCCTTCCTCAATGATTTGATGAAACCAAGGGGATGGAAAAAGGGCAGGGAAACATCAAAGATCACTCACACCAGGGAATAATTCTAAAGCTAACCAACTGTCTAAACCACAAAGGTCATCTTATCGTGTTAATTGTAAGAGGGGCAAAAAAAAATTAGACACGGTGAAAATTGACATAAAATGTTCAAATAAAAAATGGAGGACATCAAAGTACCTAGTACTTGCTTCAAGACCCAAAGCATAAACCATAAGATTCATGATTTTCCATTAATGGCCAAGTATTACCTAACCCAATTTCCAGTGAACTAAGCACCTCATGGTCGAATTATGATATTGGGCCAAGTTTATTATAAATTCCAAGAAGCAACCAATAGAGAAACCAAACATCCACTCTATAGGATCGCCAAGAACTAACATCATTCAAGTGAAGGATGTATGGAGACTGCTGCAGACATTATATCTCTACTCATTCAATTTCCTACAAAGTGATGTAGCTTTCTTAGTGCTCCTCTCTGTTTATCATTTATGTTCAACTTCACGATGAAATCAACAAGTCCATGAAAATCTTCTAGTACATCGCCTTTACAATATTGAACAAATAATGATGTTGAGTTCTTGGAGATCCTGTAGAGTGGATGTTTTAACCTCTTCAGTATATATATATATATATATATATAATCCATTGTGGTGAAGAGCAGACATTTCTGGATCTGCTGCTTGGCACATTCAGGAATGAAACAAATGTTTTAAATACATTTATACCAGTCTCTAATATTTGCTGATTTATTCCTTTTAGCTTGTCATGATGATGATTTTTTTCCCATATTAATTTTCAGCCCTAAGGCAATGCTAACTTGTTTTCCCATACTATTTTTCAACCCTAAGGAAACCCTAAGGCAATCCCATAGTAGAAAGAACCAAAAGAGAGTATTCTGCACAAATCAAAAGGCTCTTAAATTAACTATATCATGCCTTCCTCAATGATTTGATGAAACCAAGGGGATGGAAAAAGGGCAAGGAAACATCAAAGATAACTCACACCAGGGAATAATTCTAAAGCTAACCAACTGTCTAAACCACAAAGGTCATCTTATCGTGTATTTGGGACGATTTCTTTGTCTCGTCTCCTTACCCTTGTAACAAGGTCTAGGGAGTAGATTCTTTTAAGACTAACATGAACAATGGGAGAATGGGTTTCATTGTTTAAATGTGATGTTGGATTTTGAATGAAACATAGAGTAAATCTTATATCAGTTTGTGCATTATTGTTTAACTGATATAATGTATCTTATCTGTGAATGGTTTACCAACATGACTAATTAGGTCTCTTACAGTTTCCTTTACCCATGAAATGGGTGTTTCAATATTGTTTTACCAATGGAATGCCCAAATAAACCAATAAATACTTTTTATGCATAAATATGTCCTCCAATATAACCCATATTTTCCCTTTAGATCTTGTTACACCTTATGTTTTGAGGAAAAGAGCCCAAAACTTCATATTGCTACTCTTGTCTAGATTCACACCCATAACTGCTTAAAGGCATGTTCTATGTTGCAGGAGGACATGGATAGTCCTTAATTGTGCCCAAAACTGAAAATGAAGACTTATAGGGCATAGAGTTAGGAGAAGGGGACATTTACATCCCTTTTCACCAACAAATATTGCCCAGAATGTCTCTATTCTACCCAGGCTAACTCATAATTGTTAACTAAATACCTGATGCAAATAGGGGGATAACACATATCAAAAGAAGAGATCAAAGCAGTGATAAAGTCCTTTCAGAACTCAAAAAATCCATTTCCTAATGGTTTCACAGTAAAAATTATTTGGGTTTTAACTTTTTATATGATTCAATGAAGGAATACAAGTTGAGAGGGATGAAAGAATTATAGAATTTCTAGTTATGTAGATCCATGATGCGATTAGGGTGGTTCATGAGGGTTCACACTCAATAAAATGAAACAAAATATCAACTATGGTTCTCAAGCTATATTTGTCTAAAGGATATGGTAAGGTAAGTTGGAAATATATGAGGTTAATGCTAATATGATTGGGATGAATCTGGAGTTAGTATACTGGATAACAGGATGTTTGTCTTCATTTTTTTTTGCACTCCTTATAATTGGGTCATCCTCCTTATAATGGGAGTTAAGACATGCCTGCCTTATGTCAAGTTTTCTTCTCTTCTTATTGGTCACTAATGACAAGAATGAGAGGAAAATTTGTGGAACAGTCCCTCTGTTGTGAAGATGAAAAAGGTCTTGAACTCATAATTGCAACCTAGCCATATGATGTAGCTTATACACTATTGAGGTCATCCACTATGCACTTTGAATAGGAATACCCCTGCAACTAACTTCCCCACCTACTCAACTTAATCCTGATCAAATAGGGACACTCTCACTATTGATCTAGGCAGGAAATGCATGAGAATCAAGAACATAAACAAAAATGGCATGCTCCCTTTCCCGGTGTTGAATTGTTTCCTACTATTTCCAGGATACATGTTTTTTGTTAATTTGATAAGGGTTTTTATGAAACTATGGGCTTAAGGCTGAAGGCACTCTTTCAGTTCATACCATCATTTGTAGTTGGTAGTCCAATAATAAACCACAATTAGTTCTTGATTCATGTTATTGGCACCAAATGATTAGAAGGGATAACTTGATAAATTGGAACATTGGATATTCATGAAGAAAAAGGCCTATGTTACACATATCACATAATTTTGTCCTGGGGTTGGAGCTGATAAATGAAGAGATATTCGTACATGTTTAAGCATCTTGGTGGATTTTTCACTTCCATACAAAGCATGAGGCAACATTTTTTTAAAATCTAGGTGACCCGTGCATAGTTTGGGACTATTCTAAGTTTCAATCAATGATATAACCCAAATTTTGAGAAGTACTGTCAATGAGAAGAACAACAATGGGCATCCTAATTGGTGTAAGAAGCAAATCGAGGGTATTTCCAAGCACATTTGGGCATGGTTAAAGATTTTTATGTGTAGTTAATCCAATTCTTTTCCTTATTTGACCTTCATAGAACAGTGAGAAACCATTATAGGGAAACCTCAACCATAAATTAACAATAAGTATCCTTAAATCCTCATTTCTGGGTAATCCTGGGTTAAATTCAGACCTAAAAAAGCATTTTGGGCATATTAAATGTAAGAGGGGAAAAAAAATCAGACACGGTGAAAATTGACATAAAATGTTCAAATAAAAAATGGAGGACATCAAAATACCTAGTACTTGCTTCAAGACCGAAAGCATAAACCATAAGAACCAAATACCCGATAGAACAACCAAGCATCCACTCTACAGGATCTCCAAGAACTAACATCATTCAAGTGAAGGATGTATGCAGACTGCTGCAGACATTATATCTCTGCTCATTCGATTTCATACAAAGTGTTGTAGCTTGCTTAGTGCTCCTCTCTATTTATCATTTATGTTCAACTTCACGGTGAAATCAACAAGTCTAGGCTAATCTTCTAGTACATCGCCTTTACAGTAATTGAAAAATAATGATGTTAGTTCTTGGAGATCCTGTAGAGTGGATGTTTTAACTTCTTTAGTGCTACTCTATAGTGCATAACCTAGCACTTCAGAGAAGATTCTAATGGTTTTCATGGACAACTTGGGGTATCCTAATCAATTTCATAATAACCACGGATTTAAACCATCACTTAGGCCCTTTGAAGGGGATATTTGATTTCCAAGTGGTGTGTACTTTCTCCTATAATTAATTGGATAATAGGTATGGGTCTTAAGGCCTTAATAATGGGGATGGGTGGATAATAAGGCCCTTAGGATTTACATGAAAAATTTACATACCAAGAACCAAGAACAAGCCATCAAATCAAAACCATGTATTGTATAGGGGGACATTATTCTCTGAATGGGATATGGGTGCCAATTTGTGGTTTAGTACACTAGGGATGGGTCTTGGATCATGGTTGGGGAAGAAATTGAGGGAATCAAGCCCTAACATAATATTCTTGAGTTAATATGTCATGATTAATTCCATCAACCATAACAAATATTTGTTGGAGTGGATCTTTCGCATACAAGTTGGATATGTGGAAATTAAATATTTTTTGCACAGTGGGATGGGTCTCAAGGCCTTGACTAGAGTCATGGGAAGAAAACAATACTAGCTGGTAAGTCGTCACTATGTATTGTAGTAAAGGAACAATGAGAAAAACATAAATACATTAATTATAGGTTAGAGGAACTAGAAAAACTAGATGAATATAGGTTATGGTAAATGATCCACCAAATCATGGAAAAGGTAAGAATGAAGAGATAATGTGAGAACATTCAAGAAACAAGAGTTTGAAGAAAGACAACTAGTATTTCTATAAAACAACAAAAAAAGGATAAGGTGGTGAAACTCAATTACATGTGACTTAGACCCTATCAGATTATGAAATTATATGAAAATTTCTCAATGGATCTTGAATGTATAGGAATACTTCCCTATGCTAAAAGAATTAACACATCTTCATAAATGATAGATGCAAGCGAAAGGGGAAGGACACCCAAAAAAAAACCCTACCATGGCATGTTGACACTAGTCCAACACATGTGTAAATATATCAATTATCAAGCATACAATATGACATAAATTAGAGGAAAGAAAGGAACAAATTGAAGACTTGAAGGAACTACCCAAAAATAACACATGACTCCAAGAAGCCAACATATCAAGTAAGTATTGAATGAGGAACCTAAATACTTGGAACTTATAGAGCAACCAAGCATCCACTCTACAGGATCTCCAAGAACTAACATCCACTCTACTGATCAACCGGCTGAAGAAGGCTTGAAAAGAGTTCAAATCTAAAATATTAGGCCTTACCAACCTCAAAAGATTGAAGAGCTCTTTAAAATTGTTCTGAAAAAGGGTGCATGACAATAACACCCGTCTCATCCTATGTATTTGGGAAAGAACATGGAGTATGTTAGTGTCATTATTGCGTGGGAGATTCCCTTCATCTAAAACCAGCAGTCATGGTCCCTAAAGTAGAATTTGTTGGCAAGATTAACCCAATGGTTCAAATTAAACACTTCATATTCTAAGGGTTTATTAAACATGATAAGATGAAAGACACTAGGGAATTGATTCAACATATGTTGTCACTACAATTTGGGAATTACCGGGTTAGTTTCGAGTTGCTTTCTAATATAAGGTTTCTATAATAAAACACCTTAAAGAAGAAATCCATTACATTTGGCATAATTCTGGCAAACACCTGTTGTTGCTACAATTTGGAAAATACTGGGTTAGGTTTGAGTTTCTTTCTAACCTAGGGATTTTATAATGATCTTGAATGATCTAGGGGTTAGGTTCAAGTTTCTTGCTTATAACAAAATAGGGCTCGGAAATCTTGCTCGGGGAAGCGACCGATTTTCATCCTTCTCCATCGGGCCTAGCATACATGGGAGTAGAAAAAATCTATCTATTGTTGCTATGGGGGAACTCAAATCCTTCTTTAAACCTCCCTTAAGCATCTCATTTCGGTGGGGTCGGCTTAATAGCTTATCTGGGAACCGGTTGCTGAGATAAATCAAATAAAAACAACCAAACCAGTTTGAATGCGAGCCAAAATGTGGTGGGTTCGTCCACTAATTGTAATGCTCAGACTGCCCAGACTTCAGAATCCATATCAACCAATATGGGTCAAATGTGGGTCAAATGAAACTCTATTTTTACCCCTATTAACTCTGTTTTCTTGGGTGCTGATCAATGAGGTTAACATGCTCTAATAGCCTTTGCCTTTCCTCTATTGGCTAAGGAACCCTGGAGATTTGCATAACTATCTTACATTTTTTTAAATTGACATGAATTAGGGCATGATACTCACAATTTTTGGATGCATTGTCTCGATTGACAATTGGCCTCCTTGACCGCTACAAAACCACAATCCAATATCCTTAGTGTTCGTGGGTCCAAATCGTTGCTCCCACTGTCCAAATCATTGCTCCCACTGATATTATTCTCCGGCCAAGTTTCTCAGAACATCACTAATCATTGAATGACAAGCACCTGACGAGATGCACAGAAGAAGAAGCTTTCTCGTGAAGCTGAAATGAAAATAGCACGACAGGTAGTTTTTTTTAATTGTTTTATGTTTTTGTTTATTTATTTATATATATGTAGTTAAAATAATTGTTTTATGATTATTTATATATATTGTTTTATGTTTTATTTTATTTATTTATTTATGCTTTATTTTATTTGTTTATATATATATATATATACTATGTTTTATTTATATATATATACTATGTTTTATTTTATTTATTTATATATACTATGTTTTATTTTTTAATATATACAAAGAGGGGGGGTGTATCTATGTGAGTCTTTATGTGTGCAGTGAATCTATGATGATGAGGATGAGGATGTCGCTGATGATGATGATGTCGATGACGATCATGATGTTATCTATGATGCCGATCATTACGATGATGATGATGATGATGATGATGATGATGAAGATGAGGATGATGAGGATGAGGATGAAGATGATGATGATGACGAACACGAAGATGATGATGATGAAGATGGCGACAATGATGATGATGAAGATGATGATGTTGACGATGATGAAGATGATGATGATGACGATGATGATGGTGATGACCATATTGATACCATATGAAATGATGAAAATTCTAATGATGTTGATGATGATCATGATGATGATGATGCTGGTGATGCTGTCGATGGCGACGATGATGTTGCTAATGATGACGACGACGATGATGATGGATGATGATGATGTTGATGGATGATGATGATGTTGATGATGATGATGATGTTGATGATGATGATGTTGATGCCGATTATGATGATGAGATAGCCTTATGATGTTGATGACGATGACGATGATGACGATGATGCTACTGATGATGATGACAATGACGACGACGATGATGAAGATGATATGAAGTAATTAATTTGATTTAGGTTTACTGTTAATTTTAAAAATAATTTCAATGATGGTGTTGATGATGATGACGACGACAACGATGATATAGACGACGACGATGATGATATGAAGTAATTAATTTGATCTAGGTTTACTTTTAATTTTAAAAATAGTTTTAAGGATGATGTTGATGAAGATGATGATGGCGATGAAGATGAAGACGATGATGATGATGTTAATGATGATGATGGAGATGAAGATGATGATGATGACGATGATGATGAAGATGATGATGACGACGACGGCGATGATGATGATAATTATGATTTTGATGACGACGATGACAATGATGATGATGATGACAATGATAATGAGGATAACGATGTCATCTTCATCGATTATGATGAAGATGATGATGTTGCTGATGATTATGTTGATGAGGATGATGATGATGATGATGGTCATGATGATGAAGACGACGATGATGACGATGACAATGATGAAGATGATGATGAGGGTGATTATGATGATGATGATTATGACGATGATGATGATTATATATGATGAAGATGATGATGATGATGGTGATGATGAGGATGGTGAGGATGATGACGATGATGATCCACATGATGATGATGATGATGATGTTAGTAACTCTTTTTAAAATGAAATAAGATAAATGAATAGGTATAATTAAATATTTACCTTTCATTATATTTCATCGTTGACGATGACGACGATGATGATGAAGACGATGACGATGATACAGATGATGATGGTGATGACAATGATGATGTGTGATGAAGATGATGATGTGTGATGATGATGATGATGATGTGTGATGATGACAACGATGATGATGACGATGTGTGATGAAGATGATGATGTGTGATGATGATGAAGATGATGATGTCTGATGATGAAGATGATGATGATGAAGACGATGATGATGAAGACGATGATGATGTTGATGATGATGTTGATGATGATGATATGAGGATGGTGAGGATGATGACGACGACGACGATGATGATGCTAATTATGATTTCGATGACGGCGATGACAATGATGATGATGATGACAATGATCATGAGGATGATGATTTTGAAAGCATGCATGGCTTGACAATTTTCTTTTTAAATCAATTTCAAAATTAAAAAGGGCCCAATTATTTAATAATCATTATAATCTTATTTGTGCCTTTTTTGAGCTTGGATTCATTATAACAAAATATGATAGACCAATTTGGTAACATTGTCGTCATCATTGTCATCACCATCATAAAAAAGTAAAAAATTCTTAATAAAAGAAAGAAGAGAACAATGATTTATTATCACATACACTTTTACTAAGAACTTTGACATATATCTTATTTAATAGCTATAAGGCACAAATATGCTATTGAGGAGACTCAAGCTTTGGTGGGTGGAATGACAACAATTAGGAGAGTCAAACTTTGGTGGGTGGAATGACAACATTTAAATGACTTAAGAAGCCATTGTTGTGGCAATTTAACAAATTCTAAATATCTAAAATGATTTTGATGTTTGTCACCAAAATTTAAAGTTGCAGTAAGATCAAAGATATATGAAAAATTTGGAATCTAATATCTTTTCGTGAGTCATAAGGTATGTAAAATATTTAAAAAAGAAATTAATGTTATGTTCTACATTCTTAACATCTTTCCATGTTTACTCCATTCTTCACATTGAATTTGGAAACATAAAAGTTATCTACAAAATCTAAAATCTAATCTTTTTAGTATAGCAATAAACTAAGTAAACATTTTGGACATCAATTTTGCTAACTACATTCTTCTATATAAATATCTTATTTAAATTAATTACTTTTTAAAGATAAACTTAAAACATTCAAAACAAAAATAAAATGATAAATTTTAAAATTTCATATAAAATATTTTATGGAAAAATATTTCAAATATAAATAAAATTAATATTTATAGCTATATTCACTTTATTTTTATTAGCAAATATCACGTCAAAAGAAAACCATGTGTGTTACTAACTACAATGTAGCTTATGTGCATTATCAAATGATAAAGGTTTAGGCATAAATCACTTTAAATTAATATTTATTTATATTATTTGGCAATATAATTAACTCAATTTTACAACATTCAAATTAATAAAAATTTAGATTAAGAAAGAAATTAATATATATATATATATATATATATATATATATATATATAATTTAATTTTTTAAAATATTTACATGCTAAAAATATTTATAACTAACATATTAATAAAAAATTTAAAACACTAATATTCACACTATCAAGATTAGTGTTTTAAAATACTAATCTTCACACTATGATGATGATGACGATGATGATGAAGATGATGATGATGACAATGATGGCGACGACAACAATGACGATGATGATAATTATGATTTTGACAACGACGATGATGATAATTATGATTTTGATGACCATGATGACAATGATAATGATGATGACAATGATCATGAGGACAACGATGTCATATTGATCGATTATGATGAAGATGATGATGTTGGTGATGATTATGTTGATGAGGATGACGATGATGATGATGGTCATGATGATGAGGACGACGGCGACGACGACGATGATGATGAAGATGATGATGAGGGTGATTATGATGATGATGATTATGATGATGATGATGATTATATATGATGAAGACGATGACGATGATGATGTTGATGATGATGATGAGGATGGTGAGGATGATGACGATGATGATCCACATGATGATGATGTCCGTAAATCTTTTTAAAAAGAAATAAGATAAAAGAATAGGTCTAATTAAATATTTACTTTTCATTATATTTCATTGTTGACTATGACGACGACAATGATGAAGACGATGACGATGCTACAGACGGCGATGATGATGATATGAAGTAATTAATTTGATCTAGGTTTAATTTTAATGATGATGATGGCAATGAAGAAGAAGATGAAGATGATGATGATGACGATGACGATGACGACGATGATGATAATTATGATTTTGATGATGACGACGACGACGACGACGATGATGACAATGATCATGAGGATAACGATGTCATCTTCATTGATTATGATGAAGATGATGATGTTGGTGATGATTATGTTGATGAGGATGATGATGATGATGATGGTCATGATGATGAAGACGACGACGATGACAATGATGATGATGAGGGTGATTATGATGATGATGACTATGATGATGATGATGATTATGATGATGATTATGATTATGATGAAGACGATGATGATGATGATGATGAGGATGGTGAGGATGATGACGATGATGATCCACATGATGATGATGATGTCCGTAACTCTTTTTAAAAGGAAATAAGATAAAAGAATAGGTATAATTAAATATTTACCTTACAGTATATTTCATCGTTGACGATGACGATGATGAAGATGATGACAATGCTATAGACGACGATGATGATGATATGAAGTAATTAATTTGATCTAGGTTTAATTCTAATGATGATGATGGCGATGAAGATGATGAAGATGATGATGATGATGATGACGACGACTACGATGATGAAGATGATGATGACGACGATGATATGAAGTAATTAATTTGATCTAGGTTTAATTTTAATGATGATGATGGCGATGAAGATGATGATGATGATGATGATGATGATGATGATGATGATGATGATGACTACGATGATGAAGATGATGATGATGATGATGACAACGACGACGACGACGACGATGATAATTATGATGATGATGACGACGACAACAACGATGATGATAATTATGATTTTGATGACGACGACGACGACGATGATGATGATGACAATGATCATAAGGATAATGATGTAATCTTCATCGATTATGATGAAGATGATGATGTTGGCGATAATTATGTTGATGAGGATGACGATGATGATGATGGTCATGATGATGAAGACGACGATGACGACGACGATGATGAATATGATGATGAGGGTGATTATGATGATGATGATTATGATGATGATGATGATTATATATGATGAAGACGATGATGATGATGATGATGTTGATGATGATGATGAGGATGGTGAGGATGATGACGATGATGATCCACATGATGATGATGATGATACCTGTAACTCTTTTTAAAAAGAAAAAAGATCAAAGAATAGGTCTAATTAAATATTTACCTTTCATTATATTTCATCGTTGATGATGATGACGAGGATGATGAAGACGATTACAATGCTACAGATGACGATGACGATGATGATGATTTGAAGTAATTAATTTGATCTAGGTTTAATTTTAATGATGATGACGACGACAATGATGATGAATATGATGACAATGACGATGATGATAATTATGATTTTTATGATGACGACGACGACGATGATGACAATGATCATGAGGATAACGATGTCATCTTCATTGATTATGATGAAAATGATGATGTTGGTGATGATTATGTTGATGAGGATGACGATGATGATGATGGTCATGATGATGAAGACGACGATGATGATGAAGATGATGATGCGATGATGATGATGATGATGATGATGATGAGGATGGTGAAGATGATGACGATGATGATCCACATGATGATGATGATGACGATGTCCGTAACTCTTTTTAAAAATAAATAAGATAAAAGAATAGGTCTAATTAAATATTTACCTTTCATTATATTTCATCGTTGATGATGACGACGACGATGCTACAGATGACGATGACGATGACATGAAGTAATTAATTTGATCTAGGTTTAATTTTAATGATGGCGATGGCGATGAAGATGATGATGTTGATGATGATGATGATGACGACCATGATGACGACGACGAAGACGACGACGATGATGATAATTATGATTTTGATGATGATGATGACGATGACGACGATGATGACAATGATCATGAGGATAACGATGTCATCTTCATCGATTATGATGAATATGATGATGTTGGTGATGATTATGTTGATGAGGATGACGATGATGATGATGGTCATGATGATGTTGGTGATGATTATGTTGATGAGGATGACGATGATGATGATGGTCATGATGATGAAGGTGATGATGATGAATATGATGATGAGGGTGATTATGATGATGATGATTATGATGATGATGATGATTATGATGATGATGATGATTATATATGATGAAGACGATGATGATGATGATGTTGATGATGATGAGGATGGTGAGGATGATGACGATGATGATCCACATGATGATGATGATGTCCGTAACTCTTTTTAAAAAGAAATAAGATAAAAGAATATGTCTAATTAAATATTTACCTTTCATTATATTTCATCATTGACGACGACGATGACGATGCTACAAACGACGATGAAGATGATATGAAGTAATTAATTTGATCTAGGTTTAATTTTAATGATGATGATGATGGCGATGATATGATGATGATGATGATGATGATGACGACGACGATGATGAAGATGATGATGATGATGATGATGATGACAACGATGATGATAATTATGATTTTGATGATGACGATGACGACGAAGATAATGATGACAATGATCATGAGGATAACGATGTCATCTTCATCGATTATGATGAAGATGATGATGTTGGTGATGATTATGTTGATAAGGATGACGACGATGATGATGGTCATGATGATGAAGACGACGATGATGATTACGATTATGATGAGGGTGATTATGATGATGATGATTATGATGATGACCTCGATATTGATGGTGATGATGATGAAGATGACGATGATGAAGGTGAAGATGAAGATGAAGATGACGATGACGATGATGACGACGATGATGATGAAGATGAAGATGTCTGATGATGAAGACGATGATGAAGATGATGATGACGATGATGATCAACATGAGGACGATGGTGATGGTGATGATGTTAGTAACTCTTTAAAAAAATAAGATAAAATAATAGGTCTAATTAAATATTTACCTTTCATTAATTATATTTCATCGTTTTCTTCATCCATGTCATAGTCTTCTTCATCCAAGTCATCATCTGTATCATCATATCCATAGTAAACATTGTAAGGGTTGGCCATATCATCATCATCATCATCATCAGTTATGCTCATCGTGTCATCGTCGGTATAACTTTCATCGGCATTGTTTGCTACAACATCGGATTCAACTATTTCTTGGAGTACATCTTTTGCTAGATCATCATCATCACCTAACTCATCTTGATCATGCTCTGTGTCATCATATCCTTCTTCCAGAGAACCCTCTTCATTAGCATCGTCTAGTTTATACTTAAACGACCTTCCCCTTGGATCCTGTCTCACAACAAATGACCAGCCCGCTTTACCTAGAACCTCTAAGTAAAATACTTGTTCACATTGGATTGGAAGAACATAGGGCTCTGTTCCTGGCTCAAACAACCTTGTGTTTACCATGGTAAATCCATTATCATGTTTACTAATAGTTCTATTGGGATCACGTTGATTCAATTGTAACCTGTACCATTTGACAACGAATAGAACTACCTTAAAGGATTTAAAGTCACACTATATAATATCTTCCAAATACCCATAGTATCAATTTTCTGAGACTTCTGGATGTCTGTTAGTTCTAGATGAAACATTGGTAACCTCAAAGACAACAGATATCCCAAAATATGATGTTTTCTCTGTTTCATCCAATTTTTTGATCCGATATCTACCTCCATTGCAGAACATAGCCTTATGGTGTTTTACCTGCAATAAGCAATACGCGAAAATATTACACAACCATTCAGTCCTTATGCAACAATACATGGAAAAGAAGAACATGTACGTCAAAATGTAATTTGCAAAATAAAAGATTTAGAGGGATTGATTAATTATATGCTTGCCATTTTATCTTTTACACCATATGCCAAATCAATTTCCCTTTCTGTTAGATCTCTATATCCATTGCGTTGTGCTACTTTTACCAATGAAGCCACACCTTCCCATGATATTCCATGACCCTATTGTTCGCATCGTTCAATCCATACCTTCATCCGGTCAATATTGTTTGCGATGTATAAATGAATTGCATCCCATTCTTGACCAATTGTTTAATGACAATAACCATTAAAATGAAATAAGGGTGTAAATCTCCCGAACAAAGTATATGCTCTTAATTGAAGCAATTATAACTAGAAAATACAATTAGAATATGAACGATATAATAAACATCCACTAGCTAATAATTACCTTTTAGCTTCCTCAATCTACCTTTCCCCTTCAGTTTCTCCCCTTCAAATTTGTTATTGGAGTCTGGATCACAAATGCGACATAAATTGAGCTTTGACGCTAAAATAAGAAGGTATTCACTAACATACAACATGTTTTGGTATACCATATATCCTTCCGTCATAGAACCCTCAGAATGTGCTCGTTGTCTCACCAAACCATTCATAAATTTCAAGTGCCTCTCAAACATCCACATGGACCTTGAGTGCACAAGTCCACACAACTCAATCTCCTCAACTTGGTGTATGAGGTAGTGTTCCTGTGCATTGAAAAATGCCGATGGTAGATGATTCTGCATTTCACACATGAGACGAGGAATTTATCTCCTCCAATACTTTATATCTTCTTTATGGATTTCTTTAGATGTCAACCATATACAAGTGATGCAAACCAATAACGATATTTAACAAAAATAAACATTAAATTTCAATATATGCTGAAATAGTGCACAAAAAAACAAATATAAATTATATGGAGAATTAAAGAAACACTAAGCACATGCAAGTAATTGCTAGTTACCTAATGTATTTACCAAGATTATATATAGCTTGTTTGACATTGTTGTCGAAGTTGTTCGGGAGAGAGAGAGGTAGAACATACTGTATCAATATACAAACCACACCATTTATTAAACAAAGAGTATACAAACAAGAAAAAAAAATATAGCAGTAAAATGAAAAAAATAAATTATATGGACATAACAATAATAATTACCTCGATGAAGACATGCCAATCATTTGTTTTGACCCCTGCAAAATCACATTTCTTGGTTATGATATTATTCAAGTTCGCACAAATTCTAGTGGGAAATTTAATTTTCCGCATTACTTCTTTGACAACATTGCTTTGTTGCTCCGTAAACATCCATGGAATTGAGTTTATATTAACTTGTTCTCCATTGCTATGAAATTAGATGACGTCTTTCATTGCATGGTTGCTTTCTTGAATGTCTTTGCAAGCTTTCACAACTTTATCTTTCTCCCTCCTTAGCTCTAGTAGTCGCCATAAGGTTGCGGTAACATTCTTTCCAATATGCATTGTATCAAACAAATGAGCAATTTGTAAGTGATCATAGTAGGGAAACTTGCTGAATTGAATAGGATAACTTTTCATTCCTCGTGGAATCCCATTAATTCCTTCACG